>CAVNZK010000309.1:2500-25005 GCA_963693345.1 Pieris melete | reverse complement strand
TGGTTTGGGAGGGGTTCTAGGTAACATTTTGCTGGTGGAGGGTGAGGGGGGGTGAGGGGGGTTTGGAATGTGGACAGGTGTATTCACCTCTTCGAGCTGAGTCGTTTGATACCCAACTCGAGGGGGTGGGGGTGGGGGGGAAGATTTTGTCGCGGTGGGGGGTAAAAATCTGTATTGTGGGGTGGAGGGGGGTTTTTGAAAGGAACACTGTGCACTATCAAATAGAGCTCGCCGAGCCGGTTAAAATAAGCCCAAGCTCGACGGGTTTCGGATAAAAATTTGAAAAATTAAAAATTTATAATTATGGGGCTGGTAATCCACCCTACCTTGTGTTACGGGCCAGGATTGCTCGCCAGCTGTTGCTCGTAGTGTAGTGATGATAGGTGTTTTCTGACTGCCCCCGGAGAGGACAAGCCGTTGGTGTTGGAGCAGGAGCTGTTCCAGCTGGTCGCCAGATGACTTGGTGTCCAGTTGGGCAGGTGACAAAGTGTGATGTGCGGTTTGGAGTTAGTCCGATGGAATCTTATGCGGGCTATAAGATGGTGGTAGATTCCGATTTTTCGGGGGTGTGGATCCCCTGGAAACCCTGGATTCCAACCTGTTCCTGGTCGTAGTTCCTGAACTACTAGGCGAATATTGTTGATATTGGTGTCAGTCGGTAGGTTATTTTTTGTTCTTTGTCCTTATCGTAATTTTGATTTGGTGTTCTGATGTTTGGGGGTAATTAACCCCAAAAAACAGTTTTCTTGGGGTTTGAGAGGATATTCCTCATCCGATTTTAACAATCAATATGTCTTTCGATAGCTTTCCGTCTAGCGTAATTTATTATAGTATAATTTGCTCCCTAACTCTAGGGGCTGCAGGCTGGGGGATGAAACCCCTGTTTTGGTCCCCAATAAATCAGCGGTTGGTCCAATAGTGTCAATATGGGTGTCAATCGATAGCCCTTGTTAAGGACAATCTATTTAAGCGATAATATTATGGTGTTACAGATCTTATTTAAAAGTTATTTACCTTTTCCTGGTTTTTGATCTCTATTATCGTCAAATATGAGGCCTTATCCTCAAATTTTTGGTCGAAATGTAGAGCAAAATTTGCTCTACAACACTAAACTGCACTATGGATTTTTACTATAGGAACACTATTTTTAAAGTTGAAAAAACGGAAAATTTAAATGTTTTTTGAAAAAATAAAATATAAAACGAAAACTTAGAAAGTTGAATTTTACACTAAAAGATAGATCGCGATAGCGCGCATCTAACGATATGTAACACTTCACTAAAATATCACTGTATACCACTTTTTTGAATTTTTAGACTTTTTCAAGGCGCGGAGCGACGTGGATTCGACCGTTTCGGGTGGCGTTTGGACGCGGACTGGTTAGGTTAGGTTAGGTTAGGTTAGGTTAGGTTAGGTTAGGTTAGGTTAGGTTAGGTTAGGTTAGGTTAGGTTAGGTTAGGTTAGGTTAGGTTAGGTTAGGTTAGGTTAGGTTAGGTTAGGTTTTTTTTTTTTTTTTTTTTTTTTTTTTTTTTTTTTTTTTTTTTTTTGTATGTTTGTTTGTTCGCAATTTGTTTTTTTTATTGAGAAGATGTAGCTTGAAGAGCTTAACAAAGATATGATTCACAAAAGGGTGGAGATGCAAGGAAGAAGTGGCTATTTGATACCTTCTTGTTCCTTGTACCTTTACAATTTGTCACATGAACGAATTAATATAAAATTGATATAAGGCAAGTGTTTGCTATTTGTGAAATAATTATACACAGTAATTGAAATGAGGTATAAACAAGTTATTGGCGTCCAATGTGACGTGGAGTCTCAGTGTAGAATACTCTGAATTTATACAATACAAAAGAAGAATAGGAAATGTAGTAACATAAAAATAATAATATTATAAAATAATAACATCAAAATAATTCTAGTCTAGTCCCATAACAGTAGTAATAGGACTAGACTAGAATTACTTTGATAACATGTGAATGAGATATTTTAGAAATTAACAAATGTTTCTATTACTTCTATTACTGTAATAGGGCTAGACTAGAATGAAAAATTATTTTGAAACATGTAATTGTGACTTTAAACATTTACAAAGGGAATATTATAATACTACTTAAAATTAACATTAAACAGTGCAATACAGTAAAACAGTAAAAGGTGATAAATACAGCTCTATGGGTATGTAATAATAGTCAATTTAAATGTTGAATTAGCTGTTGAATTGTTTCAGGCAATTTATGATATGGGTCATCAGTTGAACAAGTGACTCTAGTTCTGAGGGGTGCGAAAACAATTCTCTTAAGGAGAAGGGGTTAAGTTTTGTCCTGTGTTTTGTGAATTTTTGCGTATGGTTGTGTCTTTGATTTATAAATCTAGGGCACTCTTCTAGCAAGTGTTTCAGTGTCTGCGTAGTTTGGTTGTCGCACGGGCAAGTGTCGTTATCAGTGATTTTGAATCGGTTCAGATAGCTTTTGGCGAAGGAATGTCCTGTGAGAAATTGCGTGAGTTGAAACGAAATTGGTATAGAAGAGAAAAATGAATGTATGTCTTCTAGTTTCGGGAATATGTTGACCGTAAAGCGTCCTGTGCAGTCTCCTACATATCTGTTATTGCTTATGTCTTTGGTCGCGCTTTTAATTGATAATTTAATATGGGACAGGGGGCATGCAACGTGGGATGGAGAGCAGTGCATGTTCGCAGCCTTAGAGGCAGCTGCGTCCGCGGCTTCGTTGCCAGGGATCCCGGAGTGACCTTTCACCCATTGAAATAGGATCTCGGAGTTTATATGTGTGTTTTTAGTTGGTGAATGGTTTTGTGTATTTGTGCAACAAGTGGGTGTGTATTAGAAGGTTGTTTAAGTGCAGCTAGCGATGATTGTGAGTCAGTATGAATGAGAGAGTGCGATATTTTATTTTTATAGATGTGTTCAACAGCTTTTAGAATTGCAAACAGCTCAGCCTGAAAGACTGAGCTAGTGCTGTGTAATTTAAATAATTTTTGTTAGTTTGGGTATATGGGTGGAGGGTGGGAAGACAACAAATGCCGCGCCGACAGAGCCGTCGCTTTGTTTGCTGCCGTCCGTGTATATGTGTGTATGTGTGAGGTTACTATTAGTGTTAGTGTCTGTAACACGTGTGCTGATTGCTATCCTATGCGCAGGGTGAAGGCGCTCCTGGGGCGATATGGGTGTTTCTATCGGGATGTCAGAGGGAATCCTATCGCTAGTTCTATTGATTCGGGTTTGTTCCAGCTCAGCGGTCTCTAAGACCCTGAGGTCTAGCGGGGTGATTTGGGCTAAAGCCGTGGCCGCGCAGGTTGAGATAGTCCGAAACCCCCTAATGATTTTTATGGCGAAGAGCCTTTGAGTGTTATTGAGTCGTTTTCGTTTATATTTCTTAGTGGCGATATGGCCCCATATTCCCGAAGCGTAGGTAATAATAGGTTCGATAACCCTTTGGTATATGAGCCTAATGTTATCGGGGTGAGGGCCCCAAGTTGGTCTGGTGAGGAGTGAGATTTTATGGAATATTTTTATTGCCCTCCCTAAGATGTAATTAACATGTTCATTAAAATTAAGCTTGCTGTCTATGATTAAGCCCAAATATTTAATGGAGTTGTTAAATTTGAGTGGCACGCCGTTGAAAACTATTCGGCCGAGGGTCGCAAGTTTGGTGAACGCGATACACTGTGTTTTGTCTGGACCAAAGCGGAGCTTGACGCTGTGTCCCCATAGTCGAATAGTTTCCAGTGCCGAGTTTGTGATTTGTTCGAGTGTTTTGACGTCCTTAGCTGTGCTTATAAGCAGGACGTCGTCTGCGTATGCCTGAAGGGAGCAGCCTTCTGGAATAGATGTGTTGAGAAGGCTGTTGAGAATTATGTTCCAGAGGATAGGCCCGCAGGCTGAACCTTGGACGCATCCTTTCTCGGTGTGTTTTGAGACGGTGGAGTTGCCGAGACGCAAAGAGACTTTCCTATCATGTAGGTAACTTTGTATAATTTTAAAAATGTTAAGGGGGGTTAGGTTAGGTTAGGTTAGGTTAGGTTAGGTTAGGTTAGGTTAGGTTAGGTTAGGTTAGGTTAGGTTAGGTTAGGTTAGGTTAGGTTAGGTTAGGTTAGGTTAGGTTAGGTTAGGTTAGGTTAGGTTAGTTAGGTTAGGTTAGGTTAGGTTAGGTTAGGTTAGGTTAGGTTAGGTTAGGTTAGGTTAGGTTAGGTTAGGTTAGGTTAGGTTAGGTTAGGTTAGGTTAGGTTAGGTTAGGTTAGGTTAGGTTAGGTTAGGTTAGGTTAGGTTAGGTTGTGTTAGGTTAGGTTAGGTTAGGTTAGGTTAGGTTAGGTTAGGTTAGGTTAGGTTAGGTTAGGTTAGGTTAGGTTAGGTTAGGTTAGGTTAGGTTAGGTTAGGTTAGGTTAGGTTAGGTTAGGTTAGGTTAGGTTAGGTTTTTTTTTTTTTTTTTTTTTTTTTTTTTTTTTTTTTTTTTTTTTTTTCCTACTCAGCCTACCATCCCCAGCTACTTTGTCGCTTGGGGTCGTTGATTATCTACCATTCTTCCTTTCTTCCATACATCCTCTTAATAAAACAGCGTTGTTAGTGTCTTTATTGATTAGATACAACTTTTTTCATTTACACTTAATACTACATTACCTTCCATTCTTTATTAAACTTTCGTCGGCTTTACAGTATTTTGTCATGCTACATTTATTACTTATCTACTATTGGGGGTATATTTCCCATTGGTTTAACAAATTTTTAAGGGTCTATTGTGTACAATCTTATAATATGTTTTACAATTTGTATTCTTGATTCTAATTTACTTAATACTATAGTTTTAATTTAATATTACAGTTACAATATTTACGTGTACAAAATAAAATAGCGTTATTAGTGTCTTTATTGTTTAGATACAACTTTTTTCATTTACACTTAATACTACATTACCTTCCATTTTTATTAAATTTTCATCTACTTTACAGTATTTATCATGTTATATTACTTGTCTACTAGCGGGGGTATATTTCCCATTGGTTTAACAAGTTTTAAGGGTCTCTTGTGTACAATCTTATAATATGTTTTACAATTTATATTCTTAATTCTAGTTTACTTAATACTATAGTTTTAATTTAATATAACAGTTCCAATATTTACGTGTACAAAATAAGACAACGTTGTTGGTGTCTTTGTTGTTTAGATACAGCTTTTCTATTTACAGTTAATACTAATATGTTTTGCAATTTATATTCTTAGTTCTAATTTACTTAATACTATAGTTTTTATTTAATATAGCAGTTCCAATATTTAGGTGTACAGTTTTATCTTATTCATTCTAGTGCACATTATCGCTCTTATTTTGTCTTAGTATTCTATTTACAATAATTTCGGCGTATTTGAAAAATTCCATTCTAATTTCTGGTTTACTTATTGCTATAGGTAGTGTTTCTAAGTCTAGTTTAAATTTAGTTCTCGCCTCGAAATTATACTTTTCAATCATACTCATGGGGCACTCGAGAAGGCAGTGTGTTACATTTTCTTTAGATTGGCCGTCACATGGGCATGTCGGCTCCTCCTTGCACTTGAATCTATGCAGGTACTCTGAGAAGCCGCCATGCCCCGTGAGTATTTGTGTTATTTTGTGTGTTGGCCTTCCATTTTTAAGCACCCCATAGGCATGTATTGGCGTTGAGAAAAAGAGTTTTGTGACCGCTGCCGAGCTGGATTCCCGGTATCGGTAACACCACTCCTCGACTGTTTTCGTTCTTATGACTCTTTTAATGTAAGAAATGGGACATTTACTGTAATGTGGCTTTGTTTTTAAGTGACATGCGGCCGCCTTTGCCGCTTCGTCCGCCGCCTCGTTACCCTGTAGGCCAGCGTGTGCCTTGACCCAATATAAGTATACCATCTTTCCATTATCTGTTATTTCGCCTATCTTGTTTCTCGCCTCTGTAGCTAATCTGTTGGTACTCCTTCCGCTCGATATGGCTTCTAGCGCTGATCGCGAGTCGCTTAATATTGCAGTTGTTTTTGCTTTTTGTTTCGCGGTTTCTTCCAAAGCTGCGTTCAGGGCCAATAATTCAGCCTGATAGACAGAGCAGTGGTCTGCTAGTTTGAGCTTTTTCTTCTTTGTCTCTTCACCACTCTGCCCATCAGTGACCACGAATGCTGCTCCCGTTTTTCCATCTATTTTACTCCCATCTGTGTATATTTTTGTCTCTACTTCAATCTTGTTGATGTTTTCTTCATCCAGTAGTAACTCAAAGCCGATGTTTGCAATTTCGGCTGGATGCAGGTTTTCTGTGTAAGGTACTCTCCTTTCAATTTCTGTGTCCTTTAGTTCTTGAGACGTGCCATATTTTCTAACGTTATATAGCTCCGCTGCTTCTTGGATCCTGAGGTCTAGTGGTAATATACCTGCTAGTGTCAGTGCGGCCTCGTACGATACTGTCTTATACCCTCCTATTATTTTTTGTGCGAACTTGCGCTGAATGTTTCTTAATTGTCGTTGCACACATTTTTTCCTTGCTGCTGGTGCCCAAGCCGCCGATGCATAAAGCACTATTGGCTCGACCACTGCTATATATATTGTCCTTGTAATCTCCGGGTGAATACCCCAACTCACCTTTGCAGCCTTATCTATCCTTTTATAAAGATCTATGGTTTTTTGCATCGTGTTTTTTATGTGCGCATTAAAAGTAAGCTTTTTATCGATCGTTAACCCGAGTATTTTGATAGATTCGGCCATTTCAATGTTGGTGCCTGCTATTTGAAGCCTGGGGGTATTGAATTTTAACTTATTTGTGATTAGCATGGCTTTTGTTTTGTTCGGGGCGAATTTTAATTTATTGTTAAGTCCCCATTCATTTACCATTTCTAGAGCGGAGTTAGCCTTTACTTCTATATCGCTTGCTATGTTTCCCTCGACTAGCAGGACGATATCATCTGCGAAGGCTTGTGCCGTTATTTTGGCCTCGTGCAACGACTTGAGTAGTGGGTCTAAGAGCAAGTTCCATAATAGCGGGCCTCCAACTGAGCCTTGAACGCATCCTTTATTTGTTTGTCTGCATACTACATGGTTTGCGTAGTTCAGTTTTATAGTCCTATCTGAGAGGTAGCTATCCATTACCCGTCTGATGTTAATCGGGCAACCTTCTTCCGATAGCCTAACTTTAATACGGGGCCACCACGCATTATCAAACGCTCCTTCAATATCCAATGAAATAATACTGACAAGCTTCTTATTTTTCAAATGGTTTTGTACTTTAGTCATTAAGTCATGGAGGGCGTCTTCAGTGCTCCTTTGGGGCATGAATCCATACTGGTGTGGACTGAGTTTTGGTACTAAGTACCATTTTAATCTGTTGACTATCATCTTTTCAAATATTTTGCCCATAACCGGCAGAAGACCGATGGGTCTGTACGACTTGGCTTCTGCGTAACTTTCCCTGGCTGGTTTTCTTAGTATGACCACCGTGGCTTTTTTCCAGATCTGCGGGAAAAGTCCTAGGGTGAGACACCTGTTAGCTATTGCCAAATATGTGTCAGAATCAGCCAAGATGGCCTCTTTGCAAATATCAGATGTTAGTCCGTCTCCTCCCGGTGCTTTTTTAGGGTTGAAGGTGGCAATGACAGCGTGGAGTTCACGTTTTGTGAACATAGGGTCCAGGTTTTCACTTCCGGTTCCTATGTTTACTTTATTCGCCTTTTCTCTGACTTTTGCATGTTCGCCAGTTTCGTTCTTCGTGGTATCCGGGGGGTAGAAAGTATCAGCTAGGTGTTCAGCTGATTCTAGAAGGCTTAGGACTCTGCCCTCTTTGGCGAGCGGTACATCTGCCGTGCGTGCTTTAGAGCGATTCAAGACACGGTAGATGCCCTCCCACATTCCATCTTTAGTCTGTTCTGTACAAAAATCTCTCCAGCTACTCACTCTGGCCTCGTCTGCGGCTTCCTCATATTTAGTTTTAGCTTTCAGGTAATGCTCTATTACTTCTGCCCTCCTGGCAGGTCTGGCACATCTGATCCTTCCCTTTTTTCTAACTACATCCTTTCTTAGCTCCTCTAGGTCATCATTCCACCAAGGCGTCTTTTTGTTAGTCCTCTTTTTGATTTTGGGAATGCAGTTCTCACATGCATCGACGACCACTTTGATATATTGCTCTACTGTATTTTCTAGAGTAGCATTATCTCCTATGCTCTCTATTCCCTCTTGACTTGTTAGTTTTTCCGTACACATCTGCCTTATTTCCTCACGGAAATCGGTCCAGTTTGCTTTCCTTGTATTATATATCCTAGTGGTCGCCTTTGCCTCCTTTTCTATTGCTTTCTTGAGTCGCACTCCGAACACGATCGCATTGTGGTCTGTGCTGATCTGTCCCCTCTCTACTTTCCATTCATCGATTAGGGTGACAACATTCTGAGTGCACAGGGTAATGTCTATGACACTCGAGAATGCTCTGCCGCCTCTAATGATTTCAAAGGTTGGGGTGTTTCCAACATTCAGTACTTGCAAGTCGTGTGCCTCTATGACATGTTCGAGTGCATTACCTCGTTTATTAGTTTTTTCACTGCCCCACCAGGTGTTTTTCGCGTTTCCATCTCCTCCTAGGATCGACTTCTTTTTGTGTATATGTTTGGCCAGCTCGATAATGTGCAGAGCAATAGGGTGCGGTCTGGGTTCGAAATAAAACGATGTAAAGTGTATATCCCACACTCCCGTTCCGACTTTCACTGTCACAATATTTGGGGTTGTAAGGTCGGGGATTTGTTCTATTTTTAAGTCTGGGTCAAAGACAACTATGCAAGCCTTGACTGTCGTTCCAGGTACGGTGCATTGGTATGTTCTAGCACCACTCGGATTAACCATTTTGCCTGTTGCTCCTACGTATGGTTCTTGAATGAGGGCGATGGCTATCTTCTTTTCTCTGGCATCGTTTGTTAATTCGGTGGTGGCTAGCGCTTTCCTTTGTAGGTTTATTTGTATTACACGGTATACCCTTTCTGTTTTGTCCATTACGGTTTGTTGACATCGATTGTTTGTTAAGGTGCCCTTGTCTTAGCATTTGTAATACGCGTAGCTGCGTCTAGCTATGGCGTCCCATCTCCTCCTTGTGGGGCAATCACTGTCGAAGGCATTGTGCTTATGTTCTTTCCCAGTTTCCTTGCAGTTTATGCACTGCGGGGGGTTTCCGTTTTTAAAGTTTGTGCATTCCGCTTTTAAGTGCTCTCCCCCGCAATGGCTGCAGGAGTCCTTCTCTATTTCACAGTGCTTCCGGCCATGTCCGAATCCTAAGCAGCGCATGCATTGCATGAGGGGGGATTGGTCAACTACCAGCACCCTTTGCAGGTCTATATGTAGCTTGCCTGCTTGCGTAAGTGCCTGCCATAGGCTCGGCGATACCTGAAGGACGACATGGGATTCGTGTTGGTTTCTGGCTTTGCGTCGATATTTTTCCTTGATCCTGTAATCCTTTTCTTCTATGCCCTCTGCGATGTTGTTTTGAGTTTTTATGGCTTGCTTAATATCTTCTTCGGTATTGTAGCTCAGAAGGTTTTTTATGACTACAAGGGGGTCCTTGTTCTCTATATCTTTTATTACTATATGTTCTTTCTTTTCTTCCAACCTTTTCTTGATCTTATTCTTTTCCTCGATGTTTCTACAACCAATGACTATTTTACCGTCTTTAATTTTTCTAACTCTATCTATTTTGATGCCTCCTTCCTTAGCGTTCACCACCTCTCTAATTCTTTCCATCATCTGGTCGCTGGTCTCATTGTCTTTAGTAGGAGAGATGATCATTGAGTGCATTTCAGCTCCTCTGTTTACCATGTTCTCTCGTCTTTCTTCTATTTTTGGCTCCCTTCTTTTATCTGCGGCTACTACGCTGGCATATGTGGCCTCCAGTTTCTGTTCAATCTTTCTGTCTCTTTCCCCTATTGTTTCCATCTGTTTTTCTACTGTTCCTGCAATTTCATTGATTAGGTTTTTGTTGTCCTCTCTGTCTTTAGTGTATGCGTCGCTGTGATTGCATAGTTTGATGCGTACCTCTTCCAGCTTACTCGAGTTGTTTTCCATCAGTTCCTCCATCCTTCTGATTTTTTCCTCTAGCTTGTCTGTTTTGCCAGGTTCCGCTTCATTTGTGATTTCATCTTTCCTATCTTTTCCATGGAGCTCTCCGTCTCGCACCAACTCATACAATCTTTTAACCGCGACCGTTACTGCGGTTTTTATATCACCCCTTAGATTCCTCGCAGCGTTAAGTTGTGCGAGCGCACTTTGTTGTAACGCCGCTGCCTCCGTTATACGGGATCTATATACTTTGTTTACTATTTTCCTACTCTCTTCTGTTTGTGATAAGATGGTCGCTTTTTCCCCCATACTTGTTTGCGCTTCGTTAACCGGGGTCAGGGCAGGCTCTCGTGCGGAGGGCAATTCTGCCTCGGTTTCTTTATCCGTCACGCTTTTGGTGGGCGATGGCTTGGTTTTAGTTGGGGTTCTGAGGCCAAACATGTCTTCGTTTGAGTGAATTTTATTTGTTTACAATTTATGATTGAGAAGGTGTAGTGTTAAAGTTACAGGGATATTCACTAAGATAAATATGTTATTAAACAGATGAAATTTTATTTTTATTAATTCTTTTATGTAGATTAATATGCACTGGAATTAGTTTTATCAAGTGGTGCACAAACAGGTTATTAATAAGCAAGAAAGATACTTTTATAGGTATTATTACGATTTTTATAAATATGTTGTTTAAAGAGGTTGTTATATAAAATAAGATTTAATTTAAATTAAGCACTTTGTGTATTTTAGTGTGTTTTATAATAAGCTCTGTTTGATGGTTTGTATATGATAATATACCCTTATAGGTTCTACTAAGTCATATACAAACAGTTGTTAACAAGCGCTAGACAATTCAATATTTAATTTAGATTAAGCACTTTGTGTATTTTAGTGTGTTTTATAATGAGCTCTGTTTGATGGTTTGTATATGATAATATACCCCAATAGGTTCTACCAAGTCATATACAAACAGTTGTTAACAAGCGCTAGACAATTTTCCGTATATGTTAATTTTAGTGAAAGTTTACAATTTTTTATAAGAGAAAATTTGTTGAAATATGAAATCTAACTTTATTAGTACTCTTTCTTATATCTTTATTAGTACTCGTTTGTGTGAATTTTATTTGTCTACAAATTATAGTCGAGAAGGTGTAGTGTTACAGTTACAGGGATATTTACTAAGATAAATATGTTATTAAATGAATGAAATTTATATTTTTATTAATTCTTTTATGTAGATTAATGTGCACTAGAATTAGTTGTATCAAGTGGTGCATAAACAGGTTATTAATAAGCAAGAAAGATACTTTTATAGGTATTATTACGTAGTTATCAGATATTTTGTTTGAAGAGATTGTTATATAAAAGATAATATTTAATTTAAATTAAGCACTTTGTGTATTTTAATATGTTTTATAACAATCTCTATTTGATGGTTTGTATATGATAATATACACCCTAATAAGTCATGTACATATAAGTTATTAACAAAAGCTGGACAATTTTTAATATATAATAATTTAGTGAAATTTTACAATTTTTATAAAGAAAAGTTTTTTAAAATATTAGTTTTAACTATATTAGCACTTCTTTCTTGTTTGGCCTTATGCAGTCGGAGGTGCTGGATTCAGAGATAGTAAAAGTTCCCCTCGGACCCTTTAGGGGCCAGGGTTATCACCGAAAAAGTGGCTGGACCTTCGAGTAGACCGGGTCTTATGGTCTATCTAGGTAGATTACCCCTATAACTGCTTCACACAGAGTGAATGAAAATTCGCTTATTTTTGCGATCCGACGCACCGTTTGGCCTCCAGGACGGTTACAAACTTAGGTGCGAATGGCGTCGCCGGCCCTTTTTTAGAAGAAAATTTAGAAAAATATGTAAATGTGCGTAGAAAATTGTGAAATTTTTCACGATGAATCTTGAATATGTCTGCTGTTTAATGGTGGTTTAAAAAAGGTATATCACAGATCTTGTTAAAAAGTTATAAGGTTGTAAAGTTATTTAAAATTTACCACTTTCTGCAAATAACAGTTATCTGGGGTCTGGTGGGTTTCCTGAAGGTGCACTATATATCAGGTAAAAGCCCTTTGAACGGCGGTTCTAATGGTGTATCACACAGGATCGTAGCACTGTTAGTTAAAAAGTTGGCCACCACGTGGTGGCCACGTGTTTTATCTTTAAAAGTGTATAAAAAATATAAAACCTGTTTTGTAAAATCCAATATTTGGCACACACTTGAACACTAAAATTCCACTTCCGATGGTATAAGAAAATCACTGTGTCACCGATCTAGATTTGGAGTCGCACTCGAAAAACTAAAAAACTATAACCTAAAATGAGGTTATAGTAGTATTTTATATGGAAATTTTTCCAATTTTTCACTTATCGCTTCGAGAGTGGTATCATTAGAATCACAATTTTAAGCTGATTACGAATATGTATAACACTTTTTAGAACACTTAAAAAATACTATTTTTATGATTTTTAAGGCGCGGAGCGAAACGTTTTGAGTGTTTATTCTTCGGCGGGGGGAGCGCGACTGGTTAGGGCCAGTTAGGTTAGGTTAGGCCAGGCCAGGCTAGGCCAGGCCAGGCCAAGCCAGGCCAGGCTAGGCCAGGTTAGGCCAGGCCAGGCTGTGGGCCAGGCTCAGGCCAGGCCAGGCCAGGCCAGGCCAGGCCAGGCCAGGCTTCAGGCTTCAGGCCAGGCCAGGCCAGGCTTCAGGCTACCAGGCTCAGGCCAGGCCAGGCCAGGCCAGGCCAGGCCAGGCCAGCCAGGCCAGGCCAGCCAGGCCTGCGCTTTCAGGCCAGGCCAGGCCAGGCCAGGCCAGGGCCAGGCCAGGCCAGGCCAGGCCAGGCCAGGCCAGGCTAGGCTAGGCCAGGCCAGCCAGGCCAGGCTAGGCTAGGCCAAAGCAGGCTAGGGGCTAGGCTAGGGCAGGCCAGGCCAGGCTAGGCTTCAGGCCAGGCCAGGCCAGGCCAGGCCAGGCCAGGCCAGGCCAGGCCAGGCCAGGCCAGGCCAGGCCTGTGGCCAGGCCAGGCCAGGCCAGGCCAGGCCAGGCCAGGCCAGGCCAGGCCAGGCCAGGCCAGGCCAGGCTTCAGGCCAGGCGCCAGGCCAGGCCAGGCCAGGCCAGGCTTCAGGCCAGGCCAGGCCAGCCAGCCAGGCCAGGCCAGGCCAGGCCAGGCCAGGCCAGGCCAGGCCAGGCCAGGCCAGGCCAGGCCAGGCCAGCCAGCCAGGCCAGGCTTCAGGCCAGGCCAGGCCAGGCCACCAGGCCAGGCTACCAGGCCAGGCCAGGCCAGGCCAGGCTGTGCCAGGCCAGGCCAGGCCAGGCCAGGCCAGGCTTCAGGCTCAGGCCAGGCCAGGCCAGGCCAGGCCAGGCCAGGCCAGGCCAGGCCAGGCTCAGGCTAGGCTAGGCTCAAGCAGGCTAGCGTTGTGGCCAGGGGCCAGGCTAGGCTCAGGCTGAAGCCAGGTTGTGCCAGGCCAGGCCAGGCCAGGCCCAGTTTCAGGCCAGGCCAGGCCAGGCCAGGCCAGGCCAGGCCAGGCCAGGCCAGGCCAGGCCAGGGCCAGGCCAGGCCAGGCTAGGCCAGGCCAGGCCAGGCTAGGCCAGCCAGGCCAGGCCAGGCCAGGCCAGGCCAGGCCAGGCCAGGCCAGGCCAGGCCAGGCCAGGCCAGGCCAGGCCAGGCCAGGCCAGGCCAGGCCAGGCCAGGCCAGGCCAGGCCAGGCCAGGCCAGGCCAGGCCAGGCCAGGCCAGGCCAGGCCAGGCCAGGCCAGGCCAGGCCAGGCCAGGCCAGGCTCAGGCCAGGCCAGGCTTCAGGCCAGGCCAGGCTTTCAGGCCAGGCCAGGCCAGGCCAGGCCAGGCCAGGCCAGCCAGGCCAGGCCAGGCCAGGCCAGGTTGAAGCCAGGCCAGGCTACAGGCTAGGCCAGGCCAGGTTTGAAGAAACAGGCTTAGCCAGGGCCAGCCAGGCCAGGCCAGGCCAGGCCAGGCCAGGCCAGGCCAGCCAGCCAGGCCAGGCCAGGGCCAGGCCAGGCCAGGCCAGGCTAGGCCAGGCCAGGCTTCAGCCAGGCCAGGCCAGGCTACAGGCCAGGCTTCAGGCCAGGCCAGGCCAGGGCCAGGCCAGGCCAGGCCAGGCCAGGCCAGGCCAGGCCAGGCCAGGGCCAGGCCAGCCAGGCCAGGCCAGGGCCAGGCCAGGCCAGGCCAGGCCAGGGCTAGGCCAGGCCAGCCAGGCCAGGCCAGGCTTGTACAGGCCAGCCAGGCCAGGCCAGCTAGGCCAGGCCAGGCCAGGCCAGGCCAGGGCCAGGCCAGGCCAGGCCAGGCCAGGCCAGGCCAGGCCAGGCCAGCCAGGCCAGGCCAGGCCAGGCCAGGCCAGGCCAGGCCAGGCCAGGCCAGGCCAGGCCAGGCCAGGCCAGGCCAGGGCCAGGTAGGGTTAGGCTAGCCAGGGTTAGCCAGGCCAGGCTAGGCCAGGCTAGGCTTGTGCCAGGCCCAGGCTTCAGGCTTGTGTTTGTGCTTCACAGCCAGGCCAGGCCAGCCAGCTAGGGCCAGGGCCAGGCCAGGCTAGGCCAGGCCAGGCCAGGCTCAGGCCAGGCCAGGCCAGGCCAGGCCAGCCAGGCCAGGCCAGGCCAGGCCAGGCGCCAGGCTTCAGGCTCAGGCCAGGCCAGGCTAGGCTCAGGCCAGCCAGCAGGCCAGGGCCAGCCAGGCTCAGGCCAGGGCCAGGCCAGGCCAGGCCAGGCCAGGCCAGGCCAGGCCAGCCAGGCTTAGGCCAGGCCAGGCCAGGCCAGCCAGGCCAGGCCAGGCCAGGCGCAGGCCAGGCCAGGCCAGGCCAGGCCAGGCCAGGCCAGGCCAGGCCAGGCCAGGCTTAGGCCAGGCCAGCCAGGCCAGGCTGCCAGGCCAGGTTTTTTTTTTTTTTTTTTTTATTTCTAGTGGGCCTACCTCCCCGGCGACTTTCGCCCCGGGGCCGAGGAAGCTAAGCTTTAATAAGTTTTTCAGTACAAGTTTTTATTTAAATAGTACAATTGGTTGAATTGGACATGGGTAGGGTGATTGAGGGTTGTTTTTGCTATTTGATACAATTTCCTTCCCTCAATCACCCGATTAGAGTCCGCGTCTTAAAACTAATCTTAAAATAATATAAAAGGTGTATAGATAACTAGTTTATCTATACATTACATAACAAAATTTGAGTTTAATGGATTAACATTAGGTGGTAAAGATTGTTTAACATTACATTTAAGATTTCCCGCATGTGATATTGATGTTTGATAGACAGATCTTCAATTGAGTTTAATTATTAAAATATTAAAATATAAAACTTTAAGTGTACAATAGCTTGTATTTTACAACGTTTGAATTTTACAGATCTATATGCGTTTGATTGATTGAAAGCATTTATAGCTAGTAATAGAGTGATATAGAGAGCATAACAGGTATTGTACAAATAGTTATTTTGCATTTACATTATATAAAGGTTGAATTTAATGAATTAACATTAAGTGGTAAAGAGAAATGTTTAACATTAAGATTTAGATTGTCCGCATGTTATATTAATGCTTGATAGACAGATCTTCAATTAAGTTTAATTATTAAAATATTAAAATATAAAACTTAAAAAGTATACAATAGCTTGTATTTTACAACGTTTGAATTTTACAGATCTATATACGTTTGATTGATTGATAGCATTTATAGCTAGTAATAGAGTGATATACAGAGCATAACAGGTGTTGTACAAATAGTTATTTTGCATTTACATTATATAAAGGTTGAATTTAATGAATTAACATTAAGTGGTAAAGAGAAATGTTTAACATTAAGATTTAGATTGTCCGCATGTTATATTAATGCTTGATAGACAGATCTTCAATTAAGTATAATTATTAAAATATTAAAATATAAAACTTAAAAAGTATACAGTAGCTTGTATTTTACAACGTTTGAATTTTACAGATCTATATACGTTTGATTGATTGATAGCATTTATAGCTAGTAATAGAGTGATATAAAGAGCATAACAGGTATTGTACAGATAGTTATTTTGCATTTACATCATATAAAGGTTGAATTTAATGAATTAACATTAAGTGGTAAAAAGAAATGTTTGACATTAAGATTTAGATTGTCCGCATGTTATATTAATGCTTGATAGACAGATCTTCAATTAAGTTTAATTATTAGAATATTAATCATAAAAAGTAGAAGATGGCTGGGTGTGATTTGATAGTGGTAAGCCTTGTAGCATTTCCCTCTAACCAGATGTTTTATGTGTTTTGTAGTTCAGTGTTAAATGATTTTAAGTTAGTGATTATGTGTTCAATGTGTAATGTGAATGTCTTTATTGTACTTTGTTTTTGTATAATGTTTGTTATGTTGTATGGATTAATTTTTAGTCTATGGCAAGTTTCTTCGTGTGTTGTTCGGGTTCTTATAAACCTGGGGCAGAGCGTGGTTAGGTGTTCTAGGTCTTGTGTCGATGTGTCGTCGCATGGGCAAGTGTCATTGTCGGTGATGTGGAATTTATGGAGGTAGTGTTTTGCAAATGAGTGCCCTGTGATGAATTGTGTCATGTGAAAAGAGATGGGTATGGCGTTAAAGAATGTGTTTATGTCATTTAATTTAGGAAAAAGGTTTTTTGTATGGCTTCCGCCTGGTTCTTGGGCGTATCTCATCTCCCACTTGTGTTTTGTGTCTTTTTTGATCATGTTTTTAATGTATGATATGGGACAGGAAATCATTTCAGGCTCTCTATGAGACTTAGCGGCCCGGTTGGCTGCCTTATCAGCGGCCTCGTTGCCTGTGATACCTGAGTGTCCCTTAACCCAATGGAAGTATGTTAATGTGTCTGTGTGTGTTGTTTTGATATTTTTTAATATTTTGTGTATGCTTGCTACAATTGGGTTGGTGTTGGATCTTTGTGTTAGTGCAGCTAAGCTTGATTGCGAGTCTGTGTGAATAATGGCGTGTGTTATATTGTTGTTTTGTATGTGTAGACATGCTTTCCTTATTGCAAAGAGTTCTGCTTGGAATACCGAGCTTGTTCGGTGGAGCTTGAATGTTTTGGTGATGGCAGGCGTGTGTGTGTCGTTAGGGTTATAGGCGACGAGTGAGGCACCTGTCGATTCATCCTCCTGCTTACTCCCGTCCGTGTATATATGTGTGTATTTGTCGTATTTTTTGTTGTTGTTATATTGGTCTGTGGAGATTGTGTTTATAGTGATGCGCTCGGCTGGGTGTAATAGTTCTGTTATGGATACGGGTGTTTCTAAGGGTATGTCTGAAGGGAGTCTGTGTGTGGTTCTGTGTATCCTTATGTTTTCTAACTCCGCCACTTCGGCTATTTTGAGGTCTAAGGGAGTGAGTTGTGCCAAGGCGATAGCAGCGTTTGTAGATATGGTGCGGAATCCTTTTATTATTCGCAGAGAAAATTTCCTTTGTAGGCTGAGTAGTCGTTTTTTAATGTATTTTTTTCCCGCTATGTGACCCCAGATCCCTGCAGCATATGTTATAATGGGTTGTACCACTTGTTCATATATTATTTTGATATTGTCGGGGTGTGGACCCCAGGTGGGTCGTGTATATATAATTAATTTATTAAATAGATTGAGTGCTTTTACCATGGTGATTTTGATATGTTCGTTGTATGTGAACTTATTGTCTATTGTAATGCCTAAATATTTAAAACTGTTATTGAATTTTAGTTCAGTGCTTTCGAACCGTAGGCGGCATAGTGCCGCTGCGGGTGTGAACGCAACGCATTGAGTCTTATCGGGGCCGAATTGAAGTTTAACTCTTTGTCCCCACTGTGCGATGGTGTCTAGGGCAGAGTTGGCGTGTAGGGTTAGCGTGGAGGTGTCTTGAGCGGAGACTATGAGTAATACATCATCAGCGTATGCTTGTATTGAGCAGTGTGGGGGTAATGTTTTGTTAAGTAAATCGTTTATTAGTATATTCCACAGAATTGGGCCGCATGCAGATCCCTGTATGCAGCCTTTTTCTGTGGGTTTAGTGATTTTGCTGTTGCCTAGCCTGAGTGTGACTTTCCTATCTGTTAAGTAGTTGGTGATTAGTTTGAATATGTTATTGGGGCATTTGATATGCCGCAGTCCGTCGTATACGGCGGGCCACCACGCGTTATCAAATGCTCCTTTGATGTCTAATGATATGGCGAGTACTTGGTGTTTATTTGTTTTTGCCATTTTAATATTGTCAATCGCTCTGCTTATTGCATGCGTTGTGCTTGTTTGCTCGGTGAAGCCGAATTGAGATTGGTTCAATAGTTTAAGCTTATGCGCGTTGTATGTTAACCGCTTGGTAAAGAGTTTCTCTAGCGTCTTGCCAAATACTGGGATAAGGCCTATTGGCCGGAAAGATGTGAGTTCTGTGTAGTTATTTTTGTTAGGTTTGGGTATGATTTTAATTATGGCTTCTTTCCATTTTTGTGGAAAGTAGGTTTTGTGTAGGCATTGATTGTAAATGTTGGTTATGAGTACTGGGTAAGTTTGTGCAAAGACCTGGCATATGTCGCTGGTTAAGTGATCATTGCCAGGGGCTTTGTTGTGGTTTATGGAGCTAATCGCGTCAAGTATTTCTTGTTTAGTAAATGGAGGTTCGTCCCGAGTATTAGGCAAGACACCGGAGTCGTTTTTTAATTTAGTGTGGCTTGGTTGAGTGTCTGGCTCAACGCTGGGATAAAAATGGTTCAGTAGCTCTTGGGCTGTTTCTTGTTCGCTGGTGGTGAATTTATTTCCTATCTTAAGTGTCCCCATTTGTATATTGGTTGTGTTTTTAAGGAGTCTATTGGTGATGCCCCATACGTCCTCTCTGCCCTGTGCCTCGCAGAAGGTTTTAAACGCCGTGGTTGACGCCTTTTGTAGCGCCTCTCTGTATTTTGTTTTGTTTTGTGTGTATTCGTGTATGAGTGTAGGAGGTGGGTTGTTATTTTTGTGCCGGCGGAATCTGTGTAATTTCCGATGTAAAGTGATGCATTTGTTTTTGAGTGTGTTGAGCTCTTCGTTCCAAAACGGGGCCCTGGTTTTCAGGGTCCCCGTTTTAGTCGGAAAAGTCTCTGTGCAGGCTTTGTTTATTGTGTCGCTGATTTGTGTAATAAAATTGTCGATTCCGTCCGGCTCAAGTGCTGATATGTTTGTGTCGAGTATGTCTGTGTTTATCATGTGTGTGTGTAATGCTTCTTTGAATTGGTGCCAGTTGGCGTTTTTGGTTTGATAGCGGAATGTGCTGTTGTTCTTCGCCGTTGGTATGGGCGCGCTATTGCAATTGATGTTGAAGGTAATTATGTTATGTTGTGTTGAGGGGAATAAGTGTTTATTTGTCTTCCAATTGTATATTTGGGTGTGTGTAGAGGCTGATGCTAGCGTCAGATCAATAATAGAGGAGCGAGGGCGTCCGTGTGTTATAGTCTCAAACGTCGGTATTTCTCCGACGTTACAAATGTACATGTCTGTAGATGCCATGAGATCGAGTAATTCGTCTCCTCTTTTGTTTCTTCTGTTATATCTGTGACCTCCCCAACTTGAGTGCCAAGCGTTAAAGTCCCCGCAAACCAAAGTATGTGTGTTTTTGTGGTTAAGTAAGAAGTGTTCAAGCGCATGCATAGTGTTGTGTGCGTCATTGTCGGGCTCAATGTATATTGAGGCGACGTAAAGTTTTATTGTAGGTGTAGGTATTGCAATAATGATTAAATTATTTGTGCAGTATTGTGACAGCGCAAATGCGTTGATGCTTGCCTTGGTGTAAATGCAGGCCTTCGTTCTTCCGTCCGTGTTGGACTGAAATAAACGTAGGCCTGGGATGTGTTTAGCTGAATCATTACTAGTGTATGGTTCTTGTATGAATGCAATATCAGTGTTATTGTTGATAAAATTAATTTTAAACTCGTGAAAACTATTGCGAGACCTATCTAGGTTCGCTTGTGTTGCTGTTAGTTTATGTAATGTCATAATTATAAGTAGTTTACTTTGGCTTGAACGCGGGCCCGCATGGCGCTCACTTTGGGGCATTTGTCGCTGTCGGCGCGGTGGTTTATTGGTGAGCTTCCGTTGAAACGGGCGTTGTGTTCGTGGCAGTTAACACAACGGGGGGTTTCAGTATTCGGGGCGCTGCACGCAGATGTTAAGTGCTGTGAGCTTGCGCATTTTGCGCATGTAGGGGCCGTGGCGGGACACCTCGATTGAGAGTGTCCGAAGCCTAGGCACTTCCTACATTGCATGAAGCGCCCAAAGTCCTCCACGTGCACCCGTTGGTACGCCACGTTGACGCGGCCCAAGTCCACGAAAGCCCTCCACGCAGTGGGTGTGGTGTCAAGGATTATATTGTATAATTTGTCATTTCTATTTTTTTGTGTAAATTTAATATTAAATTCTTGTGAGCGGAGTGATGGGTTTTGGTCTTTAATTGTTTGTATAAATTCGGTATCAGGGATCTCTTTAGAGATGCCCTTGACCGCTATTAGTGGATTGTATCTCCGCTCTTCGTGTGCTTTTATTGCGTTTGATGTTTTTATAGCTTCGAGTGAGTGCGCTTTGTCTTCCTCATTAGCAAAGACTATTTTTAGTTTTTTGTTTGAGAGCGGGACTATGCGTAAAGGCGCGTAGCCGCCGCGTCTAAAGTCTATTGTTTTCCTTATATGTGCAAGAAATTCTTGGATGCTGTTAAATTCTTCGCCCGATAAGACCAGCGAAGGTCCCTCTGGAGACTTGGGGGTGGCGGCTATTTTTGCGTACGAGTTGCCTAAGTCTACGGGTTTGTGCCCGTCCGGCCCTTTTGTCTCTCTGCTCTCTAGTTTTTTGATGAGACCTCGCATGGTCTTATCAGACTCTTGTATGAGTTTGCTGTGAGCGTCTAATCTTTTTATTAGGCGCTCCTCTAGGGTGTTGGGTTGTTCGGGTGTTGTGTCGGGTGCTGTAAAAGTTGGTGGTGTGGTTGTTTTGGGTGTAGTACCCGGTGTACTTGTAGGTAAGAGTGATTCAATTATTTTATTTAAATTGTCTAGGGATTTTTCTATTTCTAATTTTAAGTCAGTCCTCAGGTTTCTAGACTTTGATAGGGCTTCCTTTGCTGTGTTGACCCATTTCTGGGCCTCCGTTTTTGGTGTTATGTTGGCATTGATTAGTCTTGAGGTATTAGGAGAGGCCGTCAGGGGGGATTTGGGAAATAAATCTTCCCCGAGTGTTTTCCTTGCTGAGGTATTCATTTTGTTTTGTATTGTTTTATTAATTTGAATTAATTAAATCTATAGTGTGTAAATAAGTTGGTGAGGAAGTATTTATTTAAGGTCAAAATAGGGCTTGTGCTATTGGTCTTTTGTTAATCTACTAGCGGTAATCTAGTATTAGAAAAATGTGTTTTTGTGTTGTTTTGTTAAATTAAGTGAATAAGGTAGAAATTAATTGATCTATAGTATGTAAATTAAGTTGGTGTGGCAGTATTTATATAAAGGCAAAATAGTGTTTACACTGTAGGTCTTCTTATTATCTTATATTAAATTGAGTTAAAATAATCTATAGTGTGTGAATTAAGTTGGTGACAAAATATTTACGTAAAAACAAAACAGGACAAGGCTTACACTATCGGTCTTCTAGTAATCTTCTAATAGTTTTATATTATTTGAAAATGTATTTTTGTATTATTTTGTTAAATTAAATTGAGTTAAATTAAATTGAATTAAATGAATCTATAGTTAATAAATTAAATTAGAGAAAGTTTATATAAAAAGAAAAAACACAAAATATAATAGGGCTTACACTATTAGTCTCCTAATTGGTCTTCTAATATTCTTTTTGCGGCGACGCGTGACCTTGATCCGCGTATGGAATGTGGGCGTTACTATAGGGACGCGTCGCTTCCGACAGACTCAAGAATTTAAAATATTCAAGCTCCCTTATCCTGTTTCCGTGTCCTCCAATGTGTGAAATTATGAATTATATATTAAACTGTAGGAAGTTTATGGCTCTGTCTATTGAAATAGCAATAATAAAAAAAAAAAATAATATATGTTGCCGCTTTGTAAAAACACAATATGATAGGGCCTATATTATTAGTCTTCTAATTAATTGGTCCTCTAATAATGCTCCAATGTTCCTCTGATATCCGAGAACTGCTCTATTTTTGGAACGTATATTTATTTACTCTTTCTGTGACGAAGCGCGACCTTGGTCCGCGTTTGGAATGTGGGCGTTCCCTCAGGGTCGCGTCGCTTTCAACGAACTTTTAAAATTTAAAATATTGGAGCGTTTTCCGAGTTTTCTTATCTTATTTCTATGTCTTCTAATGGTGTGAAAATTATAAACTATATATCAAACTGTAGGTAATGAATGGTTCTGTCTATTGAAATAATAAAAAATGTATGTAGTCGCTTTACTTTTTTGTTGAGCGGTGAAAAACCTTAATTTTTCCCCTATTTTGTAATTTTCTGGGGTTTTCTTCACTTCAAAAAATATAAATGTTACCTTTTTGAATA
>CAVNZK010000307.1:0-56991 GCA_963693345.1 Pieris melete | reverse complement strand
CCTAAAGGTTGCGGCGAAAGAAATGGGCGAGATGGTGGAGGATCTCGCCGACAGATGCCTCAGGGGGGATGAGGATAGACGTCTCCAAAGAGACAATGTGCGCCTGAGGGCCCAGGTAAAAGACCTGGGTCTGGAGCTTGCGGCCATTAGGAGGGATTTTAATGAACGCACTGCGCACTTTGCGCAGTCAAAGGCACCCTCCGTGTCGGTGGAGGGTCCCTCCACTCCAGATGCCCTCCGTCAAATGATGGAGGGGCTTTTGGACGGGGTAAGGGAGAACCTTATGGGGGATGTGATGCGGGCTGTTGGGGGCATGTTGGATGCCAAGCTTGCGGGGATTGGGGACAGGCTCCTCCCTGAGCCTTTGCTGCGTCCTCCGCTGGCGGCATCGGCCCGTGGTCCGAGAGCCCCCGAGCTTTTTGTAGAGAGCGAGGGCCCCGGAGTCCCGAATTTTACGGGGCCCCAGGGCTCAAGGACTCGTGAGGGTTCATTGGGGGATCGGGACACGGTGGCTCCGATTGTAGTGGGGACACAGGGCTCCGAAGTTTTTGAGGGAAGCAGAGTCCCGGAGGCCACAGGTGTTTTGGGGCCCCGGGGCTCTGGGGCTCCTAGTGACGGAAGCTGGGCGACCGTCACCAAAAAAAAGAAGGGAAAGGGAAAGAAGAGTGGTTCTCCCGCTGCGCCGGTCCTTCCCCCTGTGAGTGGGGGAAGTGGCCGTGTCGGCCAGGCACAGGACCGTGGAGTGGGTCACGGCGCAGGGCCCTCGGCTGGGCCAGTGGCAGTTATAAACAGGTCTGTCAGGGTGCAGCCTTCGCTAACTCCGCCGAAAACTTCCGCAGTGGTCATCACATTGCGGAGGGAGGCGGTGGAGCGGGGGGTAACGTATGCCGATGTCTTAACCAAGGCCAGAAACGGTATAAGCCTGGCTGAGATTGGTATTGCAAGTATCAGCATCCGGCTAACGGCAACGGGAGTTCGGATGCTGGAGGTGCCGGGGGTTGACAGAGAGGAGAAGGCTGATGCCCTGGCGGACAGGCTTCGTGTGGTGCTGTCGGGGGAGGCCTTGGTGGGGAGGCCCGTCAAATGTGCGGACCTCCTTATTCGGGACCTTGACGACAGCGTCACTGAGAGGGAGGTGACGGAGGCGGTGGCTGCCATGGGTGGGTGCCCGGCTGAAGCGATCAAGCCGGGTAAGATTTTGAGGCGTGGGATACGGGGCTTGGGGGAGATGTTCCTCATGTGTCCGGTCGCCGCCGCCCAGAAAGGGTGCCAAGGAAAGCTCCTCATTGGGTGGAGCTCCTGTCGGGTTGAAATCCGAGAGGACCGCCCTTTGAGGTGCTATAAGTGCCAGGAGTTGGGTCACGTGAGGGTCACCTGTACCTCGGCGGTGGACATGGCGGAGGCATGCTTTAGATGTGGGGTTGTAGGTCACAAGGCCCATGAGTGCAGCTCGAAAGAGCTGCATTGTGTGGTCTGCTCAGCGGCTGGGAAGCCAGCAGACCACAAAATGGGGGGTAGGGCTTGCAACCCTCCAAGGCGGAGGGGGCCCCCGTATGCCCCTGTAGCGTCCAGCACGGTGGTGGGGAACGCTCCCATGGAGGTTGGTGTAGAGCTGTCAAACAAATAAAATGTCTGACAGCCTTACTAGCCTCCTTCAGGGGAATTTAAGGCGCTCCGCTGCGGCTCAGGACTTGTTCCTGCAGTCGATGGCGGAGTGGGGGGTGAAGGCGGCCGTTGTTACTGAGCCCTACTATGTGTCGCGACAGAGCTCATGGGTGGGGGACCTTCGAGGTGATGCGGCTGTGATTGCTCGGCCGCATGGACCTCCTCTCTCTCTAAGAGAGAGAGGTTCTGGGGTTGTTCTGGCTGATTGGGGGGAATGGACGTTCGTCGGAGCGTATTTTTCCCCCAATGAGCGTCTGAGCCATTTCGAGGGTTTCCTTGATGCCATGGGCCTGGCCATACGGAGGGCTCTTCCGCGGCCCCTTATCCTCATGGGAGACCTTAATGCGAGGTCTCCCACCTGGGGGGACAGGGTGTCGTGTCGGAGGGGCCCGGTTCTAGAGGAGTGGGCGGCGGAGTTGGGCCTCGTATTCTTAAATGAGGGAACGGAGCCCACCTGTGTCCGCCCGCAGGGCAGTTCAAGGGTGGATGTGACCCTTGCTTCTGCGGCGGCGGCCCGGGTAACGACGGCATGGACTGTGCTGGACGGAGTGGAGCCCCTATCGGATCATCGTTATATCCGGATGTGGGTCTCTACTTCGATGAGGTGGGGTGTGCGGGGGCAGACTCGGATGAGATTTCCTCGCTGGTCCATATGCCGATTGGACCGTCAGATTGCGCAGGAGGTGGCAATTGTCGAGGGGTGGTGTGCGCCCACTGGTGGTCTGGATGTAGATGAAGGAGCTGGCAGTCTGAGCCTAAGTCTCCGAAGGGTGTCGGATGCGGCAATGCCCAAATGGAGGCCGCCGAAGGGGAGGAGAGCGGTCTACTGGTGGACGTCGGAGATTGGCAATCTCCGAGGCGCATGTGGTGAGGCCAGAAGGGCTTACTACAGGAGCCGCCGGAGGAGGGGAGATAGCCCCAATGTCACGGAGGGCCTTCGGTTGATCTATAATGATCGCAAGAAGGCTCTCCAGGGGGCTATCTGTGAGGCAAAGGAAAGGACTCATCAGGAGATGCTTCGGGGGGTGAATGATGATCCATGGGGGCGCCCCTACCGATCGGCTCGTAAGAGGCTGAAAGGTTCGGGGATGCCTCTCGTGGAGAGTCTGGAACCGACCTTCCTGAAGCGAGTGGTGGCGGATCTGTTTCCTTTGCCTCCTGACACTATCCCTCTGAATATGGCGGCGTCTGGGGGGGATGTGGCGGGCGGAGAGGAAGGGATAGCTCCGGAAGTCTCTGATATAGAGATGGAGGCTATCCTTACCCGTCTCAAAGCCCGCAAGAAAGCACCTGGCCCGGATGGTGTGCATGCGCGTGTCCTGGCAGTAGTCCTCCCTCATATGGAGGTCTCCGTACGGGAGTTGTACACCGCGTGTTTGCGCGGTGGACGGTTCCCGGTGGCTTGGAAGACGGGACGGCTGTGTCTCGTGCGGAAGGAGGGCCGCCCGGCGGACAGTTCGGCGGCTTACCGCCCTATTGTCCTTTTGGATGAGGCGGGCAAGGCGCTGGAGTGGGTCGTGGCGTCTCGGTTGTGCCGGCACCTCTCTGTTGAAGGGCCGGATCTGAGCGAGGCACAGTACGGCTTTCGGGCGGGTCGGTCGACGCTAGATGCTCTTCGGGACCTGAAGTCTCACACCGGTGGGGTAGTTAGCGGGGGTGGAAGGGCATTGGCAGTATCATTAGATATTGCCAATGCCTTCAATAGTCTCCCTTTTGGCGTGGTTGGAGAGGCCCTTGAATTTTTTGAGGTCCCTCTGTATCTGCGCCGGATAGTGGGGGACTATTTTGCGGAGAGACAGATAGTGTACTCCAATAGAGAGGGCACGGTCTGTTACCACCCTGTGCGGTGTGGGGTACCTCAAGGCTCGGTCCGAGGGCCACTCCTGTGGGACATGGCCTACGATTGGGTATTGCGGGGCGCGCTCCTGCCAGGATTGCGCGTCTTCTGCTATGCAGACGATACCCTCGTAGTGGCCAGTGGGGCAAGCTATGGGGAGGTGGCCCGACTTGCAACGGTTGGCATCTCCCTTACTGTTAGACGGATAGGGGCCCTGGGACTTAGGGTGTCTCTCGATAAGACGGACGCCCTATTGTTCCATGGCCCTAGGAATGGTCCACCTCCTGGGGCGGTCCTGATGGTGGAAGGAGTAAGGGTTCCGGTGTCATCCAAAATGAAATACCTGGGTCTCGTCTTGGATGGTCGCTGGAACTTTGAGGCCCACTTTAAGGCTCTCGGGGGGAAGTTGGTGGGGGCAGCGGGGGCACTAGCAAGGCTTCTGCCTAATATTGGGGGCCCTCAGCAGAGTGAACGGAGGCTGTACTGCGGTGTCATACGCAGTATGGCCTTGTATGGGGCCCCAATATGGGACGATAGGCTGGGGGCGAAGAACCGCGCCCTGCTCAGGAGGCCGCAGCGAGTGATGGCGGTTCGGGCAGCTCGCTGTTATCGGACTGTCTCATTCGAGGCGGCATGCCTGTTGGCGGGGACTCCACCCTGGGAGTTCGAGGCGGTGGCCTTAAGTGGCTTGTATCGTCTCAAGTGTGAGACGAGAGCAGGTGGCCGATGGGGCGAATTGGTCGGACCAGCGAGGAGGCAAGCCAGGGAGGACACCTTTAATAGGTGGGCGCATGATCTGGCTATGCCAAGGGCGGGTTTAAGAACAGTGGAGGCGATTCGCCCATTTTTACGGGATTGGGTGAATCGTCCGGGTGGGGCTGTGTCCTTTCGGATGGCGCAGATGCTGTCCGGGCATGGGTGCTTCGGACGGTTTCTGCACAGGGTGGCGGGACGGGAAATCCATCCCATCTGCCACCATTGTGGCGCCCCGGAGGACACGGCGGAGCACACCCTGGTTGAATGTGCCACTTGGTCGAGGCAACGCCACGACCTAGTGTCGGTCATCGGGACGGACCTCTCGCTACCGAGCGTTGTTGCAGCAATGCTTGGTAGCCAAGAGGCATGGCGAGCGGTAGCTTTCTTCTGTGAGCGCGTTTTGCTGCAGAAGGATGCTGCTGAGCGTCAGCGGGAGGTGTGTGGCGATGGCCGGAGGGGTTGTGCTCGGCGGCGGCGTGGCGTGGGCGCGAGGGCTGGACGCGAAGAGCGTACGCCCAACAGCGTTCAGCTGCACCGTCGTTGAGCCCTTATGCGGACATATTCGCCTGAATTCCCTGGGTTGAATGCCTTGTGCGACCCCCGGGGAATTCAATGCGGTGCCAGATGTCATTCATTCAGAATGGATGTCTGGCACTGCAGGTGATATGGAGGGCCTAGGAGGAATTTTTAGTGGGTCGGGTTTCTCCCCTCTGATTAGCAGAGGGATAAGAGATAACCATCCCCACAGTCCCCGCGGTAGCGACTGCATACGCCCGCGGGCCTGCATTTGTGCATTTTTACCTCCTTCATAAAAAAAAAAAAAAGGTTAGGTTAGGTTAGGTTAGGTTAGGTTAGGTTAGGTTAGGTTAGGTTAGGTTAGGTTAGGTTAGGTTAGGTTAGGTTAGGTTAGGTTAGGTTTTTTTTATTTTTTTATGCACCTAATAGGCCTACCTTCCCCGGCTACTTTATCGCACAGGGTCGTTGTCTAAGCTACACTTCCATCATTTCTATCATCCTTCCTCATAATAATAGACAACAACTTTAATTTTTATTAGGTTTTACACGGGTAATATTACAGTCTTTTTTACTTAGTAGCCTACTTAACATTGTTTCCTTTATTTTATTTACACTTTCCCATCCAGAGACGTGGCCCGCGAGGCGGGCGGCTTTGACTTCTCCGTGAGTATTCTCATAATACTCATTGGCAAGTGGGCGCCGGCCGCCCCGCGGTCCCCGCCCTGGCTTTACTCCCATTGAACTTTGCGGTGCGTTTAGTTATTTTAAGGCAGAAATCCTCCAGATGCGATCTGTTACAGGCTAGCATGTCAGTTAGTCCCTGAAGACTAAGCGACATGCCTGTCATCTGTTCCAGGTCGCACCTGGAGGAGGCAAAAATGGGGCACTCTATCAAAAGGTGTGGGATGGAGTGTTCCACCCCACTCTCGCATTCACATTTTCCACTTTCCTTCAGCCTGAAACGGCACAGGTACTCGGCAAAAGGCCCATGGCCTGTGAGGACCTGTGCCATCTCAGGACTGAATCTTCTCTCTCTTATTTGCTTCTGGGCAACAGCGACGTTCTTTAGGAACAATTTGGTTATTCCCCCTGTTATCCCTTCCTTATATCTTCGATCCCATTCTTCTATAGTTTTTCTTCTCACTTCTTTCCTGATGTATGAGAGCGGGTACTCTACGTGAGCTGCTTTGACTTTCGAGGTCTCCGCAGCGGCTCTCGCGAGTTCGTCCGCCCTCTCATTCCCCTCCGTGCCGACGTGCGCTTTCACCCAGTGGAGTTTAATGTTCTGGCCCTTTTTTAGGCTCTCCACCAGGTGTCTGCGGATCTCGACTACTCGGGGGTTTCGGGAGCGTCCGCCCGCAATCGCCTCGAGCGAAGACCGCGAGTCGCTGCAGATGTTCACGCTAGTACCCGCTATCATCGCCTCCCTCACTGCACCGACGAGAGCTGCCAGCTCTGCTTGATACACGGTACAGTAAGGGGCCATCTTAATCTTTTTCCATTTTCTCTCTCTTCCTCCTTCCCATTTCGTCCATGCTGCCCCTACTCCTTTCTCTGTCTTACTACCGTCTGTATATATTGCCGTAGTGCTGTCATTTAGTATTAGGCCAGGGTCAGTTGTGATGGCGAAGCTTATCTCCGGTTTTTCCGCGGGATGGGGTTGTTCTAACGCAGGTACGGCTCGCTCAATCCGGTCTCCTTCGCGTATGAACGGAGACGACCCCCTTCTGGCCTCAAACATCGCGGCGGCTTCTTCCACCCTGAGGTCGAGGGGCAGTATCCCCGCCAATAGCGTCGCGGAATTTAGCGATGCCGTCCTGTACGTCTTCGCTATTTTTTGTGCGAAAGCCCTCTGCACCGTCTCCAGTTTCTTCCTTGTGCACAGTTTCTTAACTGTCGGTGCCCAGGCTGCCGACGCGTATGTTACTATCGGCTCTATGACGGCTTGGTATACCTGGTGTACCATGTCTCCCGTCATTCCCCATTCCAGCTTCGCCATTCTTGCCACTTTTTTGTGTATGTCCGCCGCCTTTCTCGTGACATTTTGCACATGCTTGTTGAACGTTAAGCCCTCGTCTATCGTCAATCCTAGAAGTTTTATCTCCTTCTCCATTCCGATGTCCTGTCCATTCATTCTTATTCTTGGGGTATCGAACTTCAACCTTCGCGTCAGGACCATTGCCTTTGGTTTTTTGTGGCGCGAAGTTGAGCTTGTTCGCGATACCCCACTTCCTCACATACTCGAGGGCAACGTTTGCTCGGTTTTCGATGGAGTGCGTGTCCGTTCCGCTGAACATCAGCACAACATCGTCTGCGAAAGCTTGTGCATATGTCCCATCCTCTTCTAGTTCGACCAGTAGTGGGTCGAGCAAGATGTTCCAGAAGGTGGGGCCGCTAATCGAGCCCTGAATGCATCCCTTTTCAGGTCGCCTCACATGCTCTCTGTTTGCGTAGCGGACCACCACCCTCCTGCCTTTAAAGTAGTCTTCCACTACCAGCCTTAATTGCTTTGGACAGTCTTTCCTTGCTAGCTGGTACTTGATCGCCGGCCACCACGCGTTGTCGAAAGCCCCCTCGATATCTAGCGACACCATCAGCACTATTTCCTTGTTATTTATGTGGCTCCTCGCTTTTGTCAAGATATCGTAGAGGGCATCCTCCGTGCTTTTTCCTGGCATGAATCCATACTGCCTCCTGCTCATCCTGGGGAGTAGGCTGTGTCTGATCCTGTTGATGATTACCTTTTCTAGTATCTTCCCCATGACTGGCAAGAGGCCTATTGGACGGTAGGATTTGGCGGCCGCGTAGTCCTCCTTTCCTGGCTTCCTCAGTACCACTATTGTGCATTCCTTCCATAGATCAGGGAAGCATCCCACTTCGAGGCATTTATTGAAGATGGCCAAGGGAACCTCCGGGTTCGCCGTGATAGCTGCACAGCAGATATCCGCAGTGAGTCCGTCGGCTCCAGGGGCCTTCCTCGGGTTGAAGCTTCTAGCAGTTCTGATGAGCTCCGCCATTGTGATTGGCACTTCATCAGCACTACTTCCCTGCAAGCTGCTGGTCATTTCCTCAACCGTTTCTCTCATTTTTTGATGGATGTCATCATCCATCTCGCAATTGTCAGGCGGGAAGAATTTCCGTGCCAGCAGCTGCACCGATTCTTCGGAGTTCAACGAAATGCCCTTCTCTATTAGCGTGGTGTCTTCCCTGATCCCTTCCGCCTTTCTTATTATTTTATATATCCTGTCCCATAAGCTTTCCCCTTCTTGCTTCGTACAGAGTTTTTTCCACCCTTCCCTTTGAGCCCTTTCGATCTCTTCTTCATAAGTCTTTTTTGCCTCCAGGTAGGCGTTTACTACGCACTCTCTCCTCCTGGGAGCTGCGTATGAGATCCTTTTCTTTTTTCTTGTCATATCCTTTTTTAGGGCCTCTATTTCCTTGTTCCACCAGGGTGGAACGAAGCTTTTCTTCCTTTGTTTCGCTTTGGGGATATGTTTCTCGGCGGCTTTTATTATTAGTTTCATATATTCCCTTACTATGTTATTGACCCCGGCCTTTGTGTCCTGTCCTTGTATCTTTTCTTTGGTAATGTCGTGGTTTATGTGTCCTGTCCTTACCTTGTTCTTAAATTCCTCCCAGTCTGCATTTTTGGTATTGTATTTGCGGGTCGTCTTCGGTAGGTTGTGCGTTTGGGGTTTTTGAAGGGCTGTAGTCATAAAAATTGTGTTGTGGTCAGAGCTAGTGATGGAAGTATCAACCCACCATCTCGTTACCTTACTGAGGAGGGCCGTTGTGCATACTGTGATATCTACTGCACTCGTGTATCTACGGCCCCCTCTTACGGTGTCGAAGGTGGGTGTGTTGCCACAGTTTAGGATGCTCAGCCCTTCTTCGTCAAGGAACCCTCGTAATTCCTTTCCTCGTGTGTCTTCGTTTCGGCTCCCCCACCATTCACTCCATGCGTTCACGTCCCCTCCAATCAATACCATCTTGGTTTTAAGTTTTTTCGTGAAGCTTCCTAGTTGTTCGAGGTATGGTTCGATGGGTTCATCGCCTTCGAAGTACACTGAAACTACCCCTATTTCCCACTGGTCCGTTCTCAGGACGGCAGCCACTATGTTTTCCGTAATAAGTGACTTGTCTTGAAAGACTTCTATATGTTCGTCGAAAACAAGTATCGCCGCCTTCACCGGTTTCTCTCCAGTGGGTACGCACTGCACTACTCTGTACATAGGGCTTTCTGCCATCTGTTTACTGGCCCCTATGTACGGTTCCTGGAGTAGTGCTATTTTCACGTTTCTACCGCCCGCTTCTTTTATAAACTCCTGGATCGCGATTCTCTTTTTTCTAAGGTTCGCTTGTGCCAGGAGAAAGCCGGTAATATGTTGGTGCCCTCGGCTTTTTTAACAATACGCGTAGCTTAGCCTCGCCGCCTTGTCCCACCCCTGCCGGGTTGGACAGCTCTGGCTGAAGGCTCCGTGCTCCGCGTTTCTTCCCTTCGTCTCTTTGCAGTTTATGCAGCTGGGAGGCTTTCCATCCTTGTGGAACTGGCAATCCACCCTCATATGGGCTCCTCCACAGTGGCTGCACACCTCGGTCTCCTTTTTACAGTGTCTCCGGGTATGTCCGTACCCCAGACACATGGTACATTGGACCAGAGGGGATTGGTCCTCTACCCAAACCCTCTGCAGGTCCACGTGTATCCTGCCAGCCGATGTTAGAGCTTGCCAGAGTTTAGGCGTGACCTGTAGGACCACGTGGCTCTCCAGAGGGTTCCTTGCCTTCCTCCTGTACTTTTCTGTTATATCTAGGTCCCGTTCCTCCAGGTGTGCAGTCACATTTTTGTTTTGGTTTTTGATGGCCCGGGTAATGTCTTCTGTCGTGTTGCAGGACAGGAGATTGTTAATTTTGATTAAGGGGTTTTTATTTGATGTATCCTTCACCGTCATTTTTTCCCCTAATTTTTCCTTGATTTTATTTCTTTCCTCAACCGTCCTGCATCCCACTACGACCTTTCCGTCCCTGGCTCTTCTTATTTTTGCTCCCTGCCAGCCTTCTTCTTTTGCATTTAACAGATGCCGGATGTTCTGCATCGTGTCCTCTGCCGTGTCTGTCGCACTCTTAGGCGCCACAACGACAGAGTGCAGCGTAGGTTTCTGTCCTCCCGGGCCTTCTTTTCGGTTTTGGCCCTGACCGAGATTTTCCTTCGTCGCTTCTGCATACGACCTCATTTTCCCTTCCCAGATGTTATGTCTTTCTATTTCTCTCTTTTCTTTTTCTTCCAACTCTTTCCTAATCTCGGTCAGGATGCTTTCATTTTTCTGTTTTGCCAGATCCTCCATATCCTTTCTAAATTTTTCCAATTTCTTGTTCTCCATTTCCATTCTTTCTATTTGTTTGTTTAGCTTTTCGTGTATATCTGTTTTTGCGTCATTTTTCTGTTTCGGTGTTTGTTGTTGTGGCTTCTTCTGTATCTCCTCTTCGGCCTCTTTGACTATCTGGTACAGCCGCTTTACAGCTGACTGTACCCCTGTTTTTATATCTGTCTTTATATTGCGAGACTCCGCCAGGTGCGCCATTGCCTTTAAATAGCAGTTTTTGGCTTCTTTTTCCCTGGTTTGAGCGGGAGCAGGAGACTTACCTCCTCCACCCGCCCCAGCCAGGGGAGCCTCTTTTGCCACCTTTGGGGCCTGGCTAGAGGCCTCCTCCCACTTGTCAATGCTGCGCCTGATGGCAGGCGCCGATGTCTGGTTACTCGGAGGAGTGCGAAGACCCAACATTTCGCCTATTAGGATTTGTCCCTTTTTTAAAATAAAATAAGATAAAATCAATTAAGTTCAATAGAGTACTTAGTCTAGGGTCTACTCCCAATAGGGTAGTAGACGTGTCAATCAAATATTTTTTATTTACAATTTTTAAAAATACAATAAACTTATCCTAGGGTCTACTCCCAATAGGGAAGTAACCGTCAATTTACAATAATAATATTTTTATATTTACAATTATTAATTTCTTAATAATATTAGTTAACCTAAGGTCTACTCCCAATAGGGCAGTAGCCGTGTCAATAAATTATTATTTACAATTATATTAGAATATTAACTTAATATTAGGGTCTGTCCCCAAAAGGGTGGCAGCCGTCAATTTGTCAAAAATTGTTTAAAACTTATCCTAAGGTCTGTCCCCAATAGGGTGGCAGCCGTCAACTTTTTCTAATTTTTAGCCGGTTGTCACAGATAAAAACTAGTGTCTTTTCCCAAAAGGGAAAAGGCAGTTAACAAGGCTATTTGTTTCAAGTCCTCGGGAAGGGCTGGTATAATTTAGAATAAATAACTACGCGCGCTGGACCGTCCGCCCTAGTCGATAGGATGTGTGTGTGTGTGTATAAGTGTGGTGGTTGTCAGGTGACTCCCCTCTTTGAGTGGAGTCAAATGAGCCGTCACACTTAGTGTTTATGGTGTTTTGTGTGTGTGTGTGTGTGTGTAAGTCACTTGTGTGTGTGTGTAGTTAGGTGCGGTAGCTATAAAATGACTCCCCTCTTTGAGTGGAGTCGTTTGAGCCGTCGCACCTGTATGTTGTGATTTTGATGGGTGGTCAGGTGGACGTGTCCGTGGGTTAGGTGCGTTTTTTATATATTTATATTCCCCTAATTCGTCCAAACTTGCTAAGTATACGTATACTACGTATACAAGTCCGCTGCCAAAATTGCCGAAAAACGCACCGTTTTCGAGTTATTAAATGCCAAAAGATTTTAATATTTCAAAGTTTTAGAAATTTTTAATAAATTAAATAAATTTTGAAAATTTGGAATTTAAAAATTTTGAATTTAGATCCTGGTAGGGGCGGACCAGGCGGACAAAACCAATATATTAATATATTAATATATTGATCTGCCCTTAAAAACGCGAAAAAACCAACCGTTCCCGAGATATTCCCGATTTTTTAGTTGAAATCTTCCCGTCGACTTTTCTCGGCAACCGCTGGGTCGTTCTTGTTGCTTGAAGCGGCACCTTGCTGGTCTTGACGGGAGCTTTCTGTTGATATGCCGCAAGTCGTTGTCGTCCCACGGGAACACTGACCACGTGCCACGTGCTTTTTGTTATTTTTGCTTCTAGGCGCTGAAGTTTTATTCTTAAAATTATGTGCGACCCCTCAAACGGTGCAGAATAAAATGCTGCACCTTAAGGTGATTTTTAATTGTAGGGTTGTCGCTTTACTTTTTGTATAAATCTTTATTTTTTGCTTCTTTGTAAGGTTATATTATTCTTTTCGTTATTAAAATTTTTCCGCCACGCCGATTTTAAATAATGATACGTTGTTGAATTCAGCTTGTTAAGGCGCTTCTTTTGACGTATCACACATGTGGGGGAAATCGCGCTTTCACAGAGCACGTGCCATGTGTTTTTCTGTTTTTTCTTACTTTTCTCCTTTTTTCCTGAATGGAAAAATCTGATTCACGTGTCAAAAGATGCGTCTCGATAAGGCGCGTTTGATCGTGTATTAAAAAGAGGTGGTTACCGATCTCGATTCGACGCCGCACGCACTTTTATGTGAAAAATTTGTAAGTTTTCCGGTTTTTTACACTTTTTATCACTTTTTCTTGCACTTTGGACTAAAAAAGTTATGTCACTGGATTTGCCGTCACAAACTGCACACAACGATATATTTTGTTTGTTAATCGCGTTAAAAAATCCTATTTTTAGGATTTTTCGATTGCGGAACTGTACTGATTTAATGCTTTCGCGACGGCGGTTCGACTGCGACTGGTTAGGTTAGGTTAGGTTAGGTTAGGTTAGGTTAGGTTAGGTTAGGTTTTTTTTTTTTTTGCACCTAATAGGCCTACCTTCCCCGGCTACTTTATCGCACAGGGTCGTTGTCTAAGCTACACTTCCATCATTTCTATCATCCTTCCTCATAATAATAGACAACAACTTTAATTTTTATTAGGTTTTACACGGGTAATATTACAGTCTTTTTTACTTATTAGCCTACTTAACATTGTTTCCTTTATTTTATTTACACATTCCCATCCAGAGACGTGGCCCGCGAGGCGGGCGGCTTTGACTTCTCCGTGAGTATTCTCATAATACTCATTGGCAAGTGGGCGCCGGCCGCCTCGCGGTCCCCGCCCTGGCTTTACTCCCATTGAACTTTGCGGTGCGTTTAGTTATTTTAAGGCAGAAATCCTCCAGATGCGATCTGTTACAGGCTAGCATGTCAGTTAGTCCCTGAAGACTAAGCGACATGCCTGTCATCTGTTCCAGGTCGCACCTGGAGGAGGCAAAAATGGGGCACTCTATCAAAAGGTGTGGGATGGATTGTTCCACCCCACTCTCGCATTCACATTTTCCACTTTCCTTCAGCCTGAAACGGCACAGGTATTCGGCAAAGGGCTCATGGCCTGTGAGGATCTGTGCCATTTCAGGACTGTATCTTCTTTCTCGTATTTGTTTATGTGCAACAACGACGTTCTTCAGGAACAGTTTTGTTTTTCCCCCTGTTTCTCCCTCTTTATACCGCCGGTCCCATTCTTCGATCGTTTTCCTTCTGATCTCTTTCCTTATGTATGACAGCGGGTACTCTACGTGAGCTGCTCTGACCTTCGAGGTCTCCGCAGCGGCTCTCGCAAGTTCGTCCGCCCTCTCGTTACCCTCCGTGCCGACGTGCGCTTTCACCCAGTGGAGTCTTATATTCTGGCCCTTTTTTCGGCTCTCCGCCAGGTGTCTGCGGATCTCGACTACTCGGGGGTTTCGAGAGCGTCCGCCCGCAATCGCCTCGAGCGAAGACCGCGAGTCGCTGCAGATGTTCACGTCAGCACCCACTGTCATCGCTTCCCTTACTGCACCAACGAGAGCTGCCAGCTCTGCTTGGTATACGGTGCAGTAAGAGGCCATCTTTATCTTCTTCCACTTCTTTTCCCTTCCACTCTCCCATCTGGACCAGGCGGCTCCTACTCCTTTCTCTGTCTTACTTCCATCCGTATAGATAGCTGTTGTGTCGTCGTCTTGTATTAGGCCAGGGTCATTTGTGATGGCGAAGCTTATCTCCGGTTTTTCCGCGGGATGGGGTTGGTCTAAAGCAGGTACGGCTCGCTCAATCCGGTCTCCTTCGCGTATGAACGGAGACGACCCCCTTCTGGCCTCAAACATCGCGGCGGTTTCTTCCACCCTGAGGTCGAGGGGCAGTATCCCCGCCAATAGCGTCGCGGAATTTAGCGATGCCGTCCTGTAAGTCTTTGCTATTTTCTGTGCAAAAGCCCTCTGCACCGTCTCCAGTTTTTTCTTCGTGCACAGTTTCTTGACTGTCGGTGCCCAGGCTGCCGACGCGTATGTAACTATCGGCTCTATGACGGCTTGGTATATCTGGTGTACCATGTCTCCCGTCATTCCCCATTCCAGCTTCGCCATTCTTGCCACTTTTTTGTGTATGTCCGCCGCCTTTCTCGTGACATTTTGCACATGCTTGTTGAACGTTAAGCCCTCGTCTATCGTCAATCCTAGAAGTTTAATCTCCTTCTCCATTCCGATGTCCTGTCCATTCATTCTTATTCTTGGGGTATCGAACTTCAATCTTCGCGTCAGGACCATTGCTTTGGTTTTTTGTGGCGCGAAGTTGAGCTTGTTCTCGATACCCCACTTCCTCACATACTCGAGGGCAACGTTCGCTCGGTTTTCGATGGAGTGCGTGTCCGTTCCGCTGAACATCAGCACAACATCGTCTGCGAAAGCCTGTGCATATGTCCCATCTTCTTCAAGTTCGACCAGTAGTGGGTCGAGCAAGATGTTCCAGAAGGTGGGGCCGCTAATCGAGCCCTGAATGCATCCCTTTTCAGGTTGCCTCAGATTCTCTCTGTTTGCGTAGCGGACCACCACCTTCCTGCCTTTAAAGTAGTCTTCCACTACCAGCCTTAGTTGCTTGGGACAGTCTTTCTTTGCTAGTTGGTACTTGATCGCTGGCCACCATGCGTTGTCGAAAGCCCCCTCGATATCTAGCGACACCATCAGCACTATTTCCTTGTTATTTATGTGGCTCCTCGCTTTTGTCAAGATATCGTAGAGGGCATCCTCCGTGCTTTTCCCTGGCATGAATCCATACTGCCTCCTGCTCATCCTGGGGAGTAGGCTGTGTCTAATCCTGTTTATGATAACCTTTTCTAGTATCTTCCCCATGACTGGCAAGAGGCCTATTGGACGGTAGGATTTGGCGGCCGCGTAATCCTCCTTTCCTGGCTTCCTCAGTACCACTACTGTACATTCCTTCCATAGATCAGGGAAGCATCCCACTTCGAGGCATTTATTGAAGATGGCCAAGGGAACCTCCGGGTTCGCCGTGATAGCTGCGCAGCAGATATCCGCAGTGAGTCCGTCGGATCCCGGGGCCTTCCTCGGGTTGAAGCTTCTAGCAGTACTGATGAGCTCCGCCATTGTGATTGGCACTTCATCAGCACTACTTCCCTGCAAGCTGCTGGTCATTTCCTCAACCGTTTTTCTCATTCTTTGATGGATGTCATCATCCATCTCGCAATTATCAGGCGGGAAGAATTTCCGTGCCAGCAGCTGCACCGATTCTTCGGAGTTCAACGAAATGCCCTTCTCTATTAGCGTGGTGTCTTCCCTGATCCCTTCCGCCTTTCTTATTATTTTATATATCCTGTCCCATAAGCTTTCCCCTTCTTGCTTCGTACAGAGTTTTTTCCACCCTTCCCTTTTGAGCCCTTTCGATCTCTTCTTCATAGGTCTTTTTTGCCTCCAGGTAGGCGTTTACTACGCACTCTCTCCTCCTGGGAGCTGCGTATGAGATCCTTTTCTTTTTTCTTGTCATATCCTTTTTTAGGGCCTCTATTTCCTTGTTCCACCAGGGTGGATCGAAGCTTTTCTTCCTTTGTTTTACTTTGGGGATATGTTTTTCAGCGGCTTTTATTATTAATTTCGTGTAATCCTTTACTATGTTATTGACCCCGGCCTTTGTGTCCTGTCCTTTTATTGTTTCTATGTCCAGTCCTAGATGTGTCAATTCCATGTTAATCTTGTCTCTAAATTCCTCCCAGTCTGCGTTTTTCGTATTGAATTTGCGGGTTGTCTTCGGTAGGTTGTGCGTTTGGGGTTTTTGAAGGGCTGTAGTCATAAAAATTGTATTGTGGTCAGAACTAGTGATGGAAGTATCAACCCACCATCTCGTTACCTTACTGAGGAGGGCCGTTGTGCATACTGTGATGTCCACTGCACTCGTGTATCTACGGCCTCCTCTCACGGTGTCGAAGGTGGGTGTGTTGCCACAATTTAAGATGCTCAGCCCCTCTTCGTCAAGGAACCCTCGTAATTCCCTTCCTCGTGTGTCTTCGTTTCGGCTCCCCCACCATTCACTCCATGCGTTCACGTCCCCTCCAATCAGTACCATCTTGGTTTTAAGTTTTTTCGTGACGCTTCCTAGTTGTTCGAGGTATGGTCCGATGGGTTCATCGCCTTCGAAGTACACTGAAATTACCCCTATTTCCCACTGGTCCGTTCTCAGGACGGCAGCCACTATGTTTTCCGTGATAAGTGACTTGTCTTGAAAGACTTCTATATGTTCGTCGAAAACAAGTATCGCCGCCTTCACCGGTTTCTCCCCAGTGGGTACGCACTGCACTACTCTGTACATAGGGCTTTCTGCCATCTGTTTACTGGCCCCTATGTACGGTTCCTGGAGTAGTGCTATTTTCACGTTTCTACCGCCCGCTTCTTTTATAAACTCCTGGATCGCGATTCTCTTTTTTCTAAGGTTCGCTTGTGCCAGGAGAAAGCCGGTAATATTGTTGGTGCCCTCGGCTTTTTTAACAATACGCGTAGCTTAGCCTCGCCGCCTTGTCCCATCCCTGCCGGGTTGGACAGCTCTGGCTGAAGGCCCCGTGCTCCGCGTTTCTTCCCTTCGTCTCTTTGCAGTTTATGCAGCTGGGAGGCTTTCCATCCTTGTGGATCTGGCAATCCACCCTCATATGGGCTCCTCCACAGTGGCTGCACACCTCGGTCTCCTTTTTACAGTGTCTTCGGGTATGTCCGTACCCCAGACACATGGTACATTGGACCAGAGGGGATTGGTCCTCTACCCAAACCCTCTGCAGGTCCACGTGTATCCTGCCAGCCGATGTTAGAGCTTGCCAGAGTTTAGGCGTGACCTGTAGGACCACGTGGCTCTCCAGAGGGTTCCTTGCCTTCCTCCTGTACTTTTCTGTTATATCTAGGTCCCGTTCCTCCAGGTGTGCAGTCACATTTTTGTTTTGGTTTTTGATGGCCCGGGTAATGTCTTCTGTCGTGTTGCAGGACAGGAGATTGTTAATTTTGATTAAGGGGTTTTTATTTGATGTGTCCTTCACCGTCATTTTTTCCCCTAATTTTTCCTTGATTTATTTCTTTCCTCAACCGTCCTGCATCCCACTACGACCTTTCCGTCCCTGGCTCTTCTTATTTTTGCTACCTGCCAGCCTTCTTCTTTTGCATTTAACAGATGCCGGATGTTCTGCATCGTGTCCTCTGCCGTGTCTGTCGCACTCTTAGGCGCCACAACGACAGAGTGCAGCGTAGGTTTCTGTCCTCCCGGGCCTTCTTTTCGGTTTTGGCCCTGACCGAGATTTTCCTTCGTCGCTTCTGCATACGACCTCATTTTCCCTTCCCAGATGTTATGTCTTTCTATTTCTCTCTTTTCTTTTTCTTCCAACTCTTTCCTAATCTCGGTCAGGATGCTTTCATTTTTCTGTTTTGCCAGATCCTCCATATCCTTTCTAAATTTTTCCAATTTCTTGTTCTCCATTTCCATTCTTTCTATTTGTTTGTTTAGCTTTTCGTGTATATCTGTTTTTGCGTCATTTTTCTGTTTCGGTGTTTGTTGTTGTGGGTTCTTCTGTATCTCCTCTTCGGCCTCTTTGACTATCTGGTACAGCCGCTTTACAGCTGACTGTACCCCTGTTTTTATATCTGTCTTTATATTGCGAGACTCCGCCAGGTGCGCCATTGCCTTTAAATAGCAGTTTTTGGCTTCTTTTTCCCTGGTTTGAGCGGGAGCAGGAGACTTACCTCCTCCACCCGCCCCAGCCAGGGGAGCCTCTTTTGCCACCTTTGGGGCCTGGCTAGAGGCCTCCTCCCACTTGTCAATGCTGCGCCTGATGGCAGGCGCCGATGTCTGGTTACTCGGAGGAGTGCGAAGACCCAACATTTCGCCTATTAGGATTTGTCCCTTTTTTAAAATAAAATAAGATAAAATCAATTAAGTTCAATAGAGTACTTAGTCTAGGGTCTACTCCCAATAGGGTAGTAGACGTGTCAATAATATATTTTTTATTTACAATTTTTAAAATTACAATAAACTTATCCTAGGGTCTACTCCCAATAGGGAAGTAACCGTCAATTTACAATAATAATATTTTTATATTTACAATTATTAATTTCTTAATAATATTACTTAACCTAAGGTCTACTCCCAATAGGGCAGTAGCCGTGTCAATACCAAATAATTTCTATGTACAATTATTAATTTCTTAATATTATTACTTATCCTAAGGTCTATTCCCAATAGGGCAGTAGCCGTGTCAGTTCACAGTAATAAATTATTATTTACAATTATATTAGAATATTAACTTAATATTAGGGTCTGTCCCCAAAAGGGTGGCAGCCGTCAATTTGTCAAAAATTGTTTAAAACTTATCCTAAGGTCTGTCCCCAATAGGGTGGCAGCCGTCAAAATGTCAAATTTCTAAACTTAACCTAAGGTCTGTCCCCAATAGGGTGGCAGCCGTCAACTTATTCTAATTTTTAGCCGGTTGTCACAGATAAAAACTAGTGTCTTTTCCCAAAAGGGAAAAGGCAGTTAACAAGGCTATTTGTTTCAAGTCCTCGGGAAGGGCTGGTATAATTTAGAAATAAATAACTACGCGCGCTGGACCGTCCGCCCTAGTCGATAGGATGTGTGTGTGTGTGTATAAGTGTGGTGGTTGTCAGGTGACTCCCCTCTTTGAGTGGAGTCAAATGAGCCGTCACACTTAGTGTTTATGGTGTTTTGTGTGTGTGTGTGTGTGTGTAAGTCACTTGTGTGTGTGTGTAGTTAGGTGCGGTAGCTATAAAATGACTCCCCTCTTTGAGTGGAGTCGTTTGAGCCGTCGCACCTGTATGTTGTGATTTTGATGGGTGGTCAGGCGGACGTGTCCGTGGGTTAGGTGCGTTTTTTATATATTTATATTCCCCTAATTCGTCCAAACTTGCTAAGTATACGTATACTACGTATACAAGTCCGCTGCCAAAATTGCCGAAAAACGCACCGTTTTCGAGTTATTAACTGCCAAAAGATTTTAATATTTCAAAGTTTTAGAAATTTTTAATAAATTTAATAAATTTTGAAAATTTGAATTTAATAATTTTGAATTTAGATCCTGGTAGGGGCGGACCAGGCGGACAAAACCAATATATTAATATATTATATTAATATATTGATCTGCCCTTAAAAACGCGAAAAAACCAACCGTTCCCGAGATATTTGTGTTTTCTTCCTGGTTTCTTCCCGTCGCTGCAGCTCCGCTCGGGTTGGTCCGATCTTCTGGTTCGAGCCGTCGTCAAGTTCAGCTCGCAGAGGGCTATCCAACGACGTATCGCACCTTTCCAGAAAATTCGGATTTCGCTGACCACGTGCCACGTGGTTTTTGGGTTTTTATGTTGTAACTTTATTATTTTTGATGAGAAAAATTCTTGCGACCCTTCAGCAGACGCGTCTTCGTGAGTTCTATCGAATGACGTTATTTAAATTGGGGGTCACCGATTTAGTTTTTAAGTTTTTGAGCTTTAAGTTGGTTTTTATTAGGTTATTTTTAGTTTTTTAGTTATATAATTTTTTCCACAAGGCATATATTTTTGAAAAATATGTCAATCGACTCGTCTTTTTGAGCCGCGTCTTTTGGTGTATAGCACTTGTGGGGGACGGCTCTTATTCTCCGACCAGTGGTCAGGTTAGGTTAGGTTAGGTTAGGTTAGGTTAGGTTAGGTTAGGTTAGGTTAGGTTAGGTTAGGTTAGGTTAGGTTAGGTTAGGTTAGGTTAGGTTAAGGGCCTCATAGCCTAGCGGTCTTATTAAGTGGCAGCTAGGTGAGGGGTACCGGGTTCGATTCCCGGTTCGAGGGCAAGTTTTAATTTAATTTAAATTTGTTCTCGGCCTTTGGGAGGGTTGTACGGTACTGGGCGAGTGCTTAAACCGTACATGGAGGGCACGGTTGAATTTCTAAGGCAAGCAGTGAGTATGCTACCTAAGAAAGGAGACTGTGTAGGTTTAGAACGTAGCAATACGCTCTAGGCCGAGGATGGCAATTACAAGTGGTTCAGTAATTCAACATCTCTTTTAAGGGCCTCATAGCCTAGCGGTCTTATTAAGTGGCAGCTAGGTGAGGGGTACCGGGTTCGATTCCCGGTTCGAGGGCAAGTTTTAATTTAATTTAAATTTGTTCTCGGCCTTTGGGAGGGTTGTGCGGTACCGGGCGAGTGCTTAAACCGTACATGGAGGGCACGGTTGAATTTCTAGGCAAGCAGTGAGTATGCTACCTAAGAAAGGAGACTGTGTAGGTTTAGAACGTAGCAATACGCTCTAGGCCGAGGATGGCAATTACAAGTGGTTCAGTAATTCAACATTCCTTTTTAGGGCCTCATAGCCTAGCGGTCTTATTAAGTGGCAGCTAGGTGAGGGGTACCGGGTTCGATTCCCGGTTCGAGGGCAAGTTTTAATTTAATTTAATTTGTTCTCGGCCTTTGGGAGGGTTGTGCGGTACCGGGCGAGTGCCTAAAACCGTACATGGAGGGCACGGTTGAATTTCTAAGGCAAGCAGTGAGTATGCTACCTAAGAAAGGAGACAGTGTAGGTTTAGAACGTAGCAATACGCTCTAGGCCGAGGATGGCAATTACAAGTGGTCAGTAATTCAACATCTTTTTTAAGGGCCTCATAGCCTAGCGGTCTTATTAAGTGGCAGCTAGGTGAGGGGTACCGGGTTCGATTCCCGGTTCGAGGGCAAGTTTTAATTTAATTTAAATTTGTTCTCGGCCTTTGGGAGGGTTGTGCGGTACCGGGCGAGTGCTTAAACCGTACATGGAGGGCACGGTTGAATTTCTAAGGCCAGCAGTGAGTATGCTACCTCAGAAAGGAGACTGTGTAGGTTTAGAACGTAGCAATACGCTCTAGGCCGAGGATGGCAATTACAAGTGGTCAGTAATTCAACATTCTTTTTAAAGGGCCTCATAGCCTAGCGGTCTTATTAAGTGGCAGCTAGGTGAGGGGTACCGGGTTCGATTCCCGGTTCGAGGGCAAGTTTTAATTTAATTTAAATTTGTTCTCGGCCTTTGGGAGGGTTGTGCGGTACCGGGCGAGTGCTTAAAACCGTACATGGAGGACATGGTCGAATTTCTAAGGCAAGCAGTGAGTATGCTACCTAGAAAGGAGACTGTGTAGGTTTAGAACGTAGCAATACGCTCTAGGCCGAGGATGGCAATTACAAGTGGTTAGTAATTCAACATTCCTTTTAAAAGGGCCTCATAGCCTAGCGGTCTTATTAAGTGGCAGCTAGGTGAGGGGTACCGGGTTCGATTCCCGGTTCGAGGGCAAGTTTTAATTTAATTTACATTTGTTCTCGGCCTTTGGGAGGGTTGTGCGGTACCGGGCGAGTGCTTAAACCGTACATGGAGGACACGGTCGAATTTCTAAGGCAAGCAGTGAGTATGCTACCTAAGAAAGGAGACTGTGTAGGTTTAGAACGTAGCAATACGCTCTAGGCCGAGGATGGCAATTACAAGTGGTTAAGTAATTCAACATTCTTTTAAAGGGCCTCATAGCCTAGCGGTCTTATTAAGTGGCAGCTAGGTGAGGGGTACCGGGTTCGATTCCCGGTTCGAGGGCAAGTTTTAATTTAATTTAAATTTGTTCTCGGCCTTTGGGAGGGTTGTACGGTACCGGGCGAGTGCTTAAACCGTACATGGAGGGCACGGTTGAATTTCTAAGGCAAGCAGTGAGTATGCTACCTAAGAAAGGAGACTGTGTAGGTTTAGAACGTAGCAATACGCTCTAGGCCGAGGATGGCAATTACAAGTGGTTAGTAATTCAACATTCCTTTTCAAGGGCCTCATAGCCTAGCGGTCTTATTAAGTGGCAGCTAGGTGAGGGGTACCGGGTTCGATTCCCGGTTCGAGGGCAAGTTTTAATTTAATTTAAATTTGTTCTCCGCCTTTGAGACGGTTGTGCGGTACCGGGCGAGTGCTTAAACCGTACATGGGGGACACGGTCGAATTTCTAAGGCAAGGAGTGAGTATGCTACCTAAGAAAGGAGATTGTGAAGGTTTAGAACGTAGCAATCGCTCTAGGCCGAGGATGGCAATTACAAGTGGTCCAGTATTCAACATCTCTTTTAAAGGGCCTCATAGCCTAGCGGTCTTATTAAGTGGCAGCTAGGTGAGGGGTACCGGGTTCGATTCCCGGTTCGAGGGCAAGTTTTAATTAAATTTGTTCTCGGCCTTTGGGAGGGTTGTGCGGTACCGGGCGAGTGCTTAAACCGTACATGGAGGGCACGGTTGAATTTCTAAGGCAAGCAGTGAGTATGCTACCTAAGAAAGGAGACTGTGTAGGTTAGAACGTAGCAATACGCTCTAGGCCGAGGATGGCAATTACAAGTGGTCAGTAATTCAACATCTCTTTTAAAGGGCCTCATAGCCTAGCGGTCTTGTTAAGTGGCAGCTAGGTGAGGGGTACCGGGTTCGATTCCCGGTTCGAGGGCAAGTTTTAATTTAATTTAAATTTGTTCTCGGCCTTTGGGAGGGTTGTACGGTACCTGGCGAGTGCTTAAACCGTACATGGAGGGCACGGTTGAATTTCTAAGGCAAGCAGTGAGTATGCTACCTAAGAAAGGAGACAGTGTAGGTTTAGAACGTAGTAATACGCTCTAGGCCGAGGATGGCAATTACAAGTGGTCAGTAATTCAACATCTTTTTAAGGGCCTCGTAGCCTAGTGGTCTTATTAAGTGGCAGCTAGGTGAGGGGTACCGGGTTCGATTCCCGGTTCGAGGGCAAATTTAAATTTGTTCTCGGCCTTTGGGAGGGTTGTACGGTACCGGGCGAGTGCTTAAACCGTACATGGAGGGCACGGTTGAATTTCTAAGGCAAGCAGTGAGTATGCTACCTAAGAAAGGAGACTGTGTAGGTTTAGAACGTAGCAATACGCTCTAGGCCGAGGATGGCAATTACAAGTGGTCAGTAATTCAACATCTTTTTAAGGGCCTCATAGCCTAGCGGTCTTATTAAGTGGCAGCTAGGTGAGGGGTACCGGGTTCGATTTCCGGTTCGAGGGCAAGTTTTAATTTAATTTAAATTTGTTCTCGGCCTTTGGGATGGTTGTGCGTACCGGGCGAGTGCTTAAATCAACCGTACATGGAGGTGCACTGTCGAATTTCCCTTAAGGCAAGCAGTGAGTATGCTACCTAAGAAGGAGACTGTGTAGGTTTAGAACGTACAATACGCTCTAGGCCGAGGATGGCAATTACAAGTGGTTAGTAATTCAACATTCCTTTTTTAAGGGCCTCATAGCCTAGCGGTCTTATTTAGTGGCAGCTAGGTGAGGGGTACCGGGTTCGATTCCCGGTTCGAGGGCAAGTTTTAATTTAATTTAAATTTGTTCTCGGCCTTTGGAAGGGTTGTGCGGTACCGGGCGAGTGCTTAAAACGTACATGGAGGGCACGGTTGAATTTCTAAGGCAAGCAGTGAGTACTGTGTAGGTTTAGAACGTAGCAATACGCTCTAGGCCGAGGATGGCAATTACAAGTGGTCAGTAATTCAACATTCCTTTTAAGGGCCTCATAGCCTAGCGGTCTTATTAAGTGGCAGCTAGGTGAGGGGTACCGGGTTCGATTCCCAGTTCGAGGGCAAGTTTTAATTTAATTTAAATTTGTTCTCGGCCTTTAGGAGGGTTGTGCGGTACCCGGCAAGTGCTTAAACCGTACATGGAGGACACGGTCAAATTTCTAAAGACAAGCATGGTATTGCTACCTAAGAGAGGAGACTGTGTAGGTTTAGAACGTAGCAATACGCTCTAGACGAGGATGGCAATTACAAGTGGTCAGTAATTCAACATCTCTTTTTACAAGGGCCTCATAGCTAAGTCTTATTAAGTGGCAGCTAGGTGGCGAGGGGTACGGTTCGATTCCCAGTTCGAGGGCAAGTTTTAATTTAATTTATATTTATTCTCGGCCTTTGGTAGGGCTGTACGGTGCCGGGCGAGTGCTTAAACCGTACATGGAGGGCACGGTCGAATTTCTTAGGCAAGCAGTGAGTATGCTACCTAAGAAAGGAGACTGTGTAGGTTTAGAACGTAGCAATACGCTCTAGGCCGAGGATGGCAATTACAAGTGGTTAGTAATTCAACATTCTTTTTAGTACGCGTCGAGCTGTCGTAGCGACAACTGCGTTTTCGTTCGCTCCGCGGCTATAAAATCCGATGTGGGATTTTTTGTGTCTGATAATTTCGTGAATGGTTTCATAAGATTCAGGATTTTATTCTGATCATTTTGATGTGTGTGTGAGCCTTGTAAATTATAAACATTAATAACTACAAGGCAAAAGTGAGTGGGAAATTGACCCGGGGTGTATGTGTTGTTTTTGTCGTGAGCGACATATAAGTTTTGAAATGTTGGATTGAAGTGACTATGTGAGTACTTTTATTTTTAAAATCGGCTCACAGAGTTGGATAAAAAATTACTTTTAGTTTTGAGGTGGTTTTTAAACCATCTTGTTTTGGAGGGTGGTCTGGTGACCTAGAGGAGATTTGATTCGAGGAGGAGACAATAAGGCGGTTTGATTGGTATCAAGATAGTCTGGTTTGGAGAAGGGAAGGCTGAGATATTGTTGTTAGCATCATTCATCATTTATGTTACAATATTCGACGCCATCTTGTCGTAAATTTGATGTCAAGTGAGGCGCTGTGACGCGTCGGTGTTGGCGGACGTCTCTCACACCGCAGTGAGTGAACGTGGAAGATCCGAAGCTTACACCGAAGTGGATTGAGACTATATATTTAATTTTAAGTCTAATTTTAATTTTAATTTTAAGTTACAGTTAATCTTAATTTAATTTAGTTAAGTGTGTGGTGTATTATATTATTTCATTGTATTCATTCATTTCATACATGCATCTTCATTCATGAGGAGGATTATGGGGAAGTTTCCGTCGTCGTCCGATAGTGACGACGATGTGCCCATTGGCATTTGTTTTAGAAAGCGGGCTCATGGTAAGAGCCCAGGGCGGGATGGGAAGGGAAGTTCTTCTCCACCTGCCAAGGGTAAGCCACCAAAAAAGGCGGCTTCTCATGTGGTGGGTTTGGAGGTGGCGCAGGGTGAGTTGCGTGATCTTGAGGCCTGCACTCTCCCTGGAGAGGAAAAGCGTGGTGTTGGGGGCCATTTACAGGGTGGGGCCTCAGCTAGTTCAGTGAAGGCTCCGGACGGGCCCCTCTCATCATGGGAGGATTACGAGGACGCAGTGGTTTTTCTTGGGGTTCCTGAGATCAAAGGAGAAGTCGGCTGCCCAGGTTCACCAAATCATAGAAGTTGCAGTGAAGTCAGGAAGTCTCAAAGGTGCGTTTGTCACGACCTGGAGTTGCAGCTTGAAAAGAAATGGGCGAGATGGTGAGGATCCTCGCCGTGCCTCCAGGGGGATGAGGATAGACGTCTCCAAAGAGACAATGTGCGCCCTGAGGGGCCCAGGTAAAAGACCTGGGTCTGGAGCTTGCGGCCCTTAGGAGGGGATTTTAGCCAGAACGCACTGCGCACTTTGCGCAATCAAAGGCACCTCCGTGTCGGTGGAGGTCCCTCCACTCCAGGTGTCCCTCCGTCAAATGATGGAGGGCTTTTTGGGTAAGGGAGAACCTTATGGGGGGATATGATGCGGGCTGTTGGGGCATGTTGGATGCCAAGCTTGCGAGGGATTGGGGGACAGGCTCCTCCCTGAGCACAATGCTGCGTCCTCCGCTGGCGGCATCGGCCCGTGGTCGAGAGCCCCAGGCTTTGTAGAGGCGAGGGGCCCCAGGAGTCCAGATTTTACGGGGCCCCAGGGCTCAAGGACTCGTGAGGGTTCATTGGGGGATCCGGGACACGGTGAAACCCGATTGTGGTGGGGACTGGGGCTCCGAAGTTTTTGAGGGAAGCAGAGTCAGGAGGCCCCAGGTGTTTGGGGCCCCGGGGCTCTAAGGGCTCTAGTGACGGAAGCTGGGCGACCGTCACCAAAAAAAAGAAAGGGAAAGGGAAGAAGAGTGGTTCTCCCGCTGCACTTCGGTCCTTCCCCTGAGTGGGGGAAGTGGCGTGCTGACCAGGCACAGGATTAGGTGGAGTCACGGCGCAGGGCCCTCGGCTGGGCCAGGGGCAGTTATAAAGAGGTCTGTCAGGGTGCAGCCTTCATGCTCCGCCGAAAACTTCCGCAGTGGATCATCACATTGCGGAAGGAGGAGGCAGTGGAGCTGAGGGGGTAACGTATGCCGATGTCTTAACCAAGGCCAGAAACGGTATAAGCCTGGCTGAGATTGGTATTGCAAGTAGCCAGCATCGGCTGCACGGCAACGGGAGTTCGGATGCTGCAGGTGAGGTTGACAGAGGCTGATGCCCTGGCGGACAGGCTTCGTGTGGTGCTGTCGGGGGAGGCCTTGGGAGGCCCGTCAAATGTGCGGACCTCCTTATTCCGGGACCTTGACGACAGCGTCACTGGGAGGAGGATGTGACAGGAGGCGGTGGCTGCCATGGGTGGGTGCCCGGCTGGGCTTGATCAAGCCGGGTAAGATTTTGAGGCGTGGGATACCACCCGGGGCTTGGGGAGATGTTCCTCATGTCGGTCGCCGCCGCCCAGAAAAGAATGTGCCAAGAAAGCTCCTCATTGGGTGGAGCTCCTGTCCGGGAATCAGGAGAGGACCGCCCTTTGAGGTGCTATAAGATACTCAGGAGTTGGGTCACGCGTGAGGTCACCTGTACCTCGGCAGTGGACATGGCGGGCATGCTTTAGATGTGGGGTTGTAGGTCACAAGGCCCCATGAGTGCAGCTCGAAGAGCTGCATTGTGGTCTGCTCAGCGGCTGGAGGCCGGCAGACCACAAAATGGGGAGGTAAGACTTGCAACCCTCCAAGGCGGAGAGGGGGCCCGTATGCCTGTAGCGTCAGCACGGTGGTGGGGAACGCTCCCATGGAGGTTGGTGTAGAGCTGTCAAACAAATACGTGTCTGACAGCCTTACTAGCCTCCTTCAGGGGAATTTAAAGGGCTTCCGCTGCGGCTCAGGACTTGTTCCTGCGGTCGATGGCGAGGTGGGGAATGATGGCGGCCGTTGTTACTGAGCCTACTATGTGTCGCGACAGAGCTCATGGGTGGGGGACCTTCGAGGGATGCGGCTGTGATTGCTCAACCGCATGGACCTCCTCTCTCTCTAAGAGAGAGGTTCTGGAGGCTAATTCTGGCTGATTAGAGGAATGGACGTTCGTCGGGCGTATTTTTCCCCAATGAGCAATCTGAGCCATTTCGAGGTTTCCTTGATGCCATGGGCCTGGCCATACGGAGGCTCTGCGGCCCCTTATCCTCATAGGAGACCTTAATGCGAGTCTCCCACCTGGGGAGTGACAGGGTGTCGTGTCGAGGCGGTTCTGAAAGGAGTGGGCGGCGGGTTGGGCCTCGTATTCTTAAATGAGGAACGGAGCCCACCTGTGTCCGCCCGCAGGGCAGTTCAAGTGGATGTGACCCTTTGCTTCTGCGGCAGCGGCCGGACAACAACGGCATGGACTGTGCTGGACGAATTGGAGACCCTATCGGATCATCGTTATATCCGGATGTGGGTCTCTACTTCGATGAGGTGGGGTGTGCAGGGGCAGGCCGGATGAGATTTCCTCGCTGGTCCATATGCCGATTGGACCGTCAGATTGCGCAGGAGGTGGCAATTGTCGAGGGGTGGTGCGCCCACTGGTGTTCTGGATGTAGATGGAAGGGCTGGCGATCAGGGCCTAAGTCTCCGAAAGGGTGTCGGATGCGGCAATGCCCAAATGGAGGCCGCCGAAGGGAAGTCTACTGGTGGACGTCGAGTGGCAATCCGAGGCGTAGTGAGGAGCCAGAAGGGGCTTACTACAGGAGCCGCCGAGGAGGAGAACAGGTAGCCCCAATGCTCACGGAGGGCCTTCGGTTGATCTATAATGATCGCAAGAAGGCTCTCAGGAGACTATCTGTGAGGCAAAGGAAAGGACTCGCATCAGGAGATGCTTCGGGGGTTGAATGATCCAGCAGGGGCGCCCCTACCGATCGGCTCGTAAGAGGCTGAAAGGTTCGGGGATGCCTCGTGGAAGTCTGGAACCGACAGCTTCCTGAAGCGAGTGGTAGCGGATCTGTTCCTTTGCCTCCTGACACTATCCCTCTGAATATGGCGGCGTCTGTGGGGGGATGTGGCGGGCGGAGAGGAAGGGATAGCTCCGGAAGTCTCTGATATAGGGTGGAGGCTATCGCACCTCTCAAAGCCCGCAAAGAAAGCACCGGATGGTGTGCATGCGCGTGTCTGGCAGTAGTCCTCCCTCATATGGAGGTCTCCGTCAGGTTGTACACCGCGTGTTTGCGCGGTGGACAGTTCAGTAACTGAAGACAGGACGGCTGTGTCTCGTGCAGAGGGCCGCCCGGCGGACGGTTCGGCGGCTTACCGCCCTATTGTCCTTTGGATGGGGGCGGGCAAGGCGCTGGAGTGGGTCGTATTGGCTCTCGGTTGTGCCAGCACCTCTCTGTTGAGGGCCGGATCTGGGCAGGCACAGTACGGCTTTCGGGCAGATCGGTCGACGCTAGATGCTCTTCGGGACCTGGGGCTCACACCGGTGGGAGTAGTTAGCGGGGGTGGAAGGGCATTGGCAGTATCATTAGATAATGCCTTCCAATAATCTCCCTTTACAGCGTGGTTGGAGAGGCCCTTGAATTTTTGAGTCCCTCTGTATCTGCGCCGGATAGTGGGGACTATTTTGCGGAAGACAGATAGTGCTCAATAGAGAGGGCACGGTCTATTTACCACCCTGTGCGGTGTGGGGTACCTCAAGGCTCGGTCCTAGGGCCACTCCTGTGGGACATGGCCTACGATTAGGAGTATTGCAGGGCGCTCCTGCAGGATTGCGCGTCTTCTGCCCTATGCAGACGATACCCTCGTAGTGGCCAGTGGGGCAAGCTATGGGAGGTGGCCCATTTTGGCAGTTGGCACCTCCCTTACTGTTAGACGGATACAGGGGGCCCTGGGACTTAAAGGTGTCTCTCGATAAGACGGACGCCCTATTGTTCTATGGCCTAGAGATAGTCCACCTCCTGGGGCGGTCCTGATGGTGGAAGGAGTAAAGGGTTCCGGTGTCGTCCAAAATGGAAATACCTGGGTCTCGTCTTGGATGGTCATGGAACTTTGAGAGCCCGCTTTCAAGGCTCTCAGGGAAGTTGGTGGGGGCAGCAGGGGAGGCACTGAGGCTTCTGCCCTGTATTGGGGGCCCTCAGCAGAGTGTACAGGCTGTACTGCGGTGTCATACGCAGTATGTGGCGCTTAATATGGGGCCCCAATATGGGACGATAGGCTGGGGGCGAAGAACCGCGCCTGCTCAAGGAGGCCGCAGCGAGTGATGGCGGTTCGGAGCAGCTCGCTGTTATCGGACGCTGGTCTCATTCGAGGCGGCATGCCTGTTGAGGACTGCACAGGGAGTTCGAGGCGGAGGTGGCCCTAAGTGAAACTGTCGTCTCAGAGTGTGAGACGAGGCAGGTGGCCGATGGGCCGAATTGGTCGGACCAGCAGGGAGGCAAGCCAGGGAGGACACCTTTAATGGAGTGGGCGCATGATCTGGCTTATACCAAGGGCAGATTTAAGAACAGTGGAGGCGTTCGCCCATTTTACGGGAATGGGTGAATCGTCCGGGTCAGGAGCTGTGTCCTTTCGGATGGCGCAGATTCTGTCCGGGCATGGGTGCTTCGGACGGTTTCTGCACGGGGTGGCGGGACGGGAAATCCATCCCATCTGCCACCATGTGGCGCCCCGGAGGACACGGCGGAGCACACCCTGGCTGAATGTGCCACTTGGTCGAGGCAACGCCACGACCTAGTGTCGGTCATCAGGACGGACCTCTCGCTACCGAGCGTTGTTGCAGCAATGCTTGGTAGCCAAGAGGCATGGCGAGCGGTAGCTTTCTTCTGTGAGCGCGTTTTGCTGCAGAAGGAGGCTGCTGAGCGTCAGCGGGAGGTGTGTGGCGATGGCCGGAGGGGTTGTGCTCGGCGGCGGCGTGGCGTGGGCGCGAGGGCTGGACGCGAAGAGCGTACGCCCAACAGCGTTCAGCTGCACCGTCGTTGAGCCCTTATGCGGACATATTCGCCTGAATTCCCTGGGTTGAATGCCTTGTGCGACCCCCGGGGAATTCAATGCGGTGCCAGATGTCATTCATTCAGAATGGATGTGTCTGGCACTGCAGGTGATATGGAGGGGCTTAGGAGGAATTTTTAGTGGGTCGGGTTTCTCCCCTCTGATTAGCAGAGGGATAAGTAACCATCCCACAGTCCCACCCAGATGCATACGCCGCGGGCCTGCATTTTAATGCATTTTTCCTCCTTCATAAAAAAAAAAAAAAAAGGTTAGGTTAGGTTAGGTTAGGTTAGGTTAGGGTTTTTTTTTTTTTTTTTTTTTTTTTTTTTTTTTTTTTTTTTTTTTATTTCCTACTCAGCCTACCATCCCCAGCTACTTTGTCGCTTGGGGTCGTTGATTATCTACCATTCTTCCTTTCTTCCATACATCCTCTTAATAAAACAGCGTTGTTAGTGTCTTTATTGATTAGATACAACTTTTTTCATTTACACTTATTACTACATTACCTTCCATTCTTTATTAAACTTTCGTCGGCTTTACAGTATTTTGTCATGCTACATTTATTACTTATCTACTAGTGGGGGTATATTTCCCATTGGTTTAACAAATTTTTAAGGGTCTATTGTGTACAATCTTATAATATTTTTTACAATTTGTATTCTTGATTCTAATTTACTTAATACTATAGTTTTAATTTAATATTACAGTTCCAATATTTACGTGTACAAAATAAAATAGCGTTGTTAGTGTCTTTATTGTTTAGATACAACTTTTTTCATTTACACTTAATACTATATTACCTTCCATTTTAATTAAATTTTCATCTACTTTACAGTATTTATCATGTTATATTTATTACTTGTCTACTAGCGGGGGTATATTTCCCATTGGTTTAACAAGTTTTTAAGGGTCTCTTGTGTACAATCTTATAATATGTTTTACAATTTATATTCTTAATTCTAGTTTAATTAATACTATAGTTTTAATTTAATATAACAATTCCAATATTTACGTGTACAAAATAAGACAACGTTGTTAGTGTCTTTATTGTTTAGATACAACTTTTTTCATTTACACTTAATACTACATTACTTTCCATTTTAATTAAATTTTCATCTACTTTACAGTATTTATCATGTTATATTTATTACTTGTCTACTAGCGGGGGTATATTTCCCATTGGTTTAACAAGTTTTTAAGGGTCTCTTGTGTACAATCTTATAATATGTTTTACAATTTATATTCTTAATTCTAGTTTACTTAATACTATAGTTTTAATTTAATATAACAATTCCAATATTTACGTGTACAAAATAAGACAACGTTGTTAGTGTCTTTGTTGTTTAGATACAGCTTTTTCCATTTACAGTTAATACTAATATGTTTTGCAATTTATATTCTTAGTTCTAATTTACTTAATACTATAGTTTTTATTTAATATAGCAGTTCCAATATTTAGGTGTACAATTTTATTTTATTCATTCTAGTGCACATTATCGCTCTTATTTTGTCTTAGTAATCTATTTACAATAATTTCGGCGTATTTGACAAATTCCATTCTAATTTCTGGTTTACTTATTGCTACAGGTAGTGTTTCTAGATCTAGTTTAAAGTTAGTTCTCGCCTCGAAATTATACTTTTCAATCATACTCATGGGGCACTCGAGAAGGCAGTGTGTTACGTTTTCTTTAGATTGGCCGTCACATGGGCATGTCGGCTCCTCCTTGCACTTGAATCTATGCAGGTACTCTGAGAAGCCGCCATGCCCCGTGAGTATTTGTGTTATTTTGTGTGTTGGCCTTCCATTTTTAAGCACCCCATAGGCATGTATTGGCGTTGGGAAGAAGAGTTTTGTGATCGCTGCCGAGCTGGATTCCCGGTATCGGTAACACCACTCCTCGACTGTTTTCGTTCTTATGACTCTTTTAATGTAAGAAATGGGACATTTACTGTAATGTGGCTTTGTTTTTAAGTGACATGCGGCCGCCTTTGCCGCTTCGTCCGCCGCCTCGTTACCCTGTAGGCCAGCGTGTGCCTTGACCCAATATAAGTTTACCATCTTTCCATTATCTATTATTTTGCCTATCTTGTTTCTCGCCTCTGTAGCTAATCTGTTGGTACTCCTTCCGCTCGATATGGCTTCTAGCGCTGATCGCGAGTCGCTTAATATTGCAGTTGTTTTTGCTTTTTGTTTCGCGGTTTCTTCCAAAGCTGCGTTCAGGGCCAATAATTCAGCCTGATAGACAGAGCAGTGGTCTGCTAGTTTGAGCTTTTTCTTCTTTGTCTCTTCACCACTCTGCCCATCAGTGACCACGAATGCTGCTCCCGTTTTTCCATCTATTTTACTCCCATCTGTGTATATTTTTGTCTCTGCTTCAATCTTGTTGATGTTTTCTTCATCCAGTAGTAACTCAAAGCCGATGTTTGCAATTTCGGCTGGATGCAGGTTTTCTATGTAAGGTACTCTCCTTTCAATTTCTGTGTCCTTTAGTTCTTGAGACGTGCCATATCTTCTAACGTTATATAGCTCCGCTGCTTCTTGGATCCTGAGGTCTAGTGGTAATATACCTGCTAGTGTCAGTGCGGCCTCGTACGATACTGTCTTATACCCTCCTATTATTTTTTGTGCGAACTTGCGCTGAATGTTTCTTAATTGCCGTTGCACACATTTTTTCCTTGCGGCTGGTGCCCAAGCCGCCGATGCATAAAGCACTATTGGCTCGACCACTGCTATATATATTGTCCTTGTAATCTCCGGGTGAATACCCCAACTCACCTTTGCAGCCTTATCTATCCTTTTATAGAGATCTATGGTTTTTTGCATTGTGTTTTTAATGTGCGCATTAAAAGTAAGCTTTTTATCGATCGTTAATCCGAGTATTTTGATAGATTCGGCCATTTCAATGTTGGTGCCTGCCATTTGAAGCCTGGGGGTATTGAATTTTAACTTATTTGTGATTAGCATGGCTTTTGTTTTGTTCGGGGCGAATTTTAATTTATTATTAAGTCCCCATTCATTTACCATTTCTAGAGCGGAGTTAGCCTTTACTTCTATATCGCTTGCTATGTTTCCCTCGACTAGCAGGACGATATCATCTGCGAAAGCTTGTGCCGTTATTTTGGCCTCGTGCAACGACTTGAGTAGTGGGTCTAAGAGCAAGTTCCATAATAGCGGGCCTCCAACTGAGCCTTGAACGCATCCTTTATTTGTTTGTCTGCATACTACATGGTTTGCGTAGTTCAGTTCTATAGTCCTATCTGAGAGGTAGCTATCCATTACCCGTCTGATGTTAATCGGGCAACCTTCTTCCGATAGCCTAACTTTAATACGGGGCCACCACGCATTATCAAACGCTCCTTCAATATCCAATGAAATAATACTGACAAGCTTCTTATTTTTCAAATGGTTTTGTACTTTGTTCATTAAGTCATGGAGGGCGTCCTCAGTGCTCCTTTGGGGCATGAATCCATACTGGTGTGGACTGAGTTTTGGTACCAAATACCATTTTAATCTGTTGACTATCATCTTTTCAAATATTTTGCCCATAACCGGCAGGAGACCGATGGGCCTGTACGACTTGGCTTCTGCGTAACTTTCCCTGGCTGGTTTTCTTAGTATGACCACCGTGGCTTTTTTCCAGATCTGCGGGAAAAGTCCTAGGGTGAGACACCTGTTAGCTATTGCCAAATATGTGTCAGAATCAGCCAAGATGGCCTCTTTGCAAATATCAGATGTTAGTCCGTCTCCTCCCGGTGCTTTTTTAGGGTTGAAGGTGGCGATGACAGCGTGGAGTTCACGTTTTGTGAACATAGGGTCCAGGTTTTCACTTCCGGTTCCTATGTTTACTTTATTCGCCTTTTCTCTGACTTTTGCATGTTCGCCAGTTTCGTTCTTCGTGCTATCCGGGGGGTAGAAAGTATCAGCTAGGTGTTCAGCTGATTCTAGAAGGCTCAGAAGGAGCGGAGAAGAGAAAGGAGAAAGGAAAAAGGACAAGGAACATATTTCTATTTTGGAGGGACAGCTAGAAGACTTAAAAAGAGATAGATTGAAGAATAACATTGAAATAAAAAATGCACCCAAGGCTGATAAGGAAACAAAAGAAGACCTTATAATTATGACCTTAGAGTTGGCTAAATCAGTCAACTGTCAGTTGAGTGAAAAAGACATTAATGATATTTACAGGATAAGATTTAAGAGGGAGGGAAATGCTAGTTCCCCTATAATAGTTGAATTAAGCACTACCTTATTAAAAATGAAGTTTCTACAGGCCTGTAAAACATACAACTTGAAGAACAAGGATAAATTACGAGCTAAACACCTAGGATTAAAATCACAAGGTCAAGAAAATATCCCTGTCTACGTAGCAGAACAGCTGACTGCCTCCAGGGCTCGGCTGTACTTCCTTGCTAGAGATCTAATGAGATCAAAATCTTATAAGTTTTGCTGGACTTCCTATGGCCGTGTCTACGTCAGAAAATCTGAAAATTCACCCATTATCACTATAAATAATGAAGCAATCGTCCAAAAACTACTAGGAGAGCAATGACTAGACTTAATTCTTGAACCTTGTTATCTCTCTCTGTCTTTGCTTGCTCGGCCCATTTTATATTTTTGTTTTACCATATTATGTTATTTCATACTAGTTTTACATATTGCCCCAATAACACCCAAACCACATCCTTTTAACTACATAGTAAAATATCTTATGTTATTCTTTTATCAAATTTTGTTCCCGATTGTACACACATTACTCATTACTACTACCAAGACACATAAATACTTTATTAACAAAGGCTTGGATTCGACCCTACACTACTACACACACACCTTCTCCAAACATATTCACACATTATCAGTACGCGATACTTTCATAATAAGTAGACTATTTAACACACTTCATAACCAACAAGCTAATAAAATGAATGGTTTATTTAAAATTCCATCCAATTATGGATAACGTAATCTCATTGATAACAGAAATTGACAATAGTGAGGTGGCTAATTCTAGCTTATGTGATGTTCATGACATATGTAACCAATCCCCTAAATTTCATAAAAATGATTTAAAAATAATTTCTCAGAATATTGTGTCGGTATACAGCAAGTTAGATGATTTCCAACTCACCCTTGCCCAGCTTAATTTTGAAGCAGATTTGATAATTTTAACTGAATGTAGAATAGATAGTGATAAACCAATACCCCAAATGGAGAACTACACTTCTTATTCGACTACAAACCATATAAACCAATGTGATGGTGTTGTTATCTATGTTTCTAGAAAACACAGTGTCAATGTCAAAGAAATTATTCTAACACATGCATCCTGCCTCCAAATTTTATTTTGTGGAGTTACCGTGCTAGGAATATACCGGTCCCCTTCACATACTAATTCCGAGCCCTTCTCGGACTCATTAGACCGACATTTAACATCTTTGAAAAATTGTATTAATTTAATTATAACCGGGGATATTAACATTAACCTGATTGACAGAAATGATGCTCCGCAGCAGGAGCGTAATAACCGGCTTTACTATTTAAACATGCTGGCTATGCACGGCTTGCTACCTGGCCATGTACTACCTACACGGTATGGTAATTGTCTGGATCACTTTATGCTGAGACTAGACAAAAATAAACATTCCGCAAATATAAATGTAATAAATACTTCTGTCACTGATCACTCCACCATATTCTTAAGGCTCTCCAATATACCAAAGTCAGGTGCTTCCACTAAGACAAAAACATTCATTGATTACGATAAGGCGATAGCTACTCTAAGAGATAGCACATTGGTGGCTGACTTAACTTCATTAAACAACCCCAGATTATAGAGCTCTTACTAAGTAAAATAAGACAAACCTTAGATTTACATACAGTCACTAAGATCATTACATGCAAATATCGTGTAGTTAAGCCATGGATGACTTTGGGCATTCTACGATGTGTCAGAAATAGGAATAACATGCAGAAAAAGCTAAAATTAGACCCTGATAATGAAATTTTAAAAATAACTTACCGTAGATATCGAAATTATTGTAATAAATTAATCAGAAACCTAAAAAGAAATTATAATAAACAGCAACTAATTCTAAATAAAAACAACTCAAAAAAATTATGGCAAACTGTCAACAATATTACAAATCGGAATAAAAATAAAAGCGACAATTACGAACTGCTCCACTGTAAAGAAACAGCACAAGAGTCTATAGATCATTGTAATCAATATTTTACCCAAGTTGGCAAATCACTAGCAGAAGGTATCCTTGCACAACAACCCGCATACAATTGTTCTGACAAAACTACTTCGAATTATCCTCACTTAACTTCATTTGTATTAAGAGATACTGACAATGATGAGGTTCTTAATGTCCTGATGGGGTTAAAATCAAATAGTGCTCCAGGCTGGGATGGCATTCCTACCCAATTCTTAAAGCTAACTGCTGATATAATTGTCCCTATTATTGTTCATTTGATCAATCTATGCTTTGCTCAAGGTGTCTTTCCAGATGCACTGAAAATCGCTGTAGTTACCCCAGTGTACAAAGGAGATGATAAAACGGATATAAGCAATTACAGGCCTATTTCTGTTTTACCACCTATTGCCAAAATACTGGAGAAAATAATTAATAAACGTTTAATGAACTACCTTAATACATTTAATATCCTCTCCCCAAGTCAATATGGCTTTAGACGGGATTTATCGACAGAAGATGCCGTGTTGGATCTCACATCGCTTATTACTAATGCTGTGGATAAAAACAAAAAATGTGCTGCAGTGTTTTTGGATATGAAAAAGGCATTTGACTCAGTCTCAATTACAGACCTTATCGACAAGTTGGAGAAAATAGGCATAAGAGGAATTCCCTTGAAATTATTCAAAGACTATTTATGCAATCGAAAACAGAGTGTAAAAATAGGAAAACACCAAAGTGAACAATGTGAAATCACCTTCGGAGTTCCGCAAGGAAGTGTATTGGGGCCCACTCTATTCCTTGTATATATTAATAATTTATGTAACATGGATATAGAAGAGGGAACAATGTTCACTTATGCTGACGACACTGCTGTCGTTTTTGTAGCTGACACCTGGGAGGCTGTTAAAAATAATTCCCAAAAGGGCCTTGCAAGAATAGCTAAGTGGCTCAGCGATAACCTTTTGACCCTCAATACCTCTAAAACTAACTATGTATGCTTCTCCAATTATAACTCCTCTCAACCACCTCCGACGTTTGCTATTCAAATACATACTTGTGGCTCACCTCATTCTATAATATGCTCATGCGATTTTATTAAGCGGCAAAACTGCGTAAGATACCTGGGTACTATGGTAGACCAACGCCTATCATGGCGCGATCATATAGAGCTAGTTATGGCTAGAGTAAGAAAACTCATATGGTTATTTAAAAATCTAAGACACGTAGCTGACTCGGCCCTCCTAAAACAAATTTATACTGCTCTTGCGCAGTCAATATTAATATACTGCATTCCGGCCTGGGGTGGTGCCATTAAAATAAAATTCCTGGAACTGGAGAGAGCACAAAGGTCACTACTCAAAGTTATCCATTTTAAGCCATACAGATTCCCTACGGAAATGTTATATGCGGTTAGCGATCTTCTGTCAGTACGTAAGTTGTATGTACTGCAAACTACTCTTAGAACCCATCGACATATTGGATATGATCCTAGTATTTTGAACAGACGTAGAAGGCATAATGTGGCACCTTTACCAACTTTTAAAACTAAATATGCTCATAGACAGTACTGCTACCAGTCTGCTAACTTATATAATAAATTAAACAAGGAATTAAATCTATATAATATGAATAAATATAAATGTAAAATAACTATAAATTGTTGGTTAAAAACTCAAACCTATGAAGAAGTTGAATCTATTATCTAAGAATTACTATTCTAAAGTCTACTTTTATCTTACACTCTAAAAGAACACACACACTCAAACATATGATACAGACATATACACACATACCTCATACACACTCACTCACACACACTTACACTCTCACACATCAACATACACTTAACTGAATACAACGAACACCCCTCAATTTATCACTCATACACGATGCATCTTTTAACTTGTATAAATATTGTTTTGTTTTTGTAATATTATTCCCTTTTGTCTAAACTTACATACCTAATTAAGTGTACCTAGGAAGAGCGGATACTCCAAACACAAGTATATTATACATACTTAAATGGAGGCTCCAGCCACATGTTGTTATCATTGTAAGTGATTGAATAAATATTTTTTCATTTTTCATTTTTCATTTTCAGGACTCTGCCCTCTTTGGCGAGGGGTACATCTGCCGTGCGTGCTTTAGAGCGATTCAAGACACGGTAGATGCCCTCCCACATTCCATCTTTAGTCTGTTCTGTACAAAAATCTCTCCAGCTACTCACTCTGGCCTCGTCTGCGGCTTCCTCATATTTAGTTTTAGCTTTCAGGTAATGCTCTATTACTTCTGCCCTCCTGGCAGGTCTGGCACATCTGATCCTTCCCTTTTTTCTAACTACATCCTTTCTTAGCTCCTCTAGGTCATCATTCCACCAAGGCGTCTTTTTGTTAGTCCTCTTTTTGATTTTGGGAATGCAGTTCTCACATGCATCGACGACCACTTTGATATATTGCTCTACTGTATTTTCTAGAGTAGCGTTATCTCCTATGCTCTCTATTCCCTCTTGACTTGTTAGTTTTTCCGTACACATCTGCCTTATTTCCTCACGGAAATCGGTCCAGTTTGCTTTCCTTGTATTATATATCCTAGTGGTCGCCTTTGCCTCCTTTTCTGTTGCTTTCTTGAGTCGCACTCCGAACACGATCGCATTGTGGTCTGTGCTGATCTGTCCCCTCTCTACTTTCCATTCGTCGATTAGGGTGACAACATTCTGAGTGCACAGGGTAATGTCTATGACACTCGAGAATGCTCTGCCGCCTCTAATGATTTCAAAGGTTGGGGTGTTTCCAACATTCAGTACTTGCAAGTCGTGTGCCTCTATGACATGTTCGAGTGCATTACCTCGTTTATTAGTTTTTTCACTGCCCCACCAGGTGTTTTTCGCGTTTCCATCTCCTCCTAGGATCGACTTCTTTTTGTGTATATGTTTGGCCAGCTCGATAAGGTGCAGAGCAATAGGGTGCGGTCTGGGTTCGAAATAAAACGATGTAAAGTGTATATCCCACACTCCCGTTCCGACTTTCACTGTCACAATATTTGGGGTTGTAAGGTCGGGGATTTGTTCTATTTTTAAGTCTGGGTCAAAGACAACTATGCAAGCCTTGACTGTCGTTCCAGGTACGGTGCATTGGTATGTTCTAGCACCACTCGGATTAACCATTTTGCCTGTTGCTCCTACGTATGGTTCTTGAATGAGGGCGATGGCTATCTTCTTTTCTCTGGCATCGTTTGTTAATTCGGTGGTGGCTAGCGCTTTCCTTTGTAGGTTTATTTGTATTACACGGTATATCCTTTCTGTTTTGTCCATTACGGTTTGTTGACATCGATTGTTTGTTAAGGTGCCCTTGTCTTAGCATTTGTAATACGCGTAGCTGCGTCTAGCTATGGCGTCCCATCTCCTCCTTGTGGGGCAATCACTGTCGAAGGCATTGTGCTTATGTTCTTTCCCAGTTTCCTTGCAGTTTATGCACTGCGGGGGGTTTCCGTTTTTAAAGTTTGTGCATTCCGCTTTTAAGTGCTCTCCCCCGCAATGGCTGCAGGAGTCCTTCTCTATTTCACAGTGCTTCCGGCCATGTCCGAATCCTAAGCAGCGCATGCATTGCATGAGGGGGGATTGGTCAACTACCAGCACCCTTTGCAGGTCTATATGTAGCTTGCCTGCTTGCGTAAGTGCCTGCCATAGGCTCGGCGATACCTGAAGGACGACATGGGATTCGTGTTGGTTTCTGGCTTTGCGTCGATATTTTTCCTTGATCCTGTAATCCTTTTCTTCTATGCCCTCTGCGATGTTGTTTTGAGTTTTTATGGCTTGCTTAATATCTTCTTCGGTATTGTAGCTCAGAAGGTTTTTTATGACTACAAGGGGGTCCTTGTTCTCTATATCTTTTATTACTATATGTTCTTTCTTTTCTTCCAACCTTTTCTTGATCTTATTCTTTTCCTCGATGTTTCTACAACCAATGACTATTTTACCGTCTTTAATTTTTCTGACTCTATCTATTTTGATGCCTCCTTCCTTAGCGTTCACCACCTCTCTAATTCTTTCCATCATCTGGTCGCTGGTCTCATTGTCTTTAGTAGGAGAGATGATCATTGAGTGCATTTCAGCTCCTCTGTTTACCATATTCTCTCGTCTTTCTTCTGTTTTTGGCTCCCTTCTTTTATCTGCGGCTACTACGCTGGCATATGTGGCCTCCAGTTTCTGTTCAATCTTTCTGTCTCTTTCCCCTATTGTTTCCATCTGTTTTTCTACTGTTCCTGCAATTTCTTTGATTAGGTTTTTGTTGTCCTCTCTGTCTTTAGTGTATGCGTCGCTGTGATTGCATAGTTTGATGCGTACCTCTTCCAGCTTACTCGAGTTATTTTCCATCAGTTCCTCCATCCTTCTGATTTTTTCCTCTAGCTTGTCTGTTTTGTCAGGTTCCGCTTCATTTGTGATTTCATCTTTCCTATCTTTTCCATGGAGCTCTCCGTCTCGCACCAACTCATACAATCTTTTAACAGCGACCGTTACTGCGGTTTTTATATCACCCCTTAGATTCCTCGCAGCGTTAAGTTGTGCGAGCGCACTTTGTTGTAACGCCGCTGCCTCCGTTATACGGGATCTATATACTTTGTTTACTATTTTCCTACTCTCTTCTGTTTGTGATAAGATGGTCGCCTTTTCCCCCATACTTGTTTGCGCTTCGTTAACCGGGGTCAGGGCAGGCTCTCGTGCGGAGGGCAATTCTGCCTCGGTTTCTTTATCCGTCACGCTTTTAGTGGGCGATGGCTTGGTTTTAGTTGGGGTTCTGAGGCCAAACATGTCTTCGTTTGAGTGAATTTTATTTGTTTACAATTTATAATTGAGAAGGTGCAATGTTACGGTTACAGGGATATTTACCAAGATTAAGTTGTTATTAAACGGATGAGATTTTATTTTTATTAATTCTTTTATGCAGATTAATGTGCACTAGAATTAGTTTTATCAAATGGTGCACAAACAGGTTATTAATAAGCAAGAAAGATACTTTTATAGGTATTATTACGATTTTTATCAGATATGTTGTTTAAAGAGGTTGTTATATAAAATAAGATTTAATTTAAATTAAGCACTTTGTGTATTTTAGTGTGTTTTATAATAAGCTCTGTTTGATGGCTTGTATATGATAATATACTCTTATAGGTTCTACTAAGTCATATACAAACAGTTGTTAACAAGCGCTAGACAATTCAATATTTAATTTAGATTAAGCACTTTGTGTATTTTAGTGTGTTTTATAATGAGCTCTGTTTGATGGTTGTATATGATAATATACCCCAATAGGTTCTACCAAGTCATATACAAACAGTTGTTAACAAGCGCTAGACAATTTTCCGTATATGTTAATTTTAGTGAAAGTTTACAATTTTTCATAAGAGAAAATTTGTTGAAATATGAAATCTAACTTTATTAGTACTCTTTCTTATATCTTTATTAGTACTCGTTTGTGTGATTTTATTTGTCTACAATTTATAGTCGAGAAGGTGTAGTGTTACAGTTACAGGGATATTTACTAAGATAAATATGTTATTAAACGAATGAAATTTTTATATTTTTATTAATTCTTTTATGTAGATTAATGTGCACTAGAATTAGTTGTATCAAGTGGTGCATAAACAGGTTATTAATAAGCAAGAAAGATACTTTTATAGGTATTATTACGTAGTTATCAAATATGTTGTTTGAAGAGGTTGTTATATAAAAGATAATATTTAATTTAAATTAAGCACTTTGTGTATTTTAATATGTTTTATAATAATCTCTATTTGATGGTTTGTATATGATAATATACACCCTAATAAGTCATGTACATATAAGTTATTAACAAAAGCTGGACAATTTTTAATATATAATAATTTAGTGAAATTTTACAATTATTTACAATTTTCATTCACTCTGTGTGAAACTGAAAATTCGCTTATTTTTTCGATCCGACGCACCGTTTGGCCTCCAGGACGGTTACAAACTTAGGTGCGAATGGCGTCGCCGGCCCTTTTTTAGAAGAAAATTTAGAAAAATATGTAAATGTGCGTAGAAAATTGTGAAATTTTTCACGATGAATCTTGAATATGTCTGCTGTTTAATGGTGGTTTAAAAAAGGTATATCACAGATCTTGTTAAAAAGTTATAAGGTTGTAAAGTTATTTAAAATTTACCACTTTCTGCAAATAACAGTTATCTGGGGTCTGGTGGGTTTCCTGAAGGTGCACTATATATCAGATAAAAGCCCTTTGAACGGCGGTTCTAATGGTGTATCACACATCGTAGCACTGTTAGTTAAAAAGTTGGCCACCACGTGGTGGCCACGTGTTTTATCTTTAAAAGTGTATAAAAAATATAAAACCTGTTTTGTAAAATCCAATATTTGGCACACACTTGAACACTAAAATTCCACTTCCGATGGTATAAGAAAATCACTGTGTCACCGATCTAGATTTGGAGTCGCACTCGAAAAACTAAAAAACTATAACCTAAAATGAGGTTATAGTAGTATTTTATATGGAAATTTTTCCAATTTTTCACTTATCACTTCGAGAATGGTATCATTAGAATCACAATTTTAAGCTGATTACGAATATGTATAACACTTTTTAGAACACTTAAAAAATACTATTTTTATGATTTTTAAGGCGCGGAGCGAAACGTTTTGAGTGTTTATTCTTCGGCGGGGGGAGCGCGACTGGTTAGGTTAGGTTAGGTTAGGTTAGGTTAGGTTAGGTTAGGTTAGGTTAGGTTAGGTTAGGTTAGGTTAGGTTAGGTTAGGTTGTTTTTTTATGCACCTAATAGGCCTACCTTCCCCGGCTACTTTATCGCACAGGGTCGTTGTCTAAGCTACACTTCCATCATTTCTATCATCCTTCCTCATAATAATAGACAACAACTTTAATTTTTATTAGGTTTTACACGGGTAATATTACAGTCTTTTTTACTTATTAGCCTACTTAACATTGTTTCCTTTATTTTATTTACACATTCCCATCCAGAGACGTGGCCCGCGAGGCGGGCGGCTTTGACTTCTCCGTGAGTATTCTCATAATACTCATTGGCAAGTGGGCGCCGGCCGCCTCGCGGTCCCCGCCCTGGCTTTACTCCCATTGAACTTTGCGGTGCGTTTAGTTATTTTAAGGCAGAAATCCTCCAGATGCGATCTGTTACAGGCTAGCATGTCAGTTAGTCCCTGAAGACTAAGCGACATGCCTGTCATCTGTTCCAGGTCGCACCTGGAGGAGGCAAAAATGGGGCACTCTATCAAAAGGTGTGGGATGGATTGTTCCACCCCACTCTCGCATTCACATTTTCCACTTTCCTTCAGCCTGAAACGGCACAGGTACTCGGCAAAAGGCCCATGGCCTGTGAGGACCTGTGCCATCTCAGGACTGAATCTTCTCTCTCTTATTTGCTTCTGGGCAACAGCGACGTTCTTTAGGAACAGTTTGGTTATTCCCCCTGTTATCCCTTCCTTATATCTTCGATCCCATTCTTCTATAGTTTTTCTTCTCACTTCTTTCCTGATGTATGACAGCGGGTACTCTACGTGAGCTGCTTTGACTTTCGAGGTCTCCGCAGCGGCTCTCGCGAGTTCGTCCGCCCTCTCATTCCCCTCCGTGCCGACGTGCGCTTTCACCCAGTGGAGTTTAATGTTCTGGCCCTTTTTTAGGCTCTCCACCAGGTGTCTGCGGATCTCGACTACTCGGGGGTTTCGGGAGCGTCCGCCCGCAATCGCCTCGAGCGAAGACCGCGAGTCGCTGCAGATGTTCACGCTAGTACCCGCTATCATCGCCTCCCTCACTGCACCGACGAGAGCTGCCAGCTCTGCTTGATACACGGTACAGTAAGGGGCCATCTTAATCTTTTTCCATTTTCTCTCTCTTCCTCCTTCCCATTTCGTCCATGCTGCCCCTACTCCTTTCTCTGTCTTACTACCGTCTGTATATATTGCCGTAGTGCTGTCATTTAGTATTAGGCCAGGGTCAGTTGTGATGGCGAAGCTTATCTCCGGTTTTTCCGCGGGATGGGGTTGTTCTAAAGCAGGTACGGCTCGCTCAATCCGGTCTCCTTCGCGTATGAACGGAGACGACCCCCTTCTGGCCTCAAACATCGCGGCGGCTTCTTCCACCCTGAGGTCGAGGGGCAGTATCCCCGCCAATAGCGTCGCGGAATTTAGCGATGCCGTCCTGTAGGTCTTTGCTATTTTCTGTGCAAAAGCCCTCTGCACCGTCTCCAGTTTTTTCTTCGTGCACAGTTTCTTAACTGTCGGTGCCCAGGCTGCCGACGCGTACGTAATTATCGGCTCTATGACGGCTTGGTATACCTGGTGTACCATGTCTCCCGTCATTCCCCATTCCAGCTTCGCCATTCTAGCTATTTTTTTATGAATATCCGCCGCTTTTCTTGTGACATTTTGCACATGCTTGTTAAACGTTAGCCCTTCGTCTATAGTCAGCCCCAGTAATTTAATTTCCTTCTCTAATGCTATGTCCTGTCCATTCATTCTTATTCTTGGGGTATCGAACTTCAATCTTCGCGTCAGGACCATTGCTTTGGTTTTTTGTGGCGCGAAGTTGAGCTTGTTCTCGATACCCCACTTCCTCACATACTCGAGGGCAACGTTCGCTCGGTTTTCGATGGAGTGCGTGTCCGTTCCGCTGAACATCAGCACAACATCGTCTGCGAAAGCTTGTGCGTATGTCCCATCCTCTTCTAGTTCGACCAGTAGTGGGTCGAGCAAGATGTTCCAGAAGGTGGGCCCGCTAATCGAGCCCTGAATGCATCCCTTTTCAGGTTGCCTCACATTCTCTCTGTTTGCGTAGCGGACCACCACCTTCCTGCCTATGAAGTAGTCTTCCACTACCAGCCTTAGTTGCTTGGGACAGTCTTTCTTTGCTAGTTGGTACTTGATCGCCGGCCACCATGCGTTGTCGAAAGCCCCCTCGATATCTAGCGACACCATCAGCACTATTTCCTTGTTTTTAATGTGGCTCCTCGCTTTTGTCAAGATATCGTAGAGGGCATCCTCCGTGCTCTTTCCTGGCATGAATCCATACTGCCTCCTGCTCATCCTGGGGAGTAGGCTATGTCTTATTCTATTTATGATCACCTTTTCTAGGATCTTCCCCATGACTGGCAACAGGCCTATTGGACGGTAGGATTTGGCGGCCGCGTAATCCTCCTTTCCTGGCTTCCTCAGTACCACTATCGTGCATTCCTTCCATAGATCGGGGAAGCATCCCACTTCGAGGCATTTGTTGAAGATGGCCAAGGGAACCTCCGGGTTCGCCGTGATAGCTGCGCAGCAGATATCCGCAGTGAGTCCGTCAGCCCCCGGGGCCTTCCTCGGGTTGAAGCTTCTAGCAGTGCTGATGAGCTCCGCCATTGTGATTGGCACTTCATCAGCACTACTTCCCTGCAAGCTGCTGGTCATTTCCTCAACCGTTTTCCTCATTCTTTGATGGATGTCATCATCCATCTCACAATTGTCAGGCGGGAAGAATTTCTGTGCCAGCAGCTGCACCGATTCTTCGGAGTTCAGTGAAATGCCCTTCTCTATTAGCGTGGTGTCTTCCCCGATCCCTTCCGCCTTTCTTATTATTTTATATATTCTGTCCCATAAGCTTTCCCCTTCTTGCTTCGTGCTGAGTTTTTTCCACCCTTCCTTTTGAGCCCTTTCGATCTCTTCTTCGTATATCTTTTTTGCCTCCAGGTAGGCAGTTATTACGTACTCTCTCCTCCTGGGAGCTGCGTATGAGATCCGTTTCTTTTTTCTGACCATGTCTTTCTTAAGGGCCTCTATTTCTTTGTTCCACCAGGGTGGATTGAAGTTTTTTCTTTTTTGTTTAATTTTGGGGATATGTTTTTCTGCGGCTTTTATAATTGATTTCGAATATTCCGTTACTATGTTATTGACCCTGGCCTTCGTGTCCAGTTCTTTTATTTTGTCAGTATTTATTCCCTTATTTGTCATGTCCGTCCTTAACTTGTTCTTAAAATCCTCCCAGTCTGCATTTTTGGTACTGTATATGCGGGTCGTCTTCGGTAGGGTGTGCGTTTGGGGTTTTTGAAGGGCTGTAGTCACAAAAATCGTGTTATGGTCTGAACTAGTAATAGAAGTATCAACCCACCATCTCGTTACCTTACTGAGGAGGGCCGTTGTGCATACTGTGATATCTACTGCACTCGTGTATCTACGGCCCCCTCTTACGGTGTCGAAGGTGGGTGTGTTGCCACAATTTAGGATGTTCAGCCCTTCTTCTTCAAGGAACCCTCGTAGTTCCTTTCCTCGTGTGTCTTCGTTTCGGCTCCCCCACCATTCACTCCATGCATTCACGTCCCCTCCAATTAGTACCATCTTGGTTTTTAGTCTCTTCGTGAAGCTTCCTAGTTGTACGAGGTATGGTTCGATGGGTTCATCGCCTTCGAAGTACACTGAAATTATCCCTATCTCCCACTGGTCCGTTCTCAGGACGGCAGCCACTATGTTTTCCGTTATTAGAGTTTTGTCTTGTAGGACCTCGATGTGCTCGTCGAAAACAAGTATCGCCGCCTTCACCGGTTTCTCTCCAGTGGGTACGCACTGCACTACTCTGTACATAGGGCTTTCTGCCATCTGTTTACTGGCCCCTATATACGGTTCCTGGAGTAGTGCTATTTTCACGTTTCTACCGCCCGCTTCTTTTATAAACTCCTGGATCGCGATTCTCTTTTTACTAAGGTTCGCTTGTGCCAGGAGAAAGCCGGTAATATTATTGGTGCCCTCGGCTTTTTTAGCAATACGCGTAGCTTAGCCTCGCCGCCTTGTCCCACCCCTGCCGGGTTGGACAGCTCTGGCTGAAGGCCCCGTGCTCCGCGTTTCTTCCTTTTATTGATATACAGTTGACGCAGCTGGGAGGTTTACCTTCCTTTTGGATCTGGCAATCTGCCCTCAAATGGGCTCCTCCGCAATGACTGCACACCTCGGTCTCCTTTTTACAATGTCTGCGGGTATGTCCGTACCCCAGACACATAGTGCACTGGACCAGAGGGGATTGGTCCTCTACCCAAACCCGCTGCAGGTCCACGTGTATCCTGCCAGCCGCTGTTAATGATTGCCAGAGTTTTGGCGTGACCTGCAGGACCACGTGGCTCTCCAGGGGGTTTCTCGCCTTTCTTCTATATTTTTCTATAATTGTTAGGTCCCGTTCCTCCAGGTGTGCAGTCACATTTCTGTTTTGGTTTTTGATGGCCCGGGTAATGTCTTCTGTCGTGTTGCAGGACAGGAGATTTTTAATTTTAATTAATGGGTTTTTATTTAAGGTGTCCTTCACCATCATTTCTTCCCCTAATTTTTCTTTGATTTTATTCCTTTCCTCCTCCGTCCTGCATCCCACTACGACCTTCCCGTCTCTGGCTCTTCTTATTTTTGCTACCTGCCAGCCTTCTTCTTTTGCATTTAACAGATGCCGGATGTTCTGCATCGTGTCCTCTGCCGTGTCTGTCGCACTCTTAGGCGCCACAACGACAGAGTGTAGCGTAGGTTTCTGTCCTCCCGGGCCTTCTTTTCGATTTTGGCCCTGACCGAGATTTTCCTTCGTCGCTTCTGCATACGACCTCATTTTCCTTTCCCAGATGTTATGCCTTTCTATTTCTCTCTTTTCTTTTTCCTCCAACTCTTTCCTAATCTCGGTCAGGATGCTTTCATTTTTCTGTTTTGCCAGATCCTCCATATTTTTTCTAAATTTTTCCAATTTCTTGTTCTCCATTTCCATTCTTTCTATTTGTTTGTGTAGCTTTTCGTTTATATCTATTTTTGCTTCATTTTTCTGTTTGGGTGTTTGTTGTTGTGGGTTCCTCTGTATCTCCTCTTCGGCCTCTTTGACTATCTGGTACAGCCGCTTGACAGCTGACTGTACCCCTGTTTTAATATCCGTTTTTATGTTCCTGGACTCCGCCAGGTGCGCCATTGCCTTCAGATAGCAGTTTTTGGCTTCTTTTTCCCTGGCCAGAGCGGGAGCAGGAGACTTACCTCCTCCACCCGCCCCGGTCAGGGAAGCCTCTTTTGCCACCTTTGGGGCCTGGCTAGAGGCCTCCTCCCACTTATCGATGCTGCGCCTGATGGCAGGCGCCGATGACTGACTTTTCGGTGGAGTACGTAGACCCAGCATTTTGCCTATTAGGAATTGTCAGTGGTAAAATTTAACGATCGTTCAATTGAGTACTTAGTCTAAGGTCTACCCCCAATAGGGTGGTAGCCGTGTCAATAATATATTATTTAAATACAATAATTTAAATTATCCAATAAAACTTATTCTAGGGTCTACTCCCAATAGGGTAGTAGCCGTGTCAGTAAATTATTATTTATATACAAAATTTAAATCTACAATAAAACTTATTTTAGGGTCTACTCCCAATAGGGTAGTAGCCTTGTCAGTAAAATATTTTTATATACAAAATTTAAATCTACAGTAAAACTTATTTTAGGGTCTACTCCCAATAGGGTAGTAGCCGTGTCAATATAATATTATTTAAATACAATAATTTAAATTATCCAATAAAACTTATTCTAGGGTCTACTCCCAATAGGGTAGTAGCCGTGTCAGTAAATTATTATTTATATACAAAATTTAAATCTACAATAAAACTTATTTTAGGGTCTACTCCCAATAGGGTAGTAGCCTTGTCAGTAAAATATTTTTATATACAAAATTTAAATCTACAGTAAAACTTATTTTAGGGTCTACTCCCAATAGGGTAGTAACCGTCAATTAAAACTTAGCCTACTTTCTTATCTAACTTAAAACTAGTGTCTTTTCCCAAAAGGGAAAAGGCAGTCAATAAAGCTATATGTTTCAGGTCCTCGGGAAGGGCTGGTATAATTTAGAAATAAAATACGCGCGCTGGACCGTCCGCCCTAGTCGACGATGTGTGTGTGTGTGTTAAGTGTGGTGGTCAGGTGACTCCCCTCTTTGAGTGGAGTCAAATGAGCCGTCACACTTAGTGTTTATGGTGTTTTGTGTGTGTGTGTGTATGTGTAAGTCACTTGTGTGTGTGTGTAGTTAGGTGCGGTAGCTATAAAATGACTCCCCTCTTTGAGTGGAGTCGTTTGAGCCGTCGCACCTGTATGTTGTGATTTTGATGGGTGGTCAGGTGGACGTGTCCGTGGGTTAGGTGCGTTTTTTATATATTTATATTCCCCTAATTCGTCCAAACTTGCTAAGTATACGTATACTACGTATACAAGTCCGCTGCCAAAATTGCCGAAAATCGCACCGTTTTCGAGTTATTAAATGCCAAAAGATTTTAATATTTCAAAGTTTTAGAAATTTTTAATAAATTAAATAAATTTTGAAAATTTGGAATTTAAAAATTTTGAATTTAGATCCTGGTAGGGGCGGACCAGGCGGACAAAACCAATATATTAATATATTAATATATTGATCTGCCCTTAAAAACGCGAAAAAACCAACCGTTCCCGAGATATTCCCGACTTTTTAGTTGAAATCTTCCCGTCGACTTTTCTCGGCAACCGCTGGGTCGTTCTTGTTGCTTGAAGCGGCACCTTGCTGGTCTTGACGGGAGCTTTCTGTTGATATGCCGCAAGTCGTTGTCGTCCCACGGGAACACTGACCACGTGCCACGTGCTTTTTGTTATTTTTGCTTCTAGGCGCTGAAGTTTTATTCTTAAAATTTTGTGCGACCCCTCAAACGGTGCAGAATAAAATGCTGCACCTTAAGGTGATTTTTAATTGTAGGGTTGTCGCTTTACTTTTTGTATAAATCTTTATTTTTTGCTTCTTTGTAAGGTTATATTATTCTTTTCGTTATTAAAATTTTTCCGCCACACCGATTTTAAATAATGATACGTTGTTGAATTCAGCTTGTTAAGGCGCTTCTTTTGACGTATCACACATGTGGGGGAAATCGCGCTTTCACAGAGCACGTGCCATGTGTTTTTCTGTTTTTTCTTAATTTTCTCCTTTTTTCCTGAATGGAAAAATCTGATTCACGTGTCAAAAGATGCGTCTCGATAAGGCGCGTTTGATCGTGTATTAAAAAGAGGTGGTTACCGATCTCGATTCGACGCCGCACGCACTTTTATGTGAAAAATTTGTAAGTTTTCCGGTTTTTTACACTTTTTATCACTTTTTCTTGCACTTTGGACTAAAAAAGTTATGTCACTGGATTTGCCGTCACAAACTGCACACAACGATATATTTTGTTTGTTAATCGCGTTAAAAAATCCTATTTTTAGGATTTTTCGATTGCGGAACTGTACTGATTTAATGCTTTCGCGACGGCGGTTCGACTGCGACTGTTAGGTTAGGTTAGGTTAGGTTAGGTTAGGTTAGGTTAGGTTAGGTTCCCCCCCTCCGCGGATAGATTTACCCGCGGCTCCTAGGCTCGTCGTGCCGGGGGGGCCCAGTACCTGAAGCGACCGCAGCAATGCCGTCGCAAAGGGGAAGCAAATAAGGAGGTTATACAGTCTGGCCTTTATCTTGGAGGCCAGTCTCTGGAGAGGGCATCAGCGCCCAGCGGTGATGAGTCCGCTAGTCCCTGGCAAGCTGGAGAGATCATTTGATCTCAAAGGTGAGGCTGAGGGACCTTTGCTTTGAACTGGGCTTCGGATGCTCTCGACTCTTTCTTTCTCAAGAAACATGCGAGATGCGGTGTAGATGTATGTATGTTCTGTTTTCTGGGGGGCAAAACAGCATTATTTGGTGATATGGTCAGCGTATGGTGGAGGACGCTCGATGCACGATTGGAGGAAAGGCCTAATTGGGCAATAAGAGGAAGGAAACCTTGACACAAAAATCCCCTAACGTTCGGCGCTGATGAGCGTGGCGTCGGACACCTAATCCCCTCTTTATGAGGAATTGAGGTCGTTGGCGGGCAGGTCAATGCCTAGCGCCAAAAAACGCGTCCCCGGATCCCTCCGGAGTGACGGCGAGGACTCGCTACAGCTTGGGCTCTCGGCTGTGGTACATGGGTCTTTAAGAGGGCCACAGGGGAGCGACCCCTGTTTAAATAAAAGCAAGCATGAGTTTCAATACACGTTTAACTACCCCAGGTGGGTTAAATCCCACCCATGGCGATGCCATGGCTAAGCCCCACCGTACTCTGGGGGGGGGCAAAACTCATGAGAAAGAGAAGGAGGAGAGAGGAGTAGGATGTGGAGATGTGAAGGAGAATGAAAGGGACGAAATCGAGATGTCCAACCGGAGTACGCCTGTCCCTCTCAAAGAGTGTAGAGTGGTCTTGGTGCGAACTCCACTACCCTCATCGAGTCCAAATAACATCACAGTAGACCGAGAAGTTGAGGCTATTACTGATATCGAAACAAATATGGGACGACAAATGATGGAGGCCAGTCTGGAGACGAGTTGTGAGATGCTCAGCGCTGACGCGTCGTATGCCTCCATCAACTCACCACATGTACAAGGACGACCGGCGCGATTCTTTCGTCGGAAAAGAAGGAAGGCGGAATGTAGTTCTAGCGACACTGGAACCCCTCACTCGACGAGAAAGTCCCGGGCTGCCTTAACTAAACTCCAACGAGTAGAAAGGGAGAAGAGGACTGAAGCGGAATTGCTAGAGGCGACTCCCAGTCCCCCAACAAAAATAAGTAGCATAGCGCAAACGGAACGGCTCGCTGACCCAAAGGTGAGGATTGAGGCCAGCCTCGCCGCCGTGGATAAAGTCGCCCGAAACTCGAGCAACCTAAAGGGCACCTTTGTGGCAGCGCTTAAACAGGCGGTAACCTCAATTCGCAGAGACGCCGAAGAGCTAGCTGACCGTACAGTCAGTGATGAGACGAGGGCGCTCCGAAACGAAAATGAGAGGCTTCGTGGACAGGTGGAAGCACTTCAAAAAGAAATGGCTGAGTTGAGAACCCTGATCCAAGAGTGTTCCAGAAAACCGGTGCATAAAGAGCAACCACGGAAATCCTCACCATCTCCGCAGCTCCCACAACTTTTGGCCGAGCTCGAAGGTCGTTTAATGAGACAAATGGGCGAATGTCTTAGTGCGAGACTCGCCAACCTGGAGCCTCGCCTAAATGCGGAACCAAAAATTCGACCACCATTAGCAGCGGATCCGATTTCAACTGGAGACTCTACGCCGAAGAGCATAGGAGGAGACTCGCTCGAGCAGAAGCGGAAACCTAGGAAAGGAAGGAAACTGCGGGCACTTGATGCTAACAGTGCACCCGATGCCCTAAGTGCGCAGATTCCACCAACCCAGAGCAACCCGGAGGCCACTGGCGAGCAGGAGTGGAAAACAGTGACCAGGAAGCGCAAACAGGCCAAGAAGGGGAACGCAACTAGCAAGGATACCCCAACCGCTAGCATCGTAAAGCCCGCAGCTACGACCGTTCAACGGCCACGAGTAAAGCTGAGGGTCCCAAGATCTACGGCCGTTGTACTTACGATCACTGAGAGGGAACAGGATATGTCTTACGCCTCCGTACTACGGGAGGCAAAGGAAAAAATTAGTTTGAGTGACCTGGGCATTGAAGCCGTCAAGTTTAAGCGGGCGGCGACGGGAGCGGTGATCCTAGAGCTACCTGGATCACATAGTGGAGACAAGGCCGATGCCCTTGCCAGGAAATTGAAGGATGTCTGTCCTAGCGGGGTGAACGTGTCGCGACCTGAAAAGTGTGCCGAGGTTCGAGTGGCTGGCCTTGATGATTCAGTCACATCAGATGACATCAAAATAGCTATAGCGGAGAAGGGTGGCTGTAACCGGGAGCAAATAACGGTGAGTGAGGTTCGGCCGGACAGGACTGGTTTGTTTGGGGCCTGGGTCCGTTGTCCGATCCTTGCGGCCAAACAAATTTCTAAGGGTCGACTTCTCATAGGCTGGGTCGCAGCTAGGGTCACCATTCTGGAGAGCAGAGAGATAAGGTGTTACCGCTGCCTTCAAAACGGGCACGTAGCCAGCAGGTGCACATTTGGTACGGATCGTAGCGGTCTCTGCTACCGCTGCGCACAACCAGGTCACCGGGCCGCGACTTGCGTGGGCAAACTCATGTGCGTCCTTTGCCAGGAAGCGGGCCGAAAGGCTGACCATCGGCTGGGGAGTGCTAAATGTCCGGCCCCTAGCGCCAAAGTTGCAAGAAGAGAGAGGCCGCGGCACAACAACGTTCCGACCGAGTCACCCCCACCGGACGGGGAACCAATGCACTTAGATGGAAGCGTGAATGCCTAGCCCAACCCTTCGATTCCTCCAAGGTAACCTTAACCACTGTGCCAATGCCCAGGATCTCCTGACACAAAGTATGGCACAGTGGTCCATAAATGTCGCCATAATATCTGAACCGTACATCTCAGACTTGAGGACCGTATCTCAAAGACAAAATTGGATTGTGGATAGGGAAGGCCTCGCGGCCGTTATACTCGACAATGACCGGGTGGCACTTTCAGGACCGCACCGAAAGGGACGCGGCTGTGTCGCCGTCCGAGTCACAGAGAATCTTGTCGTAATAAGCGCCTACTGTTCTCCAAACAAAACGCTCATGGAGTTCGAGCGGTTCCTAGTCGAGATAGGCGCACTGGTCGATTGGGCCCGCCCCCACGAGATAATCGTCGCCGGCGACTTTAACGCGAAGTCGGCTGCGTGGGGGACGCTGGATGACCGTGGACGAGGACAGGCCCTGTTACGATGGGCCGCAATGCACAATCTGACAGTGCTAAATAAAGGCTCCGAGCACACGTGCGTACGCAGAGCGGGAGGCTCCATCGTTGATGTCACTTTTGCGAGTTCCTGTCTTGCTCGTCGCGTGGAAGATTGGGAGGTTATGACAAAGGTAGAAACATTGTCGGACCATAGATATATCCAATTTCGAATCCCACCATTGTCTTGTATCACTCCAGCTGGACAAAATCTCATTCCGTCTGAAATTGGCAATAAATGGTCGCTGAGGTCGTTGGATAGAGTCGTGTTTGAAGAGGCGACAATAGTTAAGTCTTGGTGTTCTGGCCCGATTAGGAATACTGATATAGAAAATGAAGTTCGGTGGCATACGAAAGCGTTAGCGGACCTTTCAGATGTGTCAATGAGCCGCGTACGAATCTTGAGGCCGAGGAATAAGGTTTACTGGTGGTCCGACGAACTGGCTGTTCTTCGATCATTCTGTGTTAGGTCACGAAGGATATTTACGCGGTATAGGCGCCGACCACAAGCACGTCGTAGTCAAGAGGAAGAGGAACGGCTATACGTAGATTACCAGGCAGCCAAAAGGAACCTAAGGGTAGCAATAGCGGAGTCCAAAGAAACGGCTTGGAATGAGTTCCTTAATACGTTACATGAAGACCCCTGGGGCCGCCCCTTTCGATTTGTAATGAGCAAATTGCGACCCTGGGCGCCGCCACTGACGTCCAGCATGCAACCTTCGCTTCTTGAGTCAGTGGTAGCCACTTTGTTTCCGGGTGGAAATGGGTGCACACCTACACTAGCGAACTACTCGATTCCAAGCGAAGAGTCAATGCGCGTGACACGCGAAGAATTAGATGCAGCATTGGCAAGGATCGTGGCTAAGAACACAGCCCCAGGCCCTGATGGCCTTCATGGCAAGGTGTGGGCTCTCGCCCTTAAAGACGAAGAAATGGCGTGGAGGTTCTGCGGCCTGTTGACGCGGATAATGGAGATGGGAGAGTTTCCTTCAGCCTGGAAGACTGGGAAATTAGTGCTGATTAAGAAACCCGGCAAAGCAGAAACATCCCCCTCTGCTTACCGCCCAATTGTATTGCTGGATGAGAGTGGCAAAATCCTAGAGCGGATCATGGCCAAAAGGATAAATACACACCTGGAAACTATCGGACCAGATCTGCACAGTGCCCAGTTTGGATTCCGGCGTTCGCGGTCAACTGTGGACGCAATCGCAGAGGTCCGAGAAATAAGCGAGGAGACCACGGAACAGGGTGGTGTTGCAATAGCGGTATCCCTTGACATTGCCAACGCCTTCAACACCATTCCTCACGAGGCTATTTTGCGAGGTTTAGTGCATCATGGAATACCATTATATCTCCGGAGGCTTGTAGAGTCGTACCTCCTTAATCGTAAAATTGTGTTTCCTGGTAGGGATGCTTGGAGAGGCTATCGAGTCACATGCGGTGTGCCACAGGGTTCCGTTCTCGGGCCTCTGCTGTGGAACATAGGCTATAATTGTATTCTTCAAGCATCGTTGCCCTTAGGTGTTCGGGTCATCTGTTACGCCGATGATACCTTGGTTGTGGCATCTGGAGGTACCTACGTCGAGGCGAGTCGTCGAGTGACTGCTGGGGTAGCTCAAGTCGTAGCGCAGATAAGACACCTCGGCCTGCGTGTTGCACTGGAGAAGTCCGAAGCGATCTGTTTTCACGGCCCAAGGCGAGCGCCTCCAGCGGGAGCGCACGTCGTCGTTGCAGGAGTGTCCATTGAGGTAGGAAAGTCCTTGAAGTATTTGGGCCTGGTACTAGATTCCCGGTGGACCTTTCGATCGCACTTCGCGGCACTTGCCACGAAGCTCACCGCCACGTCTCTGGCTCTTAGCCGGATTATGCCGAATCTAGGCGGGCCGAGTGAGGGTTGTCGCCGACTCTTTTCCGGCGTTGTTAAATCCCAAGCTCTGTACGGGTGCCCAGTATGGGCTGATAAGTTATCTCGGCAAAACAAACAAATTCTCAGGCGAGCCCAAAAATCAATGATGATTAGGGTTGCGCGGGCGTATCGCACGGTGTCATACGATGCTGTGTGTTTGATCGCAGGTTCCGCGCCCTGGCACCTTGAGGCTATCGCTCTGGCTGACGTCTATTGGCGCAGGGCTGATGCGCGCGAAGCGGGGTCTGAACCAGCCACTGAGACCATACGCTCCTGGCGCCTGGACGCCTGCCAGCGCGTGATACTAGATTGGAGGGCCGAGTTGGACGGTGCACAAATGGGAAAGAATACGATAAGTGCGATCTTGCCCGTCCTGAACGAGTGGTTGGAGAGGAAGCGTGGTCCTTTGACTTTTCGTCTGGTGCAGGTCATATCAGGACACGGCTGTTTTGGCAAATACCTTCACCGCATCAGACGGGAACTGACCTCTGCGTGTCACCATTGCCAGGAGCTTGTTGACGATGCCGCTCACACATTAGCGGCTTGTCCGGCGTGGGCGGAAGAAAGGCGCAACCTGGTTGCAGCCTTTGGGACCGATCTGAGCCTTTCAGCAGTGATCAAGAAGGCTGTGGCCGATTTGGAGAAGTGGACAGTTATATCCACATACTGTGGCGTGGTGATGCGGCGTAAAGAGGAAGCCGAGAGGGCCCGGGAAAACTATGTGGAGTCCTCTTAAATTGTGTGTAATTATGTGTGTGTCTATATGTAAATAAATATTAATAAATTATGAGAGTCGCGCAAGCGGCATTCGCTGGACGGGGCGCGGAGAAAAGGCCTAGCTGTTACCCGCCCTCGTCCCATAGCGAATAGTGGGCCCTGGTGGTTTTAGTGGGTATGGGGTCATCGCTTTACGACCTTGACCCCCACACTCCCCGCGCCATTTAACAATTTGCCCAGGCGCGGGGGCCCGTAAGCGGGTTTCCCCAGGTTAGGTTAAAAAAAAAAAAAAAAAAGGTTAGGTTTTTTTTTTTTTTTTTTTTTTTTTTTTTTTTTTTATGCACCTAATAGGCCTTCCCCGGCTACTTTA
>CAVNZK010000306.1:600000-989843 GCA_963693345.1 Pieris melete | reverse complement strand
AAGGTAAGTATATTAATTTCCTTAAATTTATCTCTAAGAGATTCCCTACATTTTAAATTATAGATTGCACGAATAGCCCTCTTCTGCAGGATGAAAATAGTTTCGACATCAGCAGCATGACCCCATAATAATAAGCCATAAGTCATTAAGCTATGAAAGTTAACTAAAATAAACAAGTCTAGCTGTATCGACATCAGTAAGTGAGCGAATTTTTTAACCGCGTAGGCTGCAGAACTAAGTCTCTTCGCCAATCCGTTAATATGAGGGGACCACTGAAGTTTTGAATCCATTACTTGCCTAGCCCGTTGATTGTTAATTTAAATTTATTTCCACTTTCTGCCACTCTCAAACTCGAAACGAAACTCTTCAAACTGTCAATATGGCGTCGGCAAACCACAACTTTGATGGTGTTTATAAATTTTCATGAAAAGCAACAAGTTCAATTGAAGAGTGTAGTGACAATTATAATGTGAATTTCACTTAAGCAATTTAATTTTAAAAGAAATATTTTTTATGTCATATGTTTATCTTTTTTATTACTGCCAAATAATGACTTTATCGTACGAATGGCCTAAGCATTAGCCAGCCAGTTTATTAAATGTTGTAACAAACGCTACGGCTGAATATCTTTCGTTTAGTTTAAAGGCTAGGCTGTTAATTGATTGGCTAATTTAGCAAGTTGGCTGCGACATATTATATAAGACATTTACTTGACAGTAATCAAGTTAAAAAAATACATGTAATATTAACAGAACTGTGCAATAAAATTCCGATTAATTCGATTAAAATTAATGTCATTACTATCTCATATATTAATATAGCTTGGGTCTCTAAACGCTAGGACTTCCCAGAACCCATGTTTTGCAACTTTCAACAGCTCGCAATACTGAGATTTTGTTCCGCGCGATCGCAAGGTTGCGTCAACGCTTTGGATATTGACAGAAATACATGGAGTTGCAGTGACAGAGGCACAGGTTACGGGCGCAGGTAGCTGCGCCAGCAAAGGAAGTAAGCATTACAATATTATAATTAAAAGTCTCTTTATTTAATTATTTATCAATTCAAACTGCTTTTATGAAAGATGTTTAGTCCATTATACATTTACTTATTACGAATTCATAAGTATAATCAAGAATAAATCAGTGGCGCTACAACCTTTTTAGTGGTTCTTAGATTTCTGTATATATTTCATAATCAAGTAGGCGATCAGCCTCCTTTGCTACAGCCGTCGACTTTTTGGGTTTAAGGCAAGCCGGTTTCCTCACGATTTTTTCCTTCATCGTTCGAGCTAATGTTAAATGCGCACATAGACCGAAAGTCCATTGGTGCACTGCCGGGGATCGAACCTACGACCTCAGGGATGAGAGTCGCACGCTGAAGCCAGTACTGCCTTTTTCTTTAGTGTTATTTATAAGTAAGGGTAATGTTATAGACATTCCAAACTAATTACATTGCTTTTTAAGTGTCTGAAACGTGCATCTTGCAAAGACTCAAGTAAAAAAGCTTAAATCGAATAGAATAGTGAATTTTTATTACTTCTATTGTCTTTGGAGGATCGGCAATCGCCATTTTATTAGTAAATACCGCTTTCAGTAGCTTCTTATTTAATTGAATTTTCCGTTTAGCAGCGAAACGGGGAAGATACTGTAACGTGAAATAATATAGGTTGTAAGTTTTATTGTTGAAATTTAACTTTTCTATTCGTTTTAGTTTATTATTATTATTTATTTATTTATTCAGATTCAGATAATCCATCATTATGTTAATATAAACTTACGGACTAGTGTTAGTATAATTAAAGGTACTAAAAACTTTTTAAATACAATTATTTCTGACTGTCGAACTTCAAAAGATTGTTAGACTAAAATAAATTGAGGTAAATAAATTATATTTTAGTCGAACATCTAATGAAAATGGATGTTTGAATAAAATACTTGTTGAATTGATAAAAAATAAAAATATTTAAATGTGACTAATAACTTTAAAATATACCTAATACAGAAATCGATTACGCTTAGTCATATAAAGTCTGATAAAGAATTTTGATTACTGAATTCTGCATGTATGTTTGTACGTTTCGATCCAAATTTCCATAGACATGTCAAAGGTTTTGTAATTAGTTCATACCACCGTGATGTCGGACACGTCCTGACTCTCTATTGCTATTCTAATTACGATCAGGAGTTGGTCAATTCATGCATAGGCTTTGTTTTTTTTTAACATTTATTTATTTCTTTACACACCGTGGTAGAAATATAATACGACTTACATAATTAAATGAAAAGCTGGCCTTATCGCTTTAGCGATCTCTTTCAGGCAACCACTGTTAGAAAAATATTAAATTACATAATGTAAGCAAAAATCTAATACATAAGATATAGTTATTTAGACAAAACGAATGGAACAAAACTTAAAAGTTATGTTTGTATAAATATCATCTATATAACCAAATTAAAATTTCAAAGCAGTTTTGAATTGGAAATTGGGTAAATTCTGAAGCCGGCTAGAAAATCTTAAATCCTAATGTTCCCATGACAATATAACATCCTTGTATGCACACAAATTTTTAGACTACACTACATAAAATTATATCTTTATAATACATTAGAACGCACACACACACACCGTCACACACAAATTAACAGATAGTAGTATTTTAATTAAACAAACATACAGTATATACAGTTTTCTTAACTTACATAGTAATAATAATTAAATAGAAAATTTAAAAAGTTTTGTCCCCGTGGTAGTGTAATTTTAACGCTACTACTTCAAGTACTTTGTACTGTGTGTAAAATAGTATATATTATGACATATAAATGAAAATATAACTGTCAAATTAATTTAAATTACTGGCTTACTTAATGATTAATAAAATGTTGTGTAGGAATAGTTGTATTAATTGAAGTGAAAATTCTTTATCGGCATAGGAAAAAATTTACCGTCACATTTTTCCGTTAATCTTTCTCTTGTACTGCGATTTCGGATCCAGTTTCTTGATTAGTTGTTTGTGAAGTTTGCCTACCTTTGAACTTCAGGCTTACCGCAACGTACTGTTATTTATATCGGATAATTTTTTTCACGTTATATTTAATGAATATTGCAGTATTATTTTTAGTTAGTAATTATGCTTTTAAATCATTATTATTTATGTCAAAAACCGTGTAGTCCGTTCATAAAATGTATATTAATAACTAAAATATATACGTATAATAACGATAACAATGATAGTAATAATTCTATTACAATTAATGAAATTCTGTAATAATCTTAGTAGTAATAAGGTAGAATGAAATAATTGTATTATTTATATTCATGTCTATGATAATAAAATACTTTTTTAAACTTTATCTAATTTAACTTTATTTAAACAATTTATGCAAAGTTGCATATAGTAGATGATTTTTCGTAAAATAGAAGTTTCACTTCTTACGTGTGTACACTAGTACACGCATACATTTTTTTTATAAACCAGATTTCAACGTTTGTTTAAATTGTACAACCAACCTGTTCAATCCGGTGCTTTTAAGCCGTGTTTTAAATGCGATACCCGAGTATCAGAACATTTATCCTAACATACGCATTTATTATTCATAAGTTTATTTGATGAATTTAGAAAAAAACTTCCATCTGCGTTTATTGTGTAACTCCCAATGCAGAGCAGTGTTTGTACCTAATATGGGAAAGGACTAAATAGGTTTTTGGTTCTAAATCTCAAATATTGTCAATAGCGATCGCTATTATTCAACGAGTACAGAGGAAAAACAAGCAAGAATATGGTACAAAAATATTACGGTGGTGCAATCTTAACTTCGCTTAAATAAAACACTTATGCGTGCAAATTTGTCTTACATAATTTAAAGGTAGATTTTTTTATATAATAGGGGGGCAAACGAGCTTGCGAAAAAGGCAGTCTTCGCAGCCCATAGACACCTATTTTTAGTGGGTGCGTTGCTGGTATTTGAGGGAGGAGTACACTCGATTTTTAAACATTTGGAGGTCGTATCTCTTAGGGAAGACCCCACTGGCAGTCGATTTTGTATTACGATAAAGTTGTTACATATAACATTACATTATCAATGATATATCATATTTAAATCTTATATTATTTTATCACTACATCATCATAATATATATTATAACATTATCAAATTAATACCCGCCCAAATAATAATAAATATAATAATATCTTCTTCAGGACGTATATTAAGTCAATTTTTAGAAAATTTAGTAGGAAGAACTTTTAATGTTTTTGGTAAATTATGTATGTTATATATGTTGTTGTATGTATACAAGAAGTTAATTTTCTATACAGTTCCAGGTTTTATTCGTTTCATTTAATGTAGACGAACTCATTCTGTGAATTTATTAGAGTTGCATAAAATTTCATAACAAAAATTCCACGAAATACGAGGGTTATTTGTAACGCTGCAAGTTGTAATTAGCCAAGCCTTGTCGTCACGACAAAAGGAACGTCTCTTTGAGGTGCGGTTTCGATGACATGATGAAAATCCACACATTATGAACACTGAGCCAGTAATTATTTCTAACCCGACACAAAAAGCGCATTAGTGCGTTTCTTGCTATATAAATCATATATGTGTTATGGATACCGTCGTTTCTTGTAAAACAGAAGATGTCCTTGCCTCCTTACATCTTCCCTTGACAGTTTAATATGGGTTCATTTGAGTGGCGTTTAAATAGGCATCTTCAGGCAGGCCCTCCAATAGGCCACTTAACGTCAGATGGGATTGTGGCTAAACATCTGTCCAGTTCTGTATTAACAAGATGTTTGTCATGGTTTTTTAAAAACAATACAAAAGTGTGTATTATATAATATTCATGATTTTATGTTATTAAGAGGATTTTATGTTTACACTACATTAACCACTCGCGTACAACAATAGAATATAAGGGAAATAATGAAATGTTAATTGCTATGTAACGAATGAATGCTATGTAACAGTTGAAGAGAGTGCCTACGTCTGGCTATACTCTCGGGGCGAAATTCCTACGATTTAGGAAATCGCCACGCTTATATAACTAAGAAAGCCTGTACAGCTTAGGCTCGTACAAATATGGTGATGATATTTCTTAGTTACAAATGCACTATTTGAAATTATAAAGACCTACCTTAATACCTGAAACAAATTCACTATCGTTCGAATTCCGGAAACATTTACAACTGGTTAAAGTAAAATATATTGCGAAATTAATTTAATTGCAGGTTTAATTCACTTAATTATGTTGTTAGCAAGTATGTTACGGTCCAAGTTTTACGAGCTAACATTCAATAGAACAACTGTTCCCTAAAACGGACAAGAAACAAACAAAATTTTCTCAAAGAGGCTAATCGAATCGTGAACTTGGAAATAAAAACTTTCCGACTTAAATAATAAATCAAACCTGGCGCCATCTGTTGGGATGTGGTGATGGACTAATGAATTAGCTGGTTTGTACCAAAGTAGTCCAGTTACCCGATGGATAAGAATGGCTGGACGTGATAGACGTCTTTGATCTCCGACTCATTATCATGAGGGTTACTGATGTATTGAAAACTGTATTTCAGAGTATTTGACTTTTCAGTTTAATTTTATTGAGTTACATATCATAAAATAACAGATAAAAATAAATCCTTATTTCTTTTCAGGATGGGCTTATTTATTATTTGATAAGCTAACTTAATATAAAGCAGCGTTGGCTTAGTGGCTTTAGCTCACTCTCAACCTACGATAGGTTCGATCCCCGGCTGAGCACCAATGGACTTTCTATCTAATTGCGCATTTAACATTCGCACGAACGTAAAATCGACGAAATCGTAAGGTAACCGGCTTGTCCGCGTGTGTCAGGCACATGAGGCTGATGGTGATCAGTAGGTGTACTATGCCTATTATATTGGCAAATGCTCATGAAACAGATACAGAAATCTGAGGCCCAAACCTAAAAAGGTTTTAGCGCCACTGATTTTTAACTTTCCATAATAATTGTTTTTACTGTTTCCATATAATTCAAAAGATATTCCTCCGAAATAAATGAAAGCCAGTCCAATTATTTTTTATAATCGTAAAGGACTCTAAATTGTTTAAAAAGGATAGACAGCCAACAAAAAAATCCAAAATAAACGAGCGATCATAAATGGAAAACACAAATAATAGAACATCAAACATCGACATTTAAACTAGGAAAATGGTATCATTAATTTTTACCGCAATATTCGAGGTGCCACGGCGTGATATGAAAAGATGAGAGGAATATGCTAGGAAATAGGTTTTGCGGTGGATTGATAGAGGGTTTTTTCTGTCATGACGTCACGTACCGGTGCGGGTTGAAAGCTGCGGTTTTTTCGGCACCGTATGTGATTTGGATTCCGGAAAACGATATTTTACACTGTCAAGTACATTCTTGTCACTTCATCGTACTTTTTATGTCCGATTTCATCTGGGATTCAGGATAACGAATCGTGATTGGTACTGTATATCACTAATACGTTAAACAAACTGTTATTGACCTCTCTCGCTGGTTTCCAAAGTAATTGTATACCTAGGTCGTAGAGCACAATAATATAAAACAAAAGAATGAAAATAAATGATTAAATCTCATGTTATTTTCACACATGTATATCCTTCCTATATGCATCTGATGGTCCTTGTAACATGAGAGCAAAATAAAATGAAATAAAGACATTTATAGTAGAGTTTGTGGATAAACATGATCATGAGATCGTCGGTTCGAATTCCAGCAGTGCCAATGGATTCATTCTATGTACGCAACCAGCCAGCTGGGTGAATAACCTGAAGCAGGTGCACCTATTCTGTCAGGTGACACACACAAGTGTGATCTGAAAAATATGATTTATATAGACGCAGAAATGACAATTAAAATTATTATCAATAACGATTCCTCTTTAATTCTTTATCCATTGTTAAATCTTAAGTACATTCCTTATATTATGACATTAACAATTGAATCAATGTCATTCAAGAATTTCGTATTACGTCAATTGTCAGTATTAAAGAAATACATATTTCGCATTAAAATCCGCCGTCATTCGTATTTGAATAAGGAAGGGAGTGGTTGTGATATTATGTATATCTATTGAACATATTTTTCCATTTGCGTGCGCCCAGTCGAGTGATTTATGAATAAAATTGTTCCAGTCACAAGAGTACTGTATAACTGTCCCACATCTCATTTATCAGTCGGTTTTGATGGTTTCCAACCCGTTAGCGCTGACGCGTGCATTTATACCCCTCACCATTTTAACCCTTTTTTAATCTTTCCGAAATTCGTTTACTGGCAATTCAAATGAAATATGTCTGCAGCCTAAAACAATTTCGGTTTACACACTTATTGAAATAGAAAATATGTGTGTGAAATCAGGTCAAACGTTTCAAAAATAGCAAACTCGTGTATTTTCACTAACTAAATATGCTGGTTTCTTGTCGAAGCGAGTAATTTGAAGAGCAGATGAAACGTTGTCTATGATCGTGTTGTTCGTTCATAGATCGCGTGTTATTCCGAACTGAGTTCATTTTGTTCATTGTTTTCTCGTATAACGAAAAATTCGGTTGCATTCTTATTGCGAGTGCAGTAGGTTATATTGCTCTTTCCGGGCATTTCTCATAAAGGAAGCTCTCAGATAAGTAGCTTTTATTTGAAAACTAGCCGGTTCCTGCGGGTTATTTCCTTGTTTTAATGGAAGAATAATATACAGCGAGATTGTGGCGTTTCATTTGTTTTCATATTTTGTTTTGGTAACAATCTTGGAGTTTTCCTTTAGTTCATTAGTGATATCCAACTGTAATATTATATTCTGAAAACAATGGCTTGTATGAGGTAATGGAGTGGCGGAAGACAATACACTCAGACCGGCTCAGATTACAGTTTGGCCCAAGGACGTCCACTTCACGCTAGGAGCGCTGTTTGCGTTAATTAGATAAGTTTGCATTGAAATTTCCGCCATTTTCAAGTGTGATTTATACCTTCTGTATAATCACGATAATACAGTGAATAGGATTTATTACTGCTATATTCATGGGCACGTTTTCGAAAACCAAAGATCGTATTTTGTGTTGTCAAGTATCTAAATGGCCAAAAATTTCTCATAATTTATATTTTATTTTAGACAAACGAATTTTAACAGCTTTACTAATAATAAATACAAATATTTTAAATAATTTGATGTTTTAACACGATGGGAAGTCGAAAAAATTAGTTTATCGATATAAAGCCTAACTAACGCTAAGATACCATAAAAAGGCGACTAATTTCAGGAGAACTTCTGGCTCTCTTTATTTTCGACGAGAAAAGCGCCCTGTTGCTAAAGATTTCTGTTGATCCCGACTTAGGGACGTTCAAGAAAATGGCATACCAATTGGGCATCGAGAGTGTCCATGGGCGGTGGTATAAATTAACATTTACCATCAGATGAGCCTCCTGCCCGTTTGACCTGTTCTATAAAAAAATATAACCTAGGCGCCTCCTTAAGTCTAGAACAGTAGCTTTAACAGTAGCACCATTAACTTTAATATCAAGATAACGCCTATAATAAAGGAATTCACTCAAAATCCTAGCTGTGAGATTCGGACTATGTCTCAGCACATGACAGCTGAGATTAATGACTTTGTATGACGTATTTCCCAATGCACTATTTACTTCTAAGCCTGAACACTTTATTTCAACACCACTTTCAGTGTATTATTTGTCTTGTCTTTGTCTCAACAAACAAAGCAATAGCGTTTTATACAATGCAAAGAGTAGAAGTAATAAGACCACAAATCGTAATTCAGTAGAAACGTTTTACAAAAGCATCTCGACAGCAAACCATGTTAATGTAATGGATTAGATGAATGTAGTTTGTCCGCACTGAGTTTGGTCTTCATGTACCAAAACTCCTTTTAATCTTGTGCTGATATTTTAAACCTTTCCTAGTCTCGTGAAGCATAGTTTAAGGGTTGCAAGGTAGTAACATAGAATATTTCACGATTAATGTAATAAAATGTCGGGAAGAGTAGCAAAGAGAGTATATAGATATTATATAATTTAGGTATTATATGTTAGCTTCCTATGAAAAACTAAATGTCTTGAAAACATTTATTAAGACTACAGAAACATAAGGACAAATCATATTATAGATGAATTTTTGAAGTGAAACTTCTTTATCGGGGTTGGAAAAAAATTTAGTGTAACATTTTTTCGTTACGCGTCACATTTTTCGGTTACGCGCCATGTTGCTTTTTGAAGTCAAACTTCTTTATCGGCGTTGGAATGAAAGTTCTTTCTCGACGTACGGGAGAAATTTTGTAGCAAATCGTCACGTTTTTCGGTTACGCGCCATGTTGCTTTTTGAAGTCAAACTTCTTTATCGGCGTTACAATGAGTTTTTTATCGACGTATGGGAGAAATTTTGTAGCAAATCGTTTTTCGGTTACGCGCCAAAAATACGAAATTCTGTAATAATCTTAGTAGTAATAAGGTAAAATGAAATAATTGTATTTGTATTCATGTCTATGATAATAAAAGCCTTTTGTTAAATTTTATTTAACCAATTTCGTAAAATTGCACATAGTAGATCATTTTTCGAAAAATAAGGTCATAAAGAAGTTTCACTTCTTACGTGTGTACACCTAGTAGACGCACATATTTTTTTTTCCATAGACAATACAGACGTTATAACGCATATAACAAATCACTATATGTTTGTTAATTATGTACCTATGTGTGGTTTTAAAGAGTATGGCAATTTTTTTATTCTGTTGTTGCACAGATTGTCACGTAAACAAAAGAAGAAAGACCGCGAAACTAACACGTTATTGTTCTGTTGTTTTGCTGTTTTGGGTAGAAGAGCAATAAAATAAATCTCTTTCAATAATTCTTATTATTCCATTTAAGATCTAGGTACAATTTTATACAATTTCTTGAAGCTGCTTACGGGAAAAGTTATTCAGCTAGTTAGTCTCGTTAAAGTCAATAATGTAAGTTGCATCATTAAAATCTGTTGAAGTTGCTGGTTCACCGTAAACCTGCGTTAGACGGTCATGTTGCATAAAAAGAAAATTGTATAGTAATTAATATTAAGTATGTTTTCGTTTTTCGTTCTTAAATATAATATACATACCTTTTATTTATTACTAAAACAAAATAAATTTTATCCTATTATATTAAAAAAAAAAACAGAATTACACTATTTCTTATAAATAATATATATTTTCTAATTAGTTTGCAAGAACCCCTCCGCACGTGAATGATCTCCAGGTATCTCTGTCTTGGGCGACCCAGCCGTTTTGATAATATCATTAAATTAGTTATTAGCACACTAACACAATCTTTCGTACCTACCAGAGGGTTCAGTCAAGATGCCTTAACAGTAGTGTATGTAGAAAGTAGAAAACTTAATTTGTATGAAAATGACAGTTCGTGTCGAAAAAACACGTCCATGCTTGTAACTTCACTCTCATCATGCGAATTTCGCAAAACTTCGTTGATGTAAAGTTGGTACCTCGACTCATGCACACATACAAAAGCAAGACTGTACTTTGTTTCGTTCAAGTTTTATTTTGACTGTATAAATGTGCCCCGCGTACGAAGGGTAACGATCTTCACCTATATGGTGTCCTAGCTGTTACCTTTTTAATCTAAGGCTGGTAACGCACTTGTGAGCCTTTTGGCAGTGTCCATAGGCGGTATCACTTAACATCAGATGAGCCTCCTGCCCCTTGTACTATTACAACGTGCTTCAAAATTAATAAAGTTCAACTGCCGAGCAAGCTTTTATAAATAAATAGAAATACAAAACATTAACTGTTATTGACCATTGTCTTAGAAACCTTTGTAACAAACAAAGTTATAAATGGTTTACCAACCAAACATTTATTATAATAAAAGCGAATATTACAATTTATTTAAGAAAGTTTAATTAAAACATTCCCAATATTCCACTTTCAAAGCGAAAGTTTATGTGAGTACATTTTAAATTAAACGTTTGTTTCGAAGTAGAATGTTTGTTTTTGAACTTGGCCGATACAAAAAGCTTTTTTAGCTTCTATAAGTAGACGATTTACATTGACGACATTTTTGCTAAGTTTAGAGGAAGCGATTGATATTTAAAAGGGAGGTTAAAAAATGTTTGTCTAATGATTTAATAAAACTTGACCATTGAACGTTATGAATATACCTCCTATTATTCCTAATGTAATGCAAGTCATTACTTAACAAAATTTGTGTACGATTGTGTTGTGTGTATGTTACTTACTTTAGTTATAAATTCGTTTTATGAAAAGTATTGATAAAAATAGCTGTCACTAATTATTAGGGATGCAACGGGCGGTCTTATTGCTAAGTTGTTAGGATTAACACCTGCAGCTGAGTTTCATCTTCGGACGTCGAGGCAGAATACGAAATTCCACCCGTATCACCTCGACGTCCGCCGTTCCACAACTTAGCGTTTTTAGAAGTAGTTTATTCCGCGCACCACCAGTTATTAGGTATAAAGTATTTCCGAACCAATTCGACTTAGGGTCCTTCAAGAAAAGAGCGTACCAATTCTGAAGGCCGGCAAGGCACTCGCGAGCCCTCTGGTATTGAGAGTGTACATGGTCGGCGTTATCACTTAATCAGATAAGCCTCCTGGCCGTTTGCCCCCTGTTCTATATAAAAAAAATAACAAGCGATCTCTCCCAGACCACCGTAGTAAGGAGAGAAAATACAAATACCTACTTTAAATTATTACTTAAACAAAACATAATTGATACTAATTTAATAGTTTTTTTTACATATTGAATAATGAGAATATAGTATTTAAGTAGAATTTAAAAAATGACTACATTTTCACTTTTATTACTTAAGATTACAAAAACAAATTCACTATTAAATTAAACAGGCTATAGCTTAAAATTATTACATATACGTGCGTCGCTTATCCACGTGCTTTACAGTTTGCATTAAGAAAGCTTTAAGCTCAAAATAAATACGACAACACGTTTAAAATAAATAAATAAATAAAAGCCTTTATGGCTGTAATTACTTATACTAGTACATAAACATGTGAAATATTAAAAAATTAACATTAAAAATAAAAATAAATACTAATAATTAATCGGCAAGCCGGTTGATTTTTGTTATACAGCTTGTCCTTGGACATAGGCCTCCTCTAAGGACTTCCACTCTTCTCTGTTTCTAGCTTTACGTAGCCACATAGGGCCAGCTACTCTTCGCATATCATCTTCCCATCTTTTTATTTGTCTTCCTCGTTTTCTTTTCTCATAGCGAGGAAACCATTCCGTCACTTTCTTCGTCCATTTATCTTTATCTTCTCTCATAATGTGTTCTGTCCATTTCCATTTCAATCTTTTACTAGGAGTAACAGTATTTCTAAACTTTGTCACGTCCTTTATTTCTTCTAGTTTTACTCTATCTTTCTATTTCAGACGACAACACATTTAGTTCGCGTTATGTTGTATTATATAAATAATAATTTAAACCAAAAAAACATTAAAACTTCGTCGCTATCGAACAAAAGTATTTCTGCATGTGACAGTGCTTTACAGCCTGCTTAAAGAAAGCTTTAAAATATAAAATACGACAGTTATCACGTTATAATCTAATGGTGGTATTATATTTGCGTAAACAATAATTCCCAGCAAAAAAACATTAAACCCGGTATTTCGCCATTGAACAACAGTATTTCTGCACGTGACATTTATCCTTGCCACCACTCCTTATATGGAAATTGTATTAATTTTTATAACAAACTCCCAAGGGAAACTAGAAATACTAGAAAAACTAGTAATATATTATCACTGAATAAATTCAACTCTCTTTAAACGTAAATTAATTAAATTTGACGATTATTTATATGATTCTAATCCTTGGGATTGATTTGATCCAGTTCAAAGAATTTGAATCAAAACTCGGCGATTAAAAAGAGTGGCGGAGAGTTTCTTGCCCGCTCTACGCCCTTGACTTGCGAACTGGTAGTAAATGTAAATTTAGAATCAATTTAACATATTTTCTGTTGAAGTTTATAAGTGTACTTGGTTACCTATATGAATAAAGTTATTTGGGTTTGAGTTTTACAGCCTGTATTATTAATGCTTTAAAATTTAATATACGGCATTTAGCACGTTATAATCTAATGGTGGTATTATATTTACGTAAACAATAATCAAAGCAAAAACACATTAAACCCGTTCGTCGCTATCGAAAAACAATAATTTTGCACGTGACAATTGGATTGGATAATTTTTATGAATGTTCGAGAAACTATTCGAGATTACGTCGGAATGATCGCTCCTGGAGGTCGGCCAAGCGCCTCTAGCAACTATGTGCGGTGCCAAAGCCGCGCTGATCGATGGCCGAAGGAATTTGCAGTTGGATTTCCGAATATCGATACGGCCTCTGCATTGTGTAAACATTTAATTTGAATATTACTATAAGGTTATATTTTGAAAGAAAGCGGATAAATAGAACTAGCAGGGCCGCAGCCACCTTACAGTGACGCGACCTTCAACAATGATGAATAACAGCTGCACACGGAACCAATTCGACTTAAAAGGCCAGCAACGCCCTCGCGAGCCCTCTGGCATTGAGAGTATATTGGCAGCAGCATCATTTTTCAGTTCTATAGGAAATACAACTAAGAAGAAGATATGAAATTATATCTTATCACGAGTTAAGTTCGGTGGCAGTTGTTGGAGTGATGTTCAAATAAATAAATATCTCAATGTTCAATTCTTGAAAGGACGGCAACGCACTTGCGAGCCTTCTAGGAAAAAAAAAACGCTTTGTTTGAAGCTAGGTGTCAACCGTCTTTCTTCGTTTAAAACAAGGGCTTATATCATAAAATTAGGGCTAGGTTTCAACTTGTTTATGGGTTCTTAAAAGTAAGTGAGGCATGTGTTACCTATAAAGAATATAAGTGATGTCGATCTAATGTTCATTTTCGGAATCCAGAATTAGACCAGGGTTGATCATTTTTGAAACCAAAAAAAATAATATTAGGATGAAAACCATTGGAAAAGGAGGAGATTATTATAAAAATTAAAGGAAAAATAATTAACGGGCGATCTGAGGTCGCGAAAAGGGAGGGGTTTAGGAAAAAAGACGGTTTATCTCGATTTCCGGCAAAACTAAAAGTCCCATGGAAAAAAGTCAAATGGCAAAGTTGTAGATAGTAAAAAGATCATCCTTTTTTTCATTTTTAAACGCTTCTACCCTGGTCTAAATGTTATATAACAATTTATGAGTCTATGAAAAACTAAAGTAGTTATTGGCTACAAGTGTAAGATCATTGTTAGCATTTGGTTTGCGCTAAAATATAGCTAACTTAACTAATGTAAGTTACATAACTTGCGCTAAAACAATTTCTAAAACAATATTATTTTTTGCTAATAGGGCGAATTATAAATACCTAATCTAATATATAAAATTCTCGTGTCACAATAATTGCTTCCATACTCCTCCGAAACGGCTCGACCGATTCTTATGAAATTTAAATGCATATTCAGTAAGTGTGAGAAACGGCCCACCCCAAAATGTTTATTTATTATGGATAACATTTTTAATATGAGGCATTAAATTTTTTATTATAGTAGATAGTTATTTTTATTCAACTAAATATGCTTCCTAGACATAATCATGGCAAAACAACGTTTGCCGGGTCAGCTAGTATTCTGATAAATAAAGTATTACATTAATATGTTTTTCTAATAAAACTTAGGTTACATATTTACAGGTATTATTCAACTGAGGAAAGGCAAAGGTAACTTAAACGTGAAACGAGACATTAAAATATTCAGGGCCCTCGCAATATAACGTTTAACAAGCATATATTGTTACCTACATTTATTAGAATCAACGTAAAAGGAATTTTTGAGAGCACATTACAGCTATATTGTTCCTTGAATCAACTTTATGAGAACTTTGTTAAAGGCATTTTTAGCTGTTAACAATAACACAAAATGTAAAAATGATGTATTTACCTGATCACATTTAGACAAAGCTTGCAGAAATTGATATAATTATCAGGTGAAAGATACACAAATTTAATTTTTGTAACATTTATGCATATCAAAATTTAACTATATTTAAAAAAAGAGTAGAGAGTCTTGGGATGTGGCGTTCAAATGCACAGGCGCTATGGTTATGGTTGGTAGACACAGTTTTCGCACTTAGATTCATAATCGAACCGTAATTGCGATGCGCTAATGAAATATTTAAGTTGGCGTCTGGTAGATAGTACCGGTGACCCCAGAGCTGGTGCTTTCCTCACTCAACGAATAAGTATCGCATAACAGCGAAGAAATGCGTACACTGCCACAGGGACCAAACTTATTAAATTTGTATAAATTTTTAATTATTTGAATATGTATCAGTAAAAATAACTTGTAACACATACTGTAGATATAAATATATATGTATAATGTGGTGAACTTTAATAAATAAAATTAAAATCGTTTGCCTATAAGTAAACTCTTGTGAGTACACATTGCAACATTACCAGACTTCATACAATATATAGTGGGATACATTCCTCTGTAAGTCCGTCAGAATTTAGACATTATAGAATTATTAGATTATAGTTTTATTTAAATGTGTACTTGCGTAAACTAAACATTAATTACAGTATATTTAACAATAATATCCCGTTTAATTATACAACTTAGATATGTTATATACATTTATTTCTTGTTATCCTAATATCCTAGCTTCCTTCCGTGTCGTTGATCGGAGCCCCTTCACAGATAAAGGCCTCCTTCAACTTTTCCAATTTTTTATATAATAGGAGGCTCGCCTGATGTTAAGTGATACCGCCCATGGACACTCACATTGCCAGAAGGCTCGCAAGTTCGTTGCTGGCCTTTTAAGAATTGGTACCCTCTTTTATATGTCGATAGCTTTCTTTCTCCATTCGCTTTCTGCTAACGCTTCTATTTCTACTATCCACCTTTTTTTGGGGCGCCTTATACTACCGTATATATTGGTAGTAATTGAGCAGTGAAAATTAAAAAATATACCAAATAAAAAATGTACCTACTATTGTGTGTAAAATAAATTTAAAAATGCAAAGATGTATCTGTACAATCTCTAGTCAAGTTCTATGAAAAGACAGATGTACAGAAATAAAAAGTTAAATATAAAACGTCATTATAAGCAGCAATGTGATAAAACAAAATTAAGGTTAATCGATTGTTCGGAAGATTTATAGATTTAAGATTTTCATGTCCATTTTACGAGTAAATTTGAAAAATGCTTCACGATATTTTAGTTCGAATGCAAAGATTGATGGTGGCGTGAAGTAGTGGACATTTAACTATTAGCAGCTCGAATGATAGATGACTCGTTTGTCCAGTTTAACGTTGAGATGTACTGCGTTTAAGCTTCTACGTTCAGAAATCGGTATGTGTAAGGTCTAGAAATGGGACATAGTCTGATATCTGTAAGTCAAATGTATTGTTATGGCACCACACAGGAGACGCGTTGCTGAATCTTATCATTCGTCACCAAAAGATAAAAGATATGTGACACGTAAAAAAGGCTGATCACCAACTCGACTATAACAATCAACAACAGTTGAATACTAGAGCCCGGGACTATTTATTATAAAATATTTTATTCACACAAATCAAATCAAAAATCATTTATTCATATAGGTAACACAATGTACACTTATGAACGTCAAAAAAGAAATATACATTAAATGCATTAAATTTTACATTTACGGCCAGTTCTCAAATCAAGGGCGTAGAACGGAAGAGAAGAACTGGCAATAACCTCTCCGCCTAATTTCAATCACCAAGTTTTTTGTTTGACACAACTTTTGTGAGGAGCTGCAACCATTACACCATGTTCCACATGACATCTTAAGTAATAAATAATAATAAAATAAATTAAAAACAAAGATTTGTCCTCTATCAGCAGGAGACATGGTGAAATAGAAGCACGCACTTACATTCTCGTGGGAACAACACGCAAATAAATATTCGAAATAACTAACATCACCGCATACAGGTATTCAAATACGCCAAGTCACCACAATTGCACCCGTTCACGTCTACTATAGTTGAAGTGTAACCGATGACATCACATTTTATCTACAATAAACTTCATTATTGATTTAAACCAATAATGTCGAAAAAAATAAATAATGAATACATAGGATACACAATATCGCCAGAATGAACTCAGTCTGCGAACATATATGATGTCGATTGTCTTGGAGATTCAGTAAGCGCAACGTCCTTGTTAACGGGTATCTGTGCAACAGACTGGTTCGCAAACAACCTTGGCCATCGCCATCGCACATATGCTCTAGGTACATAAAACCCGAGTTCTTGAAGAACACTTGGGTTGCTCACTACCCCGCAAGACTTGAAGTAGATAGTACATTTATTTTCTATTTTTACAGTAATTGAATACTAATACAGTCAAAACCATTTACGACGACATCGTTTGAAACAACATACCGGTTATATTCACCAAAGTCAAAGGTCTCGGCTGATGACTGCCTTATAAAAAAATAACATATGTTGTTACTATAGAAAAATGATAATTATATTTACGTAATGTCTTTTTATTATAATTTTTATGTGAAATGAGTATATTAATTCAATAATAAGTTTGTATTAGGTACTTAATAACAACTTCATCAGCTGTTACTACTATCGGTTTTTACGACCAAATATAGAGTAGTCCCTTCGAAGTCTCATTCTAAAACTAATTAATATAAAAATTAAACTAAGAACATAAAAAAAAACAAAAAAAAAAACCATAAAACCTTTTTATAACTAATTAAAAATAAAGCAACTCTTGTGAATCCAGCCAGTGTGCAACTTTATCATGATAAATATTCCATTCCATTCAACCATGGTTTTGGGCAATGTTACATTCAACTCGTCACTAGACGCCAAAGATTTTGTAAAAGACAATATTTTATGCACTAAAAAGTTTTCAGATTACCTGTGAACTGTAGCTTATATTTCCCGTCTGTTAATACCTTAACATTCTGCCATTTGTAAGAGATTTACACGCTTTATCATGCGCTCTTTGTTCCGTTTGGCTTTGCGTCCGCCTTTTGATATACAGGCCATTTGGAAGTGCATCCCAGATGTTTTCCAGCATTGATGTCTACGTTATCGTATTATACATTCTCTCTGATACGCTCACCCTACGGGAGCAAGGAAAACATATGACGATGGAATGGAAGAGTACCTTTACATTTTTAGCGTTACTTTTTATTGTTTCTGTTAGTAAACGTTAATATGTGATCCCATTTACAAAATCAAAATGTGTTTTTATTTATATAGACTAGGACACCCAAGACCTAAGCACAACACCAAATGTTCATCACATCGATGTTCGTCTCAGCCGGGGATCGAACCCGGGACCCATGGATTCGCAGTCAGGGGCACTAACCACTAGACCAATGAGTCGTGATTTGGGAACCCTTTTAAATAAAAAATACCAGTCAGGTCTCTTCATCAAACTTAAGGCCCTGTCCCAGCATGAATTGCTGTGTCAGTGTCTCGGGGTGGACTGCGGTGCGCAGTAGAGAGCTGGAGCACTGAGGCGCGCCGGCCCGTAATAACAATTAGTTATGAAAAAGATTAATTTAATGTAATTTTATAAATTTTTTTTCTGAAATGGATTGCTTGGCTTGCGATAAAATATATCGTGTAAATTTCAAAATCATGTTCTATATATTCTACACATACATTTTCGTCATAAAATGAATTCATAGTGTCAAAAATTGGCTTTTTGGATTTTTTTTCTATCGAGCGAAGTTATTTAAATCGTGTATCGATCTTTGAAAACGGATACATAAACTACTCAACTCCACCATATATTTTCCATTGGACCAACTTCAAGAAACGATGACGAAAAATGGAAAGAAACAATGTACTTTTTTGGAGTTTGGCGACCAGATAGGGCCTTAATAGTAAATTCCTTAATATATTATTTCAATGACAATTTTTTTTAAACTGTTTACAATATGCGTGAGTGCATGAGTACCTAAGTGTGTGGGTGCATGTGAGTGAGTCTGTGAGTGTAATGTAGTTCTACATGTTGGGTCTCAGGAAAATCTCCAACTCTGCGTGTGTTCATAAGCCAGTTAACAGTTTTTTATAGATAGAGAACTGTAACTTGTAAGTAGTGTTATTGGACATTTAAATTAAATGTCCTTTAACATAAGAACAATTATAAAGTATTAACAAACAAAAAATGGCAGATCCATTAATGTGGCAGCAGGCCATGTTAATATTAAGATTTAATTTTTCAGCTTAATAAAGAAAATGAAAAATTATGAAGAGGATTTTTAGCCGTCTTTCATATACTTACATTACATGTTATCTAGATAAAAAATTGTCTATGATGAATTTTTCGATAGTAGTTTTTCCTATAGTGCATAATACCTGTGCTTATACCTTGTTTTAACGAAATAAATTCTAGTTAGTGAAATTCATCTTTTAAACAATTGAAGTCGTAAAGAGTCTTGTCACGTTTGGGAGACCCGCTGGGGAGAGTAACTTTGTGATTTCTTCCAACTTCAGATCAAATCTTCCACAAATCCGCAGGGATAACGACCCTGCTGATTATATTATAGAAAACACTTTAATAGAATACATGAATACTGGCAAATGTTTAAACAAAACTTTTTATAGATTATCGATTTCCAACCCAAATATACTGTATATTTGGGTTTTGTATATTATTCTTACCCTATAGTACAAATAATAATAATTAAAAATAAATAGAAAATTAAGACAAATACATATATAATATTAAGACATTTAGCTCGACGTGGCTGTGTACTTTTAACGCTGGCAGGATTTCCTTACTATATTGCGATTGCGATACTTATTCGTTGAGCGAAGAAAGCACCAGCTCTGGGCTCTCTGGTACTTACTATCTACCATGCGCCAACTTTAATTAGCGTCTGTGCACTTATACTGTGTCTCTACTACAAAAGGAATAAAATATATTTTTTTCATAGTAGACAAAGCTGCTTGAATAAACATATGACAATCGATTGTCTTTCATAAAAATATCAAATTTATGACCGCATTGCGTCATGACTCGTAACTAGATAAATTATTTACATTCGTGAATCTGGAATTTGAAAGCAATGTTTAAGTTTCAAACAGAGAGGAATTTCTTTTACTCTATGATTTTAAATATCGCTAAAGATAGGACTTAAATAAATCTAATTACGGCTCAAAAAAAAACTAGGGTCTTAATCATTTGTTCTTCCGTAAACACGTCAAGTGTGAGTCATATATTACTCGGGAAAGTTAGGGTGTTTTAGTAGGGTTCCGAGTGTCGGCCTCAAGAGCTGTTTACGTCACCGATGTCGGCACTAGACGGAAAACACTGATGTACTGCGACTGATATAACGTTAACCTAACGACCTAATCAGAGGAAATGTTTTTCTATACTAATAAACGTTGTTTTATAACTTGGATTGCAAGGAGGTTTTATTATTTTATTAATTAAATAAGTAATTGTTAGTCTGTGGAGGATTTGTTTCGTTAGTTGAGAATGACAGAATTTTAGAGGCGAGTTGTCAATGTCAAGTTAATATATAATGGATAGTAATGTTTTCTATTTGGATATTCATTTAAAAAGAATACTTAACGTTTTATAAAAACTAAATCAATTTTTTTTCAAAACTTCAAAGTCTTTCGTTAAGTAAATTGTATTTGACCAGAATAAGCTGATTTATTCTTGAGTAAATGTTTGCGTAATCCTCAAGTATTTTGGGCCCACGTTGAATGTTATGTCAAAAATCTGTATGGAATTCCTTTAAGTATCGTCCGGAAAAGGAAAACATTTTTCGTAGGCACGATGACAAAGTATCTCGACTCGATAATATGATAAATGATTTTTTCAAAAGTTTTTTCGCGTTATCTTACGCGTTCTTGTTATTTCTTTTTACTAAAGAATTATATTCACCAAGGTTTATGTTTAAACATTACAAATAAAAAATATTACACTAATAAACCACCGAAAAGTGTATGATTAATTATAATTATTATTTATAAACTTTTCTGCAAAAAAGGACCTAAGTAAATTTACGTTTTGAGGTCGATTTCAGATTATATAATTATCTGACGTAGTGAACTTATAATCGTGTAAATTAGTACGCGTGTAATATTTTATGAGTTATTGTTGAATTCTTCCACGAGAGCTGTCAATGCAGGTTTTGCATGTGGAATTTAGGACTTCCAATATGTACCAATATAAATTTAATGTTCCATTTACTACGAACTACCTATAAACATTATATTTTATTTGGGAATCGTACCCAGATTATACCGTGAAATTACTACCATGGCGCCTTCATTTCACTAATTACGAACGAAAATTAGGAACAAAAAGGGTCATAAAATAGGTAAACGATTTAATTGTTTGTTTTACGTTCTGAAGTAACATTACAGAACGGACTCGCGTAAATCGCCGCCCAACAATTACGGGATTATCCCGGATTATGAAAAGTATTCGGTCTTCTCTATTTTATTCTGCTGTGTTTTAATTAGCCGTGAAATTAATACCAAAACATAAATGTGGATGTCGTAAGACCCCTACTTTAGTTAAATTAATAACATTTTAAATATAAACTGTGTTAAGTTACAAATTGTTACGTAAAAATAAAGCCACTTTAATTCCATACTGTTAAAAGTTACATATGAAATGGGTGTTAGTTTTGTTATTATACTCTTAGTGTACGTTAGTTATTGTTATTCCCGTTTCTTTGTGTTCTGTATGGATTTAATTATAACAAAACAAATCGAATTAAATTAAATGATTCTTAAATGTAATAGAAAGAATCTCAATTATTAATCAAAGTAACAATTATAATCAACAGTCAATTGACTAGATCAGATCATTTCCTGATAATCCGAGCATTTCCCGACATATATATATTTATATAGTATATAAAGTTTACTCTCGATAATTTGAAACTCAAGGGACCAGAGATAATTTCAAATTATCAAGAGTTCAAAATAACAAGTGTTTTGAATAAGCACGAGGGGGAGGGGCGACTGAAGGAAATAAGAATTTGATCAAAATTTGTTACTTATTATTTCTATATTCTTATTATGTATTAACAATTATTATAACAATTAACATTTATGTAAACAATTAACAAGTCTGTGCATGTATGTAAACAAACTACAGGTATGTGCATGATAAACGCTTCAAATTATAGAGAGTAGGGAAGACCGGATTTCAAATTATCGCATGATGGCGAGCAAGATAATACTTTTTCAACTTCAAATTACCGAAGGGACCAATTATCATTGATTTTATTCATTTATCGAGTATTTTTCAAGGGACCGGATTTTTTTTTTCAAATTATCGAGAGATTCAAATTAACGAGTGTCAAATTATCGAGAGTCGACTGTAGTAATTTTATTTTTATATGTATAATTAGTTTCAAATCCCTTTTTCTTTAATATAAGTATAGTTAAATTAAATTAGAGGGTTCTAATTAATAAATAAATAAATAACAAATGATGTACTATATTATTATATTATTGTTATGTGTTAGTCCATGTCCATCCATGCTTTGTTGCAATTTTATTACTGCTTTATTTCAGTGGATAAAAGTTGGCCCAGTGGCTTCAGCGTGCGACTCTCATCTCAGAGGGCGTAGGTTCGATCCCCAACTGTGCACCAGTGGACTTTCTGTCTCTAATGACAGTGAAGGAAAACATCGTGACGAAACCGTCATCGTCTTAAACCCAAAATGTCGACGGCATGTGTTAGGCACATGAGGCTGATCATCTACTTGCCTGTTAGATTGCCAAATGATCATGAAACAGATAAATAATCTATATATTTATATTTTCAAAACTAAAGTTCACTGCCAGTAAATTGTTATATTATACTAACAAATTATTACAAGTAACGCCAACTACTTACCTATAGTTTAACTAATGTACGGTGAATAAAGTCCATAATAAAATGAAAAGCATATAATCTTTAATCTAATATAACATAACATACATACAACTTTATAAAGACCCCTCCCAATTTTCTCGTATTCAAAAGCTCGGAATTTTAATTACCACTACTTATTTTGGGAGTGCCCTTAATGGGTTTTACTGGTAGGAAAATCGGTCTCATTCCTTTTAGGTACCCAACGGTAAAGCGCATCGAAGATTTTAATAGCTCAGAAGTTCGATACACGCTATTAGTCTAAGTAAGGACGCATTATATCAATATTAAATTAACGCTTGATGAAAGCGCCGAGGTAATTTAGCTGATAATGTAATAAGTCTTGAAGCGAAGCGACGTTTGCGCTTATTAGATATATTAAATACTCTTTTAAGGATTTATATTTTGTCATATTTCACACTTGCTTGGAGATTGGGGTTTTAATTGATATCTTGAAGATTTCATCATATGTGTCTATTTTGTAGGTTCCATCTTTTTCATTCATAACACAATAATGTTCTGCTGACACAGCCATGGCGGTTTATAAGACTTGTATAATGTACCGCATTTTTTTGCCGGAGTCGAATCCAAGACCTTAACAGAGGTCCTTAGATTGTAATAATTCTGGATTTAACTTTGAATTTATGGCTATAAGTTGTCACAGTCAAAAACGTTAATAAAAATTATACTCGCGTTTGTAAAAATATGATTCCCCCGACGATGTTAAAAATTCTTTGTTGCAATAAAGTTGTGCAATTTCTTGTATTTATGATAGTTCTTTTGGTTTAATGTAGCGAAAGCTGTTATTGTATATTACAGTGTAATAAAATCAAGCGTATTGCAAAGGTCTGCTTGTTTTTAAGACACTGTCAATATTGCAAACAAAAGAACAAAAAAGGCAAAAAGTAACTGTTTCAGAATAGCTTATTCTGTCATTGTTTGACAGCTAAACGGTCCAATTTAGGTTCATTCGCAAGGAATTTTCATACAAATTGAATGAACGAAATCTGATTACCGCTGACGTCGTGTGGAAATATGAACTGGTGTGTTTATTCGACGTCTTGGTATGAATAAGCGATACTTATCAGTAGTAGGTTGTCAATAGGCTCGCAATAAGAGGTTGTGGTACTCCCCCTGACAATATAGAACAAAAGTCGCAACCGTTTTTCTCGATTGTGATTTATCTAATGAACGTAAGGACTCCTCATGCCCAGTGATCCCAACTACTACAGAATGTTCCCCCTGAAACCAACTTTACATACCCCTAAATATCGATTGAAAACCCCTAAGTTTTTGTTGTAGGTACACATTGAGAGATAAATAAAAATGTGTTTATTAATTATAAGTACATATGCAATATGAACCCTTTTAAGTAAAAAATACCTGTTTCAAGGTTCCCAGCTCTTCCATAACAAGCTTAATTATAAATTCCTTAAAATTTAATTAAATCTTATATTTTTTTTATTCTTGTCTATGATTTTTTTACTGTTTTCAACATGCCTGAGTGCATGAGTAAGTGTGTGGGTGAATGTTAGTGAATGAATTAAATGTGTGTAAAATAATATATAAAAAATAAATAAATAAAAGTAAAAAAAAAAAAAACGTATTAGGTCTCATATGAAAAAGGTATGAAGTCCAACACTGTCTTTTAATCGTATATTTAGATTGTGGACGGTGAGGGTAGATACAGATAATTTGAAATATGTAGAAAAAATACATTCAATTCGTATAAAATAGTATTATAGTAGATTTTTGATATTTCAGTACTTATTGAAATTTACATTTGGTTCAGTTTGTTGGTTGGGTTCTCGGTTTAATATTATTTGTATAGAATCGTGCGATTAGATTTACATGTTTAAAATTCCCCTAAATAAATATACCACCTATAAAACCCCCCAAGACATCATGATACCCCATACATTTGGGAATAAGATCCCATGTTGGCATTACTGGTCATGTCAACGCGTTATGTCGCATGTCCTGTTGACCAATCACAATCTAACGCAACGCGCCATAGTTTCGTCTTATTTGATTGAATTTTCCTACAGCAAGTTATAATAATAGATTAATTACACAACATAATATCCCATAACGGAATACACATATAAAGAAAGTTATTATATTAAACAATTTTTTTTCCAGAAATGGCAAAAAAACACGTACATGTCTAATTAAAAGTAGGTATTTAAGACAGTTTATGTCTGTGAGTGTAATACCATTCTAATTCAAGATGCGAGATTTTTTACATAATTTTCCCTCTCCTCACGTCCCTACAATTATTACTCACATATATAGCAGGTAATTACTTTCTAACGTACTGTCTAACGAGAAATCCTTAAGCGATATTTTATCAATATATTTAGTTATATTTCTTATTTTATGCCATAAAGGAAGTCGCTCGTTAGAGGTTTCATGAGAATACTGATATTATGTTTCTCTTGGGTCATTTGAGAACTGGCAGTTAATGTAAATTTGGAGTCATTTAATTATGTTTTTGACATTCATAAGGGTACTTTATGTTTTCACATTGACTAATGTCAATTAAAGTAATAGATATATAAAACACATTGAAAATAAAAAATGCAATATATATATATATTCCCATGTTTCGTGTGCATCCATAACACAAAAAAAAATGTGTGCGTGTACTAGGTGTACACACGTAAGAAGTGAAACTTCTTTATGACCTTATTTTTCGAAAAATGATCTACTATATGCAACTTAACGAAATTGGTTAAATAAAGTTAAATTAGATAAAGTTTAACAAAAGGCTTTTATTATCATAGACATGAATACAAATACAATTATTTCATTTTAACTTATTACTGTACTACTATGTAGTACTAAGATTATTACAGAATTTCATTAATTGTAATAGAATTATTAGTATTACTATCATTGTTATCGTTATTATATATTTTTGTTACTAATGGCCTCGAATCTCTTCGGATCAACCGTGGTAGGGACAAGAAAAAGATGACGCGTAACCGAAAAATGTGACAAATGTGTGTAAATTTTTTTCCAACGCCGATAAAGAAGTTTGACTTCAAAGAGAAACATGGCGCGTAACCTGCTACAAAATTTCTCCCATATGTCGATAAATAAGTTTCACTTCAAAAGATGGCGCGTAACGGAAAAATGTGACGCGTAACGAAAAAATGTTACACTAAATTTTTTTCCAACCCCGATAAAGAAGTTTCACTTCAATAATAAAAAAGTAAACGAGTTTTGATAGTGTATAGACTTTTCTGTGTAAACAGATAAAATTAAATGCGATTATTGCCAGATATTTATTTCCTTTATAAAAAATAAAAGTTCTCTATAAAAAGTATCTCTGTCTTTATGAATAATCAAGTTTATTGACATAACGCATGCATTATACAGAGTACACAGTACCAGGTACAATTTAATAAAACCCTAGAAAATTTTGCAATTTGCGAGTGTCGTGTGGGTATTTTAAGTGGGTAATATATAAGGGTGTTGGCGTATATTAAGGGGCGTCTGATATAATTAGCTACATACGAACTGTCAGCAAAATTGTTTAATAGCTAGATGGAGTTCCATTTCTTTAGCAAATATTGTTAATATACATTTTTTGCGGGTAGTCTAAAATTAATTTCTGTGACATGATGGTGCTAAAGTGCACTGTGGCTTAATTAAACCTTAGTTAACTTTATTATTGTCTCAAAATTGTCAATATTTTTGATTAATTAAAAGTGAAACATCAAAAGTACTTCCCAAATAATAAATAAATTGATTTCGAATCTATAATTTAATTTAATGCACTCGATTGCCATATTTCTTATTTATTTCGTTACACGTAAAAACATATAGTAAACTAGTGGGTCCGGCAGACGTTGTCCTTACATGTCTTACATACAAAAAAAAATTTATAGGTAATGTAATTCAACTCCAAATTGAACATAAAAAAATGTAATCAAAGTCTTTCCAGTTGTTTAGGAGTTCAGGGACATACACACGTACAGTACAATTATATATATAAAGTTAAGACACAAACGATATATCTATCAAATAAACCAAAAATAATAATGTATTGAAGAGTTTTTTAAAATTTAAAACCTAGTTTTAAAAAAATATATACCTAAGTGTACGAACACAAAACAAGTAAAAAGAGAAAATAATGCATTATCACGATGATTTAATACACTAGACGAGAAAAGTGCGGCATAGCCTTCCAATAAAATGATAAGTTAGAAATGAATAAATTTAAATGATTACAGCGTGGGAAGCTAATTGATTAGAACTAGACATTGCGAAGTCCCTAAAAGATTTGCCGTGAAAGGTATAGGTGTGGGTTGGGATTTCAAAAATACATAATATGTCAGATATAATAATAAAATTCAGATAAATTTTTGTAGGTGGTGTGGTGGCTGAGTATTTAGAAATGTGCTACCTACTTAAATCACGAATAAGTGATCTACTAATGAAACGAAACGTAAGAGAAATGGGACTAGTAAAAATGTAAATGTATATTTTTTTAAATGATATTTCTTTTATATAAATCTTCTTTACAGATAAATTGACGAATTTTCATTTTAATTCGATGTCTTCGAATGCCGTGGGAGATTCTGATTTTGACGCGTGGTGGAAAACCAGTTTCTTAGGATGCGTTCATATTCATACTCTCTTACTCTAAAATGTCGTCCCGAGACACCAGAGGAAATTCAGTGAATTATTAGTAGGTACTATTTATGCATATTTGAAGAATAATATATATTTATGTTTATCAGTGTGTAAGGGTTTCTAAAATTGTATAACAAATACGTTACTATATCTGGTTAGTTTATATCGATATAATTGATATATACATATTGTATTTAATAATTGAAATATAAATAACACTTCTATTGTAAGCCTCACGATTGCCCTCAATATTTCCCGCGAAGACGCTAGCTAATCACAAAAACCGCTTTGTCTTTATACAACAGTATCCGGTGATATTTACAATATAATAATAAATCTGGTAATTTAATAAATAGTTGATTTGTATTATTAATATCTTATATTATGAGTACGTAAAATAGATGTATATTTAATGTAGTTTCGTAAATAACAGTTCTATTGATTGCCCCATTGGTTGATTTTTCTCGAGTAATGACGCGGGAAAATATTGGCGTTCTCTCGGGCGTTCATTGGTTAAGGGCGGAACAATCAAACGCGGGGCTAGGTTCGAGTGGGCATTCTATTTAGGGGAACTATTAGAGATTGTATAAAAATATTGTTAAGTATAAATGAGTGTGCAGGTATAGAATATTTACCAAATCAATTGTTCTCTTCTTTTAAACGATATCCTGAACTGGCTGGAAGAGGTCTAAAAAGTGTTACCGTTTTGCTTAGTTGAATGGTTAAATAGAGAATTTAAATACACAAAGAAAAGTAGAAATTTCCATTAGTTTACACTTAAGCTTTAGTAGAATCAGGATAATAATTACCTAGTAGTTATAACGCGAGTCGTAACTCACCCGTGCAATGAAAAGTTATTGCAGATTGGATGCTCAAATGGGGATTTCTTCACACCTTTCGTTTTAATGCTACATTAATTTCTTCATTTTCTCGTATAAATGTTTTACTATGAAAAATTCAATATATTTTTATAGGATCTAGGGTATAACTATAGTGATAAAATTTAATATAATCAGTGAGGGTGAAACATAAAATACCTACACTTTTGTTTTATGTTTTGTACAGACTGTGCCAAATGTGTGTGTGTTTATTGTGTCGTAACGTGACTTTGTTGTAAAAAATATTCTTTCGTAGTTATTCTAACAACTCTTTGTCTTCGTTCTATCAAACACGCTCTTAGACTAATAAAAGTATTTTTTATATATTTAATTAACTAATTAGACAAAAAATAAAGAAACCATAGTACCGGTGACCCCAGAGCTGGTGCTTTTCTCGCTCAACGAATAAGTATCGCAATACAGTAAGGAAATGCTGCCAGCGTTATAGGGACATAGGGGCCAAACTTTTTAAACTTGTTTTAATTTTCTTTTTATTCATTTTTAATTATATTTACTATTATTATGTAGGTTAAGAAAATTGTAAATACTGTATATATCATTGTTATGATTACTAATAAACTTTAACTGCAATTCATTAACTAATTTTTACAGTTATGTTAATTATTATTTAAATTTGGGTGACTTTCTCTAAATTTTTCTGTTCACCAACCTAGCTAGGTTTAATATTTTGTTCAGTTTTATTTATCTATTATTTATTTATTTATTTATTTATTATCACTTCGTTGCATATACATTAATATAGTACAATTGACATAATTAAATAAAAAGGAGAGCAACTGGCGGCCTTATCGCTTTCAAGCGATCTCTTCCAGGCAACCACTGTGAGAAAACAAAAAGTATTAATTTCATAAGATAGGCAAGAAGTGCAAAAATACAAGTATTACATTTAGTTGGAAACAAGGAACAAAAAACAAACTAAACTAATAAAGAATACATGAAAAAATAATAATACTAATAATAAAGTGCACATGAATCATTTCTAATTTCTTAAATTAAGATCAGTCTCAGTAGGTACCTATTATTAAAGTTAGGGATACGAAGTGGACAGGTAATGTTTGTAAAGAAGAAATTTAAAGGAAGATAGAGAAGGAGCTAAGCGAATAGGGACTGGAAGTGAATTCCATAGCTTAACTGCAGAGACCTTAAAGGAATCGCCAAGAAAGGAGGAGTTATGACATGGAATTTCAAGGATATAGTTTTCGGAAGAGCGTAGGCTATAGTTATGGGATCCCAAAAATTTGAAATCATTTTTAAGATAGGAAGGAGTTTTAGGGTTGAACAGGATGGAATATAAGAGATGGAGAACATGAGCATCACGTCGCTGACGAATGGGTAACCAGCCCAGCCGCTTACGGAACTCAGAGATATGATCGTACTTTCTTAGACCGAATATAAATCGGATACAGAAATTTTGGAGACGATCCAGTTTATTTAGCAACTCCTCATTTAGATCGGAAGAGCAAGAATCGGCGTAGTCCAGTAATGGCAGGAGGAGAGATTTAGCCAGTGAGGTTTTAGTACTAAAGGGAAGAAAATTACTAAGACGCCGAAGGATACTGGAGGCACCGTACAATTTGCGGCTAACTTCTTTAACATGCTGCTCCCAGGATAAATTTTGATCAATTAAAACCCCCAAATTTTTTACTGTACGGCTAATATTTAAAGTCACACCGTCGATATGTACAGGGGGTATTCTGGCCCAATCAATTCTCGACGTGAAATAAGGGCTGCCAATAATTATTACTTTACTCTTGTTGGGATTGATTAGTAGACCAAAGTTTTTACTCCAGTCAACTATCTTTGCCAGCTCATAATTAGTAGATTGTATGGCTTGTGGGAGATCATCGAGACTTGATTGGACGTAGATTTGAAGATCATCGGCGTATAAATGAAAATTGGTTGAAAGACGGAAAGTTAAGGAGTTAATATAAATAGCAAAAAGAAGAGGAGAAAGTACGCCACCTTGCGGAACGCCAGATTCAATCAAACTCCACTGAGACATGCAATCGCTTGTCTTAATGCACTGGCGGCGCCCATTAAGATAGTTAGAGATCCAGTTAACTGCAAGAGGAGAAACAGTTTTATTGACCATCGCAACTTTAATACTAAATAAATGAACGAAAATTATGTCGACTGCGATGCACACAAGCATTTATCTACCTCGTTGATCACGAGACTTTCCACAACTCGTTAAGCAAAACAATTCCTAACGAGCACTCATTAAATTTCTTTTAACGGGAAATTTAAAAATCGAAACATATAACAAAGGCTGGTTTAATCAGTGATTACGCCTCCCCGCATTTTCCGCTGTTGACTTTGATAGTCGATCAACCGTACCGCCTGACCCTGTGAGATTCGAATGTCAGGGCTACCAGAAAGATACAATTCGTGGCTCTGATATTCCTATTCTTGGAACGTGACACAGGCTAGTTAGCTTTTGTAGTAGAGAAAGATGATAAATGTATGGAAGCGCTATGTAGGCGAAATTACAACTACCTACACGAAAAGAAGCAGTCGTTTTCGATGTCGTATAACGAACAGAACACGTAAACCATAGAAACTATATACTTAAGTAAGCACATGCTTTATACGATCGAGCTGTCAAAACTGACATTATTATATTGACGTATATGTATAAAAAATAAATCACCTACAATCTTTTTCAGATCTGGGCATCAGATTTCTGTATCCGATAACGAATATGAAATGTACACATAGAGTCTATTGGTGCACAGTTGGGGATCGAACCTACGACCTCGTGAATTTGAGTCGCACACTGATGCTATATGATGTTACTACTTAAACGGAACGAATTAGTTTACGTGCAATTGAAATAAATGTTATTGAGGTTATATTATAATTTTCTTTAACTTTTCACCATATTGTATGATGCGTGTCATCTGGCACCCCTAGTTCTGACCCGATCTTTTATTGTGACTTGATGATCGCAGAATAAAAGGCGACTTAAAAGAGAATATTCATGACGATTGCTAGACCTTTACAATGTGAATAATTTATTTAATGGAATATATTTATAAGTACACCCTATTCATATTCAAAGACGATCCACAAATATTCTAAGTCAAATAATGAATTTTGGAATGAATTATTAAATAGCTTTTGAAAAAATTAGACCTGGCAAAACTCAGTTTTAGGGTCTAACACGGGTGCTTTGCGAAGTTTTCCTTCTCCTTAATAACCGTACCGGAAAATATATCTCCGATATGGTTAGTTTTAACTGGAACTGGCACAACCAGGGTTCGAACCTTAGAATTGAGGATTTTTCTCGAGCCCGGAACCGCAGGTCGTGGATGATCTCTCTATGTTGGATATATGCTTGAGTAGAATGCCTGGCGAATCCCGAGGGCCTATCGTAAGGGCGTGTGGGCTGAGGTGTTTGAGTGGGTGGGGTCTCGCTACCACTCTGAATAGCAGAGGGCTTTGAGTGGAGACCCAGTCCCACAGTCCTCGCGCCAAGCTCGACATATATTGCCTGCGTATTTTCAGCTTATTTAAAAAAAAGGGTTGAGGATTGCAATCTTAATCAGTGATCATATCTGATTATAAAAATAAACAAGTAAAATAAATAGATTTGAATGAAAACAAGTACAAGGGCGACGTTCAAAACTCTTTAACGTTTTAATTAAAAGACTTTTGTGAATTAGCTGAATTTCGGATCCTTGACAAATTGGTACCGACACTAACGAGCTGACTGATTGACAGGTGGCTAATTGATGAACTTACTTCGGAATATAATTGTTTTAGTTATTCATTTCGGACAGCAGATGGAATTAAATCAGTACAGTTTATTGCCAGTTCTTCTCGACCGTTCTACGCCCTTGATTTGAGATCTGGCAGTAAATGTAAAATTAGAAGCATGTAGCATTTAATATGTATTTCTTTATTGAGGTTCATAAGTGACATTGTGTTACCTAAATGATTTTGTCATGCTATGTTACATAAAGTTATTTTGGCGTTATAAGAAAAAATGCTTGATCATGAGTTCTTATTTAGTATGAGTTAAATATGCTTATCACATAGTATATTATAAATAAAACAAGGGAAATAAAAATTCACTATACTTATGGAATTCCTAAGCTGTAGCCCGACCAACTAAAAAAATATATAGATAAGTATGAAATACCTTCACAAACCCTGTGTCTAAGCAAAGATTTACGCATATGTTCCGTGTTAGTACTATGTAACTTCCAATCGCTGACAAACACGTCGCGATGATGCAATGATTCAGTTGTTTCTTGGGATCGTGCGTACCAAAATTCAACATAAAAATCGGGATCCCAATCGCTATCTTTATGTATGCAGTTACAGAATACGGGATCTGAAGTTAAAGAAGTGGGATTTTCTCGATTAAAACTCACCACTATAATTACCGGCTTAAATCAACATTTACTTCTTACATTAAACTTACCCAAGTGTCTACACAACTCATGATAATATGACATTGTACTATTCCATCAATATTTTCCGGTCTGTCTAACGTTTACTTGTTATTATAATCTGTGGTGTTCATAGACTCCAAAGTTTTAAAACTAAATTTACTAACTAATTACGAATTCGACAGCCCGGACTCCCAAAAAAAACCAATAATTAGCTAAGTATTTATTAATTAACTTATAATTAAATTACAATATTAAGTCCGTTATCGATGCTAGATAAAATCGGAATGAACAAACATATTTTATTTTATTAAAATGTAAAACGCGGTAAATGCTGAATCAGCAAAGCAATTCCTTGAAGCCGACACGTTGACCATACACATGCTGCGATGTCAGCGATCTTCTTTAGGGTACCGTATGTAATTCCTCCACCCTCAGAACAGCAACTATTTGAGCACTTAGAGGGAAAATGTTGCTGGTACTCCAGGTTTTTCAGAATCAGGAACAGTATATATAGGGTTGCTTCTTGGTTCTTCTTCTGGTGTAGTAGGGTTCTTTCGCAGGTATCGTCGAAGAATATAGGCAAGGAAAATTATAACTATACCAGATACAAGTGCATAGAGGGGCAACGTTGTATGGTACAGTGAAGAATCAAAGTGGGCAAGACGTATGGGATTCTGTAGCATAATTCTGTTTTCCAGATGATGTAAGTTATCGAGATTTAAAGAATTTAGAGTTATATGTGGAATCTCGTTATTTTGAACTTCAGTGAAATTACTTCGTATCTCGGTGATCTTCAGCGGCTGTCCCTTGACTTCATCTTCACTATTGGTTATCTTAAAGGTATCTATTCGTAATGAACATTCATGGGGAATTGTTGCTAAGTAGCTGCCGGATAAGGATACATATTCCTGCCGTTCACATTGAAGTTCGACATTCGCAGGCTTTGGGAAGACAATAGTATAGTGTCTATCATCCAGTTGTTCCATAGCTTGTCTTGTAATATAGACTTCAGTGGGGCTACATGATTTATCTAAAGATTGATGAATGATGATACTCTGGATACAATCTGCGTGTTCTTGTGGCTGGTAATAATTTGTGCTTTTCTCACAGAGAAGGTATTCGCCAACTTTCGGGCATTCGGTTTGCAAATACATGAAATATTTCCCATTGGTTGCTATGAAAGGATGTATAGGTATAAAGGTCTGTTGGAATTTATTAGGAATAATGGCAAGCCTAAATAGGTCGTAACTATCTTTAGATATTATAGAAGTTTTAAAAATTATAACAATTCTCTTACCTATGAAATAACTACCTGGTTTTATAAGGTTATAATATTCTCTCAAATCAATATCTAAGATTTCATTGTTACTATATATTTCTCTTAATCTACCTATCATGTATTCTAAGTTATCTATGCTTATCATACTATGATGCGTGCTCGCTGCACGTATAAATCCTAAAATATTCTCTATTCTAATTAGCTCTAAATATAAGTCATCTGTATTTTCATTAATAATAGCTAAAAATTAAATCAAGTTTTAACTCTGCTGCCTTCGTCATTGTCATTGTCATTATCAGTATTAGTCGGTACCTGTAACAATTTTGATGACTTTGGTACTCGTTTCAAGCGACATTTAGCAACAGGTCCCTTTTTCTTTGAAGTGTAAATGTGTATGGGAAGGTCTGCAAGAACTGTGTCTTGAGTGTATCGTGGTGCTAACTTCTGTCTACTAGCTAAGGGGTTCTTAATAAAAACCTGCTGATCGGGTACATATTCAGTTTCTGGCTCACGATTTTTATTTCTATTAGTCATTAAATTCGTACGGTCAATAGTTGTAGCTTCGCTAATCATTTCATATACTGTCTTCATTTGGTCTCTATGAGTTATAATATACTGTTGCATAAGGTGTTCAGCTAAATTAAGATCTAAAGGGTCTCTAGGATCAAAATGACCTCTAATGATATCATGTGGTCTACATTTGGTGAAACTATGTACTGAACTGTTATAAGCTAGGATAGCATAGGGTATTTGATTTATTGTAGGTTCATCTTTGTTTTTCAGGCAAAGGATACGAAGGTGTTCTAGTAAGGAGGAATGGAATCTTTCAATAATTCCGTTGTCATTAGGCGAATGAGCTAGTGTTCTATGATGATTAATTTTATGAAGTCTAACAAATTCTGCGAAAAGTTGATTAGTGAACTCAGTCCCGTTATCTGTCACAATAGTCAAAGGTAGTCCATGATGAGTACTGAAATGTAATAGACCTTGAATTATACTTATAGCTGTACCATCTCGTAAGTGATATGCTTGGCCGTATTTTGAAAAGGAATCTACAAAGGTAAGATATTTTTCAGCTTGCGCTGTGAATAGGTCCATATGAACTATCTCAAAGGGCTTTGTTGCAGGTGGTACTATGTTAAACTGTGGTCTAATTGGATTTCTGTCATATTTAGTTTGTCCACAAATTGTACATTCATTTATATATTTACTAATTTCTTCCCTCATTTTAGGCCAGTAATAACGACGTGATAAAGCTAAATAACATTCATTGATACCTCTATGGTTAGTTTTACCTTCATGATAGTGTTTAATTATTTCTTGCTGCCGTAAATACTCCTTAACATCTTCTAGTTCGTTTTTTACTAAAACCAGATGCATTGAGTTACATTTAAAGTTATTTTGTAGAATTGGGATTATCGAGTACATACCTAATGGTGGAGTTATTTTAATAGCAGTCTTTATTTTAGGATTGACAAATTCTTTAATTGCATTTATGACGTCTTGTTCTAATGAAGACTCTGAAACTTGAATATGTGTACGCGTATGGGTATCAAAAGGTTTAGTAACATTCGGTCTTCTTTTAATGTCACCTACTATAGTCAAACAAACCTGTCTATGGAATTTATTAAGTGGTTCATCTGTGATGGGTATTTCAAGGATAGGATTTTCAGCGGATGTATGTGCTGTTACAGTGGTAGATCCTGGTGGTTCGGGTCTTACTGACACATCTATACCACATTCTTTAAGAAGTGACTCTATTTCCTCGTTATTAATTTGTACACGGGATAAAGCGTCAGCGTTGGTATTATATTTTCCTTTTTTGTATATCACTGTATAGTCAAACTCACTCAATTTAAGTCGCCATCGCGTCAGTCTCGAGTTCGGTTCCTTCAAATTCATAATCCACTGGAGTGGTTTATGGTCAGTTATAATTTTGAATTTCCTACCAAACAAATAGGGTCTAAAATACTTGGTTGCCCAAACTATTGCCAAAAGCTCTTTTTCGATGGTACTGTAATTCATTTCACTGTCACTTAATGTTCTAGAAGCATAGCAAATCGGTTTGTCAGAGCCTACTGTGCCTTGTGAAAGTACTGCCCCTAAAGCTACGTTGGAGGCGTCTGTTGTCAGAATGAACTCTTTATTAAAGTCGGGATATTGTAAAATAGGATCGTTAGTTAGTAAGGTTTTGCATTTGTCAAAACATTTGATATATTCAGAGTCTAAAGTTATTTTATTAGTCTTTTTAAGACATTTAGTCATCGGTTTCGTTAGTCGTGCAAAGTCAGGTATGAACTTCCTATAATAACCTAATAGTCCTAAAAATTGTTTGATTTCTTTTGTTGTTTTAGGTAAAGGATAATTTTCTATGGCTCTAATTTTATCGGGGTTCGGCTTAATACCTTCATTACTGATTATATGACCAAGGTAAGCGGTTTCAAGTTTCAAAAATTCAGATTTGTCCATCTGGATCTTGAAATTGGACTCTCTCAATCTGTTAAATACTTTTTCTAAATTAATTATATGCTCCTGCAAAGATGTACTAAAAACTATGATGTCATCAAGGTACACTAGACATATCTCATTTTGTAAACCCTTAAGGATGTTATCCATTACACGCTGAAATGTCGAAGGTGAATTTTTGAGTCCCATTGGCATGCGTAAAAATTCAAAATGACCGTGTTCTACGTTAAATGCTGTCTTCGGTATGTCTTCAGGATTCATCTCGACTTGGTAAAAGCCAGATGCAAGGTCAAGAGTCGTAAAATACTGACACCTACCTAATTTGTCTAATACGTCAGTTATGTTTGGAATAGGGTATTTATCGTCAATAGTCTTGTCGTTTAACTTCCTAAAGTCCACTACAAGTCGCCATTTTTGTCTACCAGATGCATCAGCTTTCTTTGGGACTACCCAAATGGGTGAGCTCCAAGCAGAGTCAGAAGGTCGTATTATACCTTGTTCGAGCATTTTACTTATCTGTTCCCTAACTTCCTGACGATGTACAAAAGGATATCGGTAACTTTTGGTATAGACTGGGTTTTCATCATGAGTTCTAATGCTATGTTTGATTTTATTAGTAAAGGTTAATGGTTCGCCTTCAATGTAAAATATGTCAGCGTAGCGCTTACATAGGGTTTCTAAATTTATTCGTTCTTCACTATTCAAATGGTCAGTTCTAAGTCTGTCTAAAACTTGATTTACCCTGTCTGAGTCTAGTTCAGTATAAGAACTTTCAAAGTTAAATAAGTCAAGTTGTAAAGGTCTGTCTATTGGAAATACAATGTCTTCATCTGTCATATTCTCAACTTCTACTATACCAGTCCAATCAGTCACATTAGTAATGCATTCGTGAATAATGCAATTATTTATTATTTGTTCTGGTATAAGCACGTCACCATCGTCATGATGTATTGGTATACCAACTAAACGAGATGATTTCGCTGGTATTATTTGTTCTGTGTATTTTTTACATCTATAACGCAATAGAGGGATTTTTGCATTGTCAGTGATTAGTATATCGTCTCTAAAATCGATTCTACAGTTTTCTAATAAATCCAATCCTATTAAACCGTCAAAATAATTATGAAATTTATAGATAAATAATTTTATATTTTTAATATCATTAAATTCAGGAAAACTAGGAATTGATATTGAATGTTCATGAACGCTAGTTAATCTAGAATTAGTAACTTCAAAAGGATCGTACCTTTTCGGAATATTACTGAAATACTTATCTACTGCTTCAGGGCTTATGAATGATTGGTTTGCTCCTGTATCAATAAGAAGTTTTAAAGGTGGATTGCTAATTTTTATATAAGGTAATTCTTTTTTTGACTGTATATTTAATTCTATTCTGGTAGGGATTTTCGATGGCTCTGTTGAAAATCCTGACTTTTCCTACCTTTGGAATGTCTCGGTTGAACGTCTTTACCAGTACTAGGCATATTATTATCATAGCGAGTATCCTCTATTGGTGGTAAATCTTGCTGTTCATAGTACTGATTATTATTATCATAGTCACAATAAGAGTATTGTCCATAATAGTCATTATAGTCATAGTCAGTATTACAATAATTATAGTCAACATAATCATTGTCGTATTCATAATCATTATAATCATTAAATTCATTGAAATTAACTTCTCTAAACTTAAAGTAATTAGATGGAGGAGGATTGCCGAATTTTTGCCAATCATGACCAGGAATTCTAGGTGGTAAAGGTTTTGTCACGAAATGACTCACCCCACTCATAGGCTTAGGGCCAGAATTATTCTGTGGAGGGTTCCTGTTAGGTATTCTAAAACCACTGTTATTATTAGGCAATGGTGCTCGGAACATTTGCTGAGTACGCGTTGGTTGCATAGGCATGCGCTGATGACTATTAAATTGGGGATTAAAATTAGGTTTATGCCAACTCGGTCCGGGTAAAAATTTAGGAGGATTAAAGTTATTATTCATAGGTGGAAATTTAGGCTGTGTAAATTGTTGGTGTGAGTTGTGTGGTGTTAATGGTAATAATGGTTTCTTCAGATCTGTTGCTAAATTATTACGCTGCTGCAAGTACATAACATTAAGTTCATCTTGGACAAATTCCAAAGCCTTCTCAATAGTTTCGGGTCTCATACACCTAATTCGGGACCCGAGAGGATCTTTTAAACCTCTTACAAACGCTTGTAAGGTTAATTTCCGATATAAAATTCTCTTAGCTTCTATAGTTGTCTCTAATGTCTCGTGCAACGATACATAAGACATTATAGTGCTAAAAAGGTTTTGGCATTTGTCATAGAATTCTTGTGGAGTCTCATTACACTGTGTCGCTAATGCTAAGTCATTGTAAAGAGCGGTCTCGTCCCTTTGGTCAGAAAAATTATTAATCAATGTATTTCTAATTCCTAACCAATTTTCAGAAATACCATTCGAATTTATCGTACGAGCTGCGGAACCTGTAATTTTATTCAAGATGCCATTTATGACACATAAATTTGATAACTCGTATCCTAACTCGTCCTTCACACACTGAATTACGATCTGATCACAAATTCTAATAAATCTAGGGAGAATATGTGGGTTACCGTCAAATTCAGGAACTGGGCGGAGAGCCTTATATACTGTATCAGGATCCATTTTATATTTTAAATTACTAAAGCTTAAATTCAACCTACTGTCTAAACTTTGAGGGCAATTCGAGCTCTCAGGATAATTATTTAAAACTACTGGAGGGCAATTCGAGCCTTCACTTAATTGACGATTCGAGTCTACACCTAATTGACGATTCAAGTCTACTAAGCTATCCCTACGAATTTTATGCCTGGAGGACACAGGACTATTTTTCGTAGGACGGAAAATTGTGACGAGGAGAAAGCAACACTGATGGAAAAATAATTCAATGTACTCACATAACTCGTCGACTTCCCTGGTTTTCTTTGAGTTGCACTGAAGTTTGAGTACGCCCCGGCTGCTTCCAAATGTTCTTTGATATTTCGGTGAACGCTTAAGAGCGATAGCTAGAACGACCGCGCGCGGTGTCGAATCTAGACCCCGGAAATCTTCTTTATATCGATCGTAGTAGCCCCGAAAGTATCCTACCGACTGCGCCAATTACGAATTCGACAGCCCGGACTCCCAAAAAAAACCAATAATTAGCTAAGTATTTATTAATTAACTTATAATTAAATTACAATATTAAGTCCGTTATCGATGCTAGATAAAATCGGAATGAACAAACATATTTTATTTTATTAAAATGTAAAACGCGGTAAATGCTGAATCAGCAAAGCAATTCCTTGAAGCCGACACGTTGACCATACACATGCTGCGATGTCAGCGATCTTCTTTAGGGTACCGTATGTAATTAACTCTTTAAATGAATAAACATAAGTCCGAAGTGTTCTTAAACAAGAGAGAGTTTCAAACTAAAGCTAACTTGGCAACTTTAAAAGCTAGCAGATAATTGGTTACAGATGTATACAGTGTATTAAAAAGTAATATTATATCGTTACTTAGGTAAAGCAAAGGAAAGAAGTTGTACCTTCTTTTATTTAAGGTTTTAAGGAACTTCTTTTGTACTCTATCAATCATTGCCCTATAGTACTTTTCATGGGACCATACCTTAGTGGCAGTGTTCGAGAGACAAACTGAATCCCGCAGGACAAACCCTAATGCAGCATCTGTAATGGTATACTATCCTCGCTATCCCGTATTAATTTTCAAGGTTGTTAAATTCAGCAGAAATTTTCCAATTTCCGTCTGCAAAAACCAACCTAGGACTTCAGGCACCTCTCATTCGAATTCTTCGCGATAATATCCGGACCTGGATATATTCGGTAGTGGGCTGATAAAGCATGGTTAAGTGCCTATGTAATATCTAATCCGCTCTTTTGCTGGTAATTTTTTTTAAGCAAAAATTCTAGTATTTTTAATTTTTTTGAAACAGTTATGATTACCATATGTTTTAGATAAGATAGCTTTAACATATACCGTAGATATAGTATTATGTATATTGTGGTGAATTGCTTCAATAAATAAATATGTTCCGAAAATGGAGCTCCGGAAAACAGATCAGGAACAACCAAAACATATTAAAATTACGCCGTAAATTTTACGATTGAATCCACTTCCTGTATTCTTTGAATTCAATTGTCTAATTATAAGTTCCGTTCATGTTCATTTCGTTAACAAGGTATTTCTCATAAAGGCTCAAGAGCTCTTCGTCCTTTAATATCATTACGCCAAAATGAGATGGAGAAATCTAATAATTCCTTTATGTACTTAATTATCACATTTATCGAATTAGTACAATTAGTAGTAGGATTACGTAGATGCTTTTAGTGATAAATGTCCTTAGTGATATTATGATATGATTCAGGAATCTTAACATAAATGTGAAATAAATGTTAATCTTATATTAAACAAGGTATTTGATAACTTTCTGTTTACGGATTTTATTACAAATTAATCCATTTAAAATATGATAGTGATTTCAGAATCTTAATAGGAAAATGTTAAGATACAGAGATCTAAAGGTAAGGTGATGGTGTAAATACATTACTTTGGCCCATATCAAAATCCTGGACTATCTTAAAGGCAGGCAACGCACTCGCGAGCCTGGAATTGAGAGTGTTCATGGGCGGCGGTATTACTTAACATCTGTGAGCCTCCTGCCCGTTTGCCACGTGTTATATAACAATAAAAAAGGCCGGCAACGCACTCCCGAGCCCTCTGGCATTAAGAGTGTCCATGGGCGGCGGTATCACCCAAAATCTGGTGAGCCTCCTGCTCGTATGCCCCGTGTTATGTATTAATAAAAAAGGCCGGCAGCGCACTCGCGAGCCCTCTGGCATTGAAAGTGTCCATGGGTCACGGTATCACTTAACATCTGGTGAGCCTCCTGCCCGTTTGCCCCCTGTTCCATTAAAAAAAAAACACAAAATTATTTGTAAAATTGTAAATGTTTAGCAATTAAAATCTTGTATACCTTGTATTATTACTTAATGTGTTTTGGTAAAAAATATCAATATTAAATATCAGAAATCCGATCAATATATGTGTGAACAATGTTTTTCAAATAATGATAACGTTAATAATAAATAATGATGAATAGTTAATCTCAGATGGATAATAATTGTATTGTGTCACCCTCGGCTATTTATTGTTCCAATTATAATTATTATTGTAAAAATATACCCGATGTATGAAATAAATTAAATGTAATGTATCATTCAGAGCTAATTAACAATAATGTTAATTATAATAGTTTTTCGAACGGAAAGCGTAGTCTTGCTCTTTCGAGAATTTTGTAAACGTTTTTGACATTCATAAGCATGCCCTAAGTCGCATCTTAACTGAATTAACGTATTTTGATTTGATTGTTAAAGTTACCTTAAACTGTAAAATAAATCAGTGGCGCTACAACCATTTTAGGACTGGACCTCAAAATTCTGTATCTGTTTCAAGAAAATTTGTCAATCTAATTAGCAAGTAGGTGATCAGCCTCCTGTGCCTGACACACGTCGGCGACTTGTGGATCTAAGCAAGCCGGTTTCCTAACGATGTTTTCCTTCACCCTTCGTGTTAAATGCGCACATAGAAAGAAAGTCCATTGGTGCACAGCCAGGGATCGAACCTACGATCTAGGGAGTTCACACGCTGAAACCAATACTGCTTAAAATGTTAGCCTATTAAAAACTTAAATGTAAAAAGTTTAATATCTTGAATAAATTAAAAAAGTCTTGCAAAATCAAAGTAAACTTAATTCAATTACAATTTTTTAAGAATTTAAATTACACTAAATGTTTTACTAAGTATTTTTTGTCTCTACTAAGTATAATTCCTAATTGGTTTACAAGAACTCCACTGCAAGTGAAGGCCAATATCTTGGATATACGTAGTTTTGCTACGAAATAGATAAAAATCCAAAAATTCAAAATCATTTATTCATATAGGTAACACGATGTACATTGTACAATTATTATGAACTTCAAAAAAGAAATATGAATAAGAATGTGATATCCTAAGGATTTGTCTTTTTGTGTTTGCTATTATAGAAAACACTGCAGTAGTAGTACTGCAGCAATTTCTTGACACAGTCACATCGGCTATGAAGATAAAAGATACATGAAACAGATGCAGAAATCAGACGTCATCAGAACATATTGTCAATTATGACCAAAAAGTACTTCCAAATGATTTGTGTCTAATACAGCTTTTAACATGCGTGATGTTCTATTCGCAATAATTGAATATTCTATATTTCCGCAGCTTATATTTAATAACTATTCCTATGTATATACGCGACTGAAGATATGTCATGTTATTTATGGATTAGGTACGGCTGTTCAAAAATCGAAACAACACATATATGTGTACATTTAAAACTGTTTCAATGCACGTGAAAGTAGGCAAATGTTGCTAAAACTTTGCCCTACCTATGTTGAAAGTTTAACATTTCAACTGCTCTAAAACGATTTTCTGACATGTAGGTTGCATTTTTGTGAATGCTATTCTCAACTTGGAATTACATTTTTGTTTAAAGATTCATATATTATTTGTATTGGATAGTTCGCAATGGTTATTGTTTATTTTTATACATGTAAGTCATGAATTAAATTTCGCATAATTCTCTTGGCTTAGTGGCTGACGTACAGAAATCCTCGAAGCAGTGAGGTCGCTCTATGAAGTGCTAAGTGCCCAGGAGATTTCTGTACTTCTGGAAGAAGCTTGGCTGGCTTAGTTAGCCAGAACTTTACGCACAACGGACCTAATAAGAGTGTAAGTGCGGAGACCGAGTCCACTAACCACTATCCATAAACCATGAAGTCTCTTGGCTCCAGAGTATACCTGTTCATTAATTATTTATTTTAATATACGAGGAAATGACTAGCCTTCTGAAACACCGCATTTCCACAACTGAGCATTTTTTTAGTGCAGTTTTTGCCGCGCACCACTACTATGTGGAACCAGCTGCCCATTAAAGTATTTCCGAACCCATTCGACTTAGGGTACTTCAAGAAAAGAGCGTAACAATTCTTAAAAGACCGACAACGCAGTCGCATTGAGAGTGTGCATGGGCGGCATCACTTAACATCGGGTGAGCCTCACACCCGTTTGCCCCCTGTCACGATGTTTTTGCACCATACGTGCAAGTGCTATTTTTGCACACCGGGATTATAGTTAAAAAAAGGGTATTTACTTTAGGGTTAAGAATTACAAACTTAATCACTAGACTGAAATTACTTTTGCATGTAGCTTTGTTTTATTGGGGTAAAATTGTAACAAGTTTCATGTTTTCAGTGTTTAAATTTAACAACAGAAACTTCACTAAGTAAGCGCGAACTTGGCGGTAAGTTCATTTAATATTAAGACTACTTTTAATTGAATAATAATCGCTTCGTTAAATTTAAGCACGGGAGTAATCAAAATACCAAATTCCTAATATAGTCCCACAATTGAAAACTTTTCTTGGAAAAATCGCAATGGGGTACATGTAGCCTTGCGATTCTGTAACTCACTTTTCGAACTCACACAGCGGTTTTCGCATCGGCGGTCGCTCTCAAATCAGTCGTGAAGCAGTCATTTTATGATTTGGCATTCTGAAAAGGTGGGAGCTTGTAGTTTATTGTTTAGTGTGAGTTCGAAAAGTGAGTTACAGAATCGCAGGGCAGTAATTTTCGCCGTCCGGGATTTGTGCCCAAGACCTTATGGTGTACAGTCAAACTAGTGCATTTGCCCAATTAAACGCCACGGTCGTATTACGCTTTACAAGTACCTGAAAAGAAAAATGTAAGTACAAATGCATTTGTGAGAAGGTACCCCGACCTTACAAAGGATTTATAATATTACTTCTCCTATAAAAGTTACATTACAGTATTTTATTGACCGTAACGAAGAACTCGGGCCGTAACAAAGTTTTGAAATTAGATGCCTTAAAGAAACGACTGTAGTATCATTTTTATAACGTCGAGAAATATGGTTTATTTTTTGCTTTGGCTTCGCTATAGTGGGACCATTCTACATAACATCTTGATTACTTAACACATTAAAGACTTATTATGAAGCAGTGTTGGCCTAGATGCTTTAGCGTGCGACTCTCATACCTGGAAGAAGAAGAATCACGGTAAACGAAAACATCGTGAGGAAACCGGCTTGCCTTAGATCCAAAAGGTCGACGTCATATGTCAGGCACAGAAGGACGATTATTGACTCACGACGCATCTACAGAAATCAGAGGCTCAGACATAAAAAAGCGACACTGGTTTATTTTAAACTCAACTCATATGAAAACCGTAGTTTCCAATCAAAACAAATTTAAATGTCTTGGCAGTGTAAGGTACAGCATTTCCTCGCTATGTACTAATACATTGAGCGGCGAAGGCACCAACTCTAGGGTCGATGACCTTGATGTACTTTTTACAAGCGCCAACTTAAATATTTAATCAACGCCTGTGCACTTGAACACGGGTCCAAGGGGAAAAAATCGAAGTTGGAGGAAATACTCTATTTTATACTCATTTTGTTTATTTATTTATCACACATCAGCCTCTTGCCTTTTATTTTTATCATTAAAACACATTAATTTCAGCTATTAACATAATATATTGTATAAACTAATATAACAAATTCAGTAGGTATAAAGATATAAAATGTTAAATGAGTTCCTAACGAAGTGCAGAGTGGAAAAGGTTGTATTGAAGTCAATCTGGCCAATTACTAAGGCTGAGCTTGATCTTTAGAAAAAATAAACCTCTGCTGGTCAAGGATTACTTTTAGATTGCGCTTTCAGCATCATTCTCTGGAGATCGTTAAAATCTTTTGAAGCACTGAAATTGTACAGTACTTTTTTAGTCCTCAAATAATAATAAATAAAATAAAAGTAGCCTGTATTAGAGTACTACATAATCAGGATTACATAAAGTACATGTCATTATGTTTAACATTAGTAGGTACACGACCTACGAGTGATGGCTCCTCCTAATTTTTCCATTAGCCTCTCATTCGCCACGATTGTCCTCTCTTTTTTGTGTGTGGGCGTCCTCTCTTTGTTGTTTTAAAGTTCTCAAATGCCGGATATTAATTTTATGTATCATGGAAACTTTAATTATACACATATTTAATCTTTTATACAAATTAAATGCAATGCAAACCGTGTCATGTGGAACATTCTGTAATGGTTGCAGCTCCTTACAAACGTTGTGTAAAAAAAAACAGGGCGATTAAAAAGAGTGGCGGAGAGTTTATTGCCAGTTCTTCTCTTCCGTTTTACGCCCTTGATTTGAGAACTGGCAGTAAATGTAAAATTAGAAGCATTAATATGTATTTCTTTAATGACGAATCACAAGTGTACATTGTGTTACCTACGTGAATAAATGATTTTTGAATTTTGAATTTGAACTTGTGTGTCACTCATATTTACGTTTCCAAACTTATCAAGTTTTAAGTGAAATTATGTAAACTTACAACACAAAGAAAACTCTTACGTGGAAATCCCTAGACAGAAGAAAACATGGTCTCTCAGAGACCAGCATCGGACACGTGATAAAGGCTGTATTTGATGTCGTATTATAAACGTGGTCTCCACTATTTCCATATTAATTTGATCGGTAGTGAATAATTTTTGGCTAGGAAACCAGGCCGTTGTATTTTTAATTTATTCAATAAAGGATTTAAATATATTTTTTGAATAATAATGCACCGTTTTGTTAAAACTATACCCACTTTGTTTAAAAAATGTAAAATAAATTTTATTACGTATATATATTTTAGACCTTCCTTTCCTTGCACTATTTTCTTTAGCTTATTTCCTGGATCTGGCTTTATTTAACATAATTACTGAGACAGTGAAAAGGTAACACTTGAGACAGTCTAGTCTTTGTTCCTGGGACACAAGATAATTTGTAGCTATTACGTGAGTGGGTAAATTGTTCTGTTGGTTACGCAGTGGTATACTAATAGGAAAAATTATTGATCCTATCCACTAATTTAAAAATAAATTAGATTGCTACTCTTAAATAAGCTCGTATTAATCTAATAAAATTAATTAAACTTTAAGAACATTAATGTGATAATTATTGCAGTTATGATAAAAGTAGTGTCTGTACAACAACAAACAAATAAATAAATAGTTATAAATACTAAAATCTAAACTTAATAGTTATTTCTTGTATAGAACAGCTAACACCACCTATAGGCATAAACAATTAACATTACAATGAACATGAGACCGTAAAATACTAGGTAGTAATTACGTTGACTTTTAAATTCAAACAAAATATGTCCGCCCATATAATTCAACCCTATTCGGGTTCATAAAAATGATTTAATAGGTTTTTCTTCAGGTTATGAAATTTATAAGAGCACTTCTTTCAGTGATTATCGTATTTCTACGGGCATATGAACGCTTATTTCTTTATTAAAAACGACATATGTTATATTTTACATCGACTATATATATAATTTTCCCAGAGGCTCTTTTATCTCTGCCTTTTAATAAATTTAAGAAATGCATTAGAGAACAAAGGCTTACTATAAAGTCAACGATTATCTAGTTGATAAATGGGCCTGGGACTAGTGCTAGACAGGCTACTTCTAATTAATTTGCGATATTTGTTTTAAAATGAGTGTTTTTGATGATTTTAAAAGATTACTGAGAGTTTTTTACACCGGCTTTTTCTCTCGTCCTACACCCTCTGTCTTCTTTGCCGATGAGTAGGGATGTCTACCAATTCATATTTAATGACGTGGAATAAGTGATACTTGTATCTTATATTCCATAATAAACATATTTTATTTTAATTGAATAGTATGAATAAATAGTAGAATATAGAGATGGTATCTCTTCTATACTATTAAATTAATAATAGTGTAATTTTTAAAAGCTTTAATAACGGTCTATAATAATTTTAACGAAGGCTTATAGGCTACAATAGCGAGTGGACAAAGAATCGTGTTACGCTGACGGCGTTTAGACAATTGCAATTTCCGCGACTCAATGTTATAAATAACAAAGAAAAGTTCTATGTTGCTATATTAAATCTCATTTCAGCTAAAGCTAATAAAGAAAAATGGGACTGCTGCATCACGTTGACAGACAACGCCATTTTTTGCCGTTAAGTTGGTATTTGTTTCGTTAATAACATTTCCATATACTAATTAATCGAGATATCAAATACTTATCTATGAGTTTATGGCAATATCTCGCTGAAGATAGCTTACAAAGTATCTAATTAGACGCAATCATCTTTCATTAAATGTAATTTTATTTTAAGCTTCTAAGCTTCTTGAATGGGAGCCATACAACTCCGAAATTGTGCGCGGGGCGTAATCTTGGTGAAAGAAAACAATTTCAGGGAGTTTGCCGCGCCGTGGGTATTTACTTACGCAACTTTGTTATTTTTCCTGCGTACCAGATCCTCGTTATAGTGGCTCCATGGTTAAGGTATTAAATCATTACCATCAATTGCCTGTCCCAGAAAGAACTACCCATGTTGTTACTGGCGCATGGAACCCCCTTAAATTTCTTCGGAGTTGGAGATGACGGTCTCTTTCAAGTTATGGACTACATTTCCGAGAGATAATAGCTTATTGAGGCAAAAAATAGTTCAAGATCGGGTTGTAACAAACCCAAATAGATTTGTAAAACTCTCAGCCGTTCTGGGCACCCTGCGCGACACTTTAGTCATACATAAATATAACAGTATTTTTTTTACTTATGTAACTTTAATGACGTTGTGGTTTTAGACATTTTCCTTTTATTTGACATTTCCATAATTGTAATGTAGAGGGAGGGTAAAACTTGCTGAGTTCCTTGCCCGTTCTTCTCAGAACAAGAACTCCTGGTAATTTTGCGAATGGATGGCGTAGTCTTTCTCTGTTGCAAATTTTGTAAACGTTTTTGACAAAAAAAATACTCAAATGGTTATATAATATAATGGAGAGTTCTTATAGAAATCTTTGTTTCTTGCTTCAACTTTCAACTTTTTAAATAATTTGTCAGTCACTACCAATGTAAGGCCCCTGGTGCGGTGCCCTGTTGTTCTCAAGTCTCCATTTACCAGCACCGTAATCAAAATATTCAAGCAGATATATTTTATTACCAGACACGAACTTAAATTTTATACATTTTTTAAACCATGTTCCCGACACACACATAACTGCTATTTAAAAAAAAAATGTGTGTGCATGTACTAGGTGTACACACGTAAGAAGTAAAACTTCTTTATGACCTTATTTTTAGAAAAATGATCTACTATATGCAACTTAAAGAAATTGGTTAAATAAAGTTTAACAAAAGGCTTTTATTATCATAGACATGAATACAAATACAATTATTTCATTTTACCTTATTATCGTATCGATTGTATTATAGAATTATTACTATCATTGTTATCATTATTATATATTTTTGTTCTTAATGGCTTCGAATCTCTTCGGATCAACCATGGTAGGGACAAAAAAAGATGGCGCGTAATCGAAAAACGTGACGATTTGCTACAAAATTTCTCCCATACGTCGATAAAAAATTCATTCTAACGCCGATAAAGAAGTTTGACTTCAAAAAGCAACATGGCGCGTAACCGAAAAATGTGAAGATTTGCTACAAAATGTCTCCCATACGTCGATAAAGAACATTCATTCCAACGCCGATAAAGAAGTTTGACTTCAAAAAGCAACATGGCGCGTAACCGAAAAACGTGACGATTTGCTACAAAATTTCTCCCATACGTCGATAAAGAACTTTCATTCCAACGCCGATAAAGAAGTTTGACTTCAAAAAGCAACATGGCGCGTAACCGAAAAATGTGACGCGTAACGAAAAAATGTTACACTAAATTTTTTCCAACCCCGATAAAGAAGTTTCACTTCAATAAAAGAGAATTTAATACATTTTTATTATTATTATTCTTTAACTTAAAAACAAAATTAACTAAATTTGACTAGTCGGCCATGTTGTTCAGTGATGCCAACTTGGGTGTTTTCCCTCCAAATTTATGTAGGATCAAGATATCCAAGAAGTTTTTTTGGAGTTACATATATTTAGGAGGATTTTAGGGGGTACTTACAAAATATTATATTTTGCTTAAAAAAAAAACGATTCTATACAATTTATATTAAGCTTCGAACCCATCCAACAGTTATATAGTTAATACCTAAAACATAGCTATAACTTGAATATCAAAATACTATATGCTCAAAACATATACTCTGCGAAAATACTCTAAGATAGAAATAAGGTCTAAGTAGGTACTATGCATGTTTAACTTTATTACAAATAATTAAAATAACTAATTAAATTACGATATTGACTAACAAAATAACTTTTTTATTGTTACTATTAAACGTTTCACATGTCCTATAAAAACAGGTTTTGACGTTTTTATCAAATTCTGGTAAATGTTTTATTTGAAATGTCAAAACGCAATTACGTCCAACATAACATAATATATTTAATCAGTAAAATTATATACCAATCTAGTTAATTGAATGGAACAACTAAAATTTTCATTAAAGGCATTTAATTATCTATAGAATAAAAAGAATATATTATCTGAAATTCACGTAAATTAATTCGTTTAATATTCCGTTCTACTTTTAGAGTAGATGTTACTACTAAAAGTATACACACTGTACATCTGTATATGTACAGCAGTGTTGGCCTAGTGGCTTCCGCGTGCGACGATTATCCCTGAAGTCATAGGTTCGATCTCTGGCTGTGCACCAATGGATTTTCTCTCTATGTGCTCATTAAACAGTGATGGTAAACACTGCAAGGAAACTGGCTTGCATTAGACCCAAAAAGATGAAAAGTCAGGCACAGATAGCTGATCACCTACTTGCCTATTAGATTGAATGATCATGAAACAGATACAGAAATCTGAGGGCCAGACCTAAAAAGATTGCAGTGGTTTATTTATTTTTATTTTTTAGTATCATAATCAGAATTGATGTCAAACAGGGTACATTAAACAAATGGCGAATTATAAAACAGTTTTTCAATTAATCAAGCTAAACTGATGATTTAGAACAAAATAATCTTGTTTTACTAGCCGAAACACACACACATAAAAAATAACGATCCTATTAAAATACACACACGTATAATCAATCACGACAGTTAATTAGGGTTTGAAAGTGGGGTGGGAGGGCGGAACGGAGGCACATTGAAAAGGTAAGAAGGGTAATCACATTCAGTTATTACGAGAGTCTCAAAGAAATCTCATTATCGTGAATCTTGTCTGTTACGAGTTTAACAAGTTTCATTTCGTTGAAGTAACCGGTAGTGTGGTTGGAAACTTTACACTGGCACTTAGTTACCTTCGACTCGGGTCATACTTAATTCTAGATTGAACCGGTTTGAAATTTACACTAAATTAATTTTTATTTGGGAAACTTCATATTGAATTATATATTTTAATCTCTACGTACTACGTAACTCAGTCATCTATTGTATATTTTCCGTACACAAATAGATATATTTAATGTCTAAAAAATCCTTTAAAATAATATAAAAAAACTGCAGTACCTTTTATTAAATATAATGGCCTTGTTATTTTTTTTTACTAAATATATGATAACGATCAATGCAACTTACATATATATATATATTATAGTATCTTTTGTATAAGTAAGTTATAATTCTTAATTGTGGTTTGTGTTTATGTTTGAATGTGTATTTCTTTTTTGGCTTGTGTGTAATAATTACATAAATAATGTAATTGTTTAGATAAGCAAGAAAATAAATATACAAACACGTGCTTGGTATTTCCGGTATTGTTTTTGATTCATAAAAATAAATATTCCTCGCCTCGGTAAGATCGCTGACAGCTTCATCGACAATAAATTTTTCAAAACCTTTCTTGATTTGTGATTTGACCAATAAAATATATTTTAAAGTTATAATTATGTAATTATCCATTTCCAAAGATAAATAGTTGTGTCTACTGTAAATATTACATATCCATGTAATATTATTATGAAGCTTAGGTATGAAAGCTTCAATCAGCTTACAGAGATTACCATACAGAGATGCAAGATTAAGTACACAGCTACAATACTAGTTTGGTATAGAAGTACAGTTAATCTCATATTCAAAACATAACATAACATTTATTACTAACGAAACACACAGAACAATAATAATAATCAAAAAAAGGAATACATTTTAAGTGTGTAATGTGTGCGTGGCCTTGACTTCAGACTTCAGACTTCATTCCATTATGCTTTGGAGTAGACGTGTTCCACAGCGCTGGTAATTGTCCCAGAAACCACAAAAGTTTGCGCCCCAGTCGCAAAATAAGTATAATAGTAGATAAAAAAAATCATAGTAAAAATTAACAGTGTCAAGATAAAAAATAATATTCAGAGCAGAAACAGAGCAAAGAACCTTTTGTAGCAGAATTGTATAGTGTAGACGATGTCATGTATTTATTTTGTTTTTTGATTTATTTGTAAATTTCCATGTTTGGCGTGCATATGTCAGACATAAATAAACAAACACGTGCCTAATCATTCAGCATTTATGTATTTGGGGAAAAACATACTATTTTTAGCATACAACCTTCATAGAACGTAATTGAAGAAAAAAATTATATTTAACAATGTATAATCAGTACTGTACAATCAGTATTGACTATCATTTTACAATGTATAGTCAATTTCATAAATATCGTTAGGTGTTTTTAAGGTTGTCGCGTTTATTGAGAAACGTCAAGGGAATTTTATTTTAACGTACAGATTATATATGTATGTAGATATTGTAAGTACATTTTTATATTTTTATCAGAACAAACATTTTAAAAAGGGCTGTGCTGGCTCGTAAAATTTACATACAACTATCGCCATTTGCCCGTTTGTAAATACGCTATTTTTTCCCGATACAGCTCATGAATGTAACAAGAGGCTCATGAATTTTATTGGCAGAAGCCTGGGATTATGGTCGCTGCGGTCGCAACAACTCATAATAGAATTACAAATTATACGATCGTGCAGTTTTGTTCGTTATCCGCCTAAATGCAATCGAATATATCATACAGATATACGTTTTTCCCGTGTTAATATCAGATTGTTTGACTTAAATTACATTGAAGTTTATCGAGTTCTAGTCTGATTACTATTGACTAACATATGGGAATGTATTAACGGTACACCATCTGTTTCCCGGTATTTGATGTTGTAAACTGTAAACATTATTAATTGGAGTACAGGCTATATTACCAATATCACGCGAGTCGGTTTTTATGGAAAAGCACAAAATGCGAAAAATAAAAATTTACGAGTAGAAATTGAAATTGTTTGAATACAGAATCCGGACTTTTGGCAAATACGCAGAAATATGTTTGCCATAAGATATACAATGTAATAAATGTAAAACTAGATATATATTAGTGCAGTCAACTCGAGGTTTTTTTTTAAATAGGTACTAATTTCGCATATAAAAAGACAAATATTACTTGGGTTCGAACAGATGCCGTCGGGATTGAGAAACTCAATTTTATTTTGAGTTACATATATATTACACAAACATATTAATCATGTACCAGGCTGTTTTCTTAATCTGGTCTATCCTTCTAAATTGTCTTTCTCGTTTTTTTTTCTGGGACCTTGGGCACCACTTTAATATTTACTTGCACCACTTTTCTGTTCCTCTTGCCAGGCCACCCATTTCCACTTTTTTTTCCTAGAATAAAGTTCACAAAAGAGAGTGTGACTTTACATGAATTAAAGTCTATTCTATACAATAATTATGGCTAGTAAGTAATATTATTATATTATTATATAATATTATGCTGTCTTAATTTTCTACAATACTAGTGAATATAGATAGCCTTTAAAATAAATAAAAAGTGAAGAAAATAATGGGAAAGACGGGTCTGGGCGTTACTGCATACGATTTTTTGCATTTTCTAGGAAAGTAGAGATTTCAACGAACTGAAAGCACACCAACTTTTTGAAAAAAGCTGATATTTTGACGGGTGTTTTTTCGATATTAATTCAAAATAAGGTGAAAAAATAAATATTTTTAGTCAAATAAATTACAGCGTATTTGGGACATAGAAAGGTAAGTTTTTACCAAATTTCGTTAAAAAAAAAATATTTTTGTAAAAGATAAAAATTAGAAACTAAAAACTTGGTTTTTTGAATTTTTTACATAAATTTTGAGGTTATGTGAAAAATGTGTGAAAACAAAAGTTTTAGATCTTTTTATTACCTACAACTTTGCCATTTACCTACAACTTTGTCCTTTCTTCGATAGGACTTTTAGTTTTGCCGGAAATCGAGATAAACCGTTTTTTACCCTTAAAACTAACCCCTGCCCCTTCCCGACCTCAGATCGCCCGTAAATTATTTTTCCTTTAATTTTTATAATATTATCTTCCAATAGGTTTCATCCTACTATTATTTTTTTAGGTTTCAAAAATTATCGGCACTGGTCTAATAGCTTAAACTAAGGTTATGTTCATTGACAGTCTTAGTGTTCTATATAATGTTTGGTCACTATGTTCGAATGTCCGAGATACCGCACTTACTTACTTACACTTACACTTACTTATATACATAAACACTACAGTAGGTTTATTAACTCAAAAGGTTCCTCTTTATTCCTGATATTGCACTTAACTTTATTTATTTTTATTGTGACATCTGCTACCTCAGTTATTCTTGACAGATTACTGTCTATTTGAGCTATCATATACTAAATAAGGAATGGTCATATACTTTCTTATCAGTTTATGTAACCGTTGACTCTATTATATATATATTATATGATTCAGAAAACATATGTTAGTAGCTAACATAACTACTCGTGTGATATATATTAGCAGTGATTTAATGTAATAATCTAAGTTCTGCACATATTAATCAGTCATATAATTAAAGTGGCAGAACTATCCCTTATTAGTATATTACAACTGACAATGGTATATTATTATAGACTAAATGCTGACATTAATAATAGTTTAATTGGTCAAATAATTAGAATGTTTTGATAGCAATATAGAAATTCTGTAAGGATAATGTATGTATTTCTGTAATAAATAAATATTAACTTTCACGTTACGAAGGTATTAATTTAACGAATGAAAATATCTAGCATTAATAATAAGGCGTGTTAAGTGCCTTGTATCGTCTTTGCGTATATTGACAGAATTTATGGCCACTAAAGGCTTCATACGCTTTTATGTTTTCGGGAGATTACGGCCAACGGTTTGCCCGTTGATGTTTAGAGCCTTGAGGGACCGAAATTGTCTTTTCTAATAACGTATTAGGTACTTTGCTCTAAATTACAAAAGCCAAATACGACTTGAACAGCCTTGGTAAGTTGAAACGGTTTATTATTTAAAAAATGCCGAAAAATCAGTATTGTCTGTGGTAAAAATAACGATGAATATTGAACTTAAAAACTAACGATATTTATTTATTTTAATTCATATCGACTATTTTATTAAATATAAATAATAAGCAGTTGTGTGATTATTGCTAAACTTGGTATTTCTTTAAATTTACAATTGAAATATTTATCCGAAATTACGAACACATGATGAGCTTTTCTGATTAATTTTCTAATTAAAAGTATGTAAGTTTTAAAATAGCGATAAAAATGTATAAGCTAATAAATTTATGTCTAAATAACTTTAAAACCAAATTCACTGCATTTAGAATTAAATTCACCGTATACAAAATAAAGCAAGTAATTTTGGCGGTAATAAAACATGTCAACTTTTAATTTAATGAAAAACGCATTAAAATATTTTCAATACAACAAAAGTAATTGCGAATCAATTCGTAGATAAAAGTTCTTACGATAAAGTTGTAGTGAGTCGTGCAGTATGTTCGGCTTTCCGCTCAATAAAGGTTCCAAACTCTTGCGAGCGCTGTGTGTACGTGTAATTACGTCTGCACATTCTGTTGCAGGTTTTTTCGAACCTTTAACTTTAATCGTATTTAAAAAAAAACTAGAACCTATTGGTTATGAAAACTTTAATTTTTTGGTATCTAAATATAAAGAAAATACTGACTATCAAAGATCTCTTAATAAATTAATAAAATAAATAAACAAATATCGGCTGCTATGCGTTAAATGTATGAAACATTTATGTCCTTGCTTTGAAGGTTGCGTAGTCATATGACTGTGTTAAATACTATTGTACTATATTGGTGTGGGTATTGTAAGCAGCCTAATGATTAGCAATATAGCCTTACGCGGGTATAAACGTCTCCAGGGCCCCCTATTTACATATTGAAAACATTTCATTGTATTTACATACGTTAATTTGTGTGTCTGTCCATTGAGGTATGCGTAAATCGTCACTGTAGAATGCCACTAACCTAACCTCGTCATAAAACCATTTATTTTTTATTTTTAAACACTCATGTCATTTAACTGGTATAATCATGAAGTAAGGACTTATTTATGTTATTAATAAATAAGTCCTTTTTCCATCTAAAACTATGAACAAAAACACATAATAATATTTTGACGGACAGTGACGGAATGAAACATTTTTTCGTTTCCTGTAATGTTTGGTTCTCTGGACATACCAGGTTATCATTCTACAGCGACAATATCATAGTCGTAGAGTAGTGACGGATCTGACGGACTGAATAGTAAACTTTACATGGCAGCCATTTCAAAATAATATTATCATGTTAGTTTTTGTCATAACTGTTTAAATTCATATTCTGCTATTATGAAAATTGGCATACCAGCAGGGTTGGCACATGTAAAGCAATACACGGGTTTGTTTTGAAACAAAATAAAAATAATAAAATTAAATTACACAGTTTTCTAGAAAGATCACATTTTTCTATCAAATCCGGTAAAAACTTTACCGACTGATTTAATTGAAATTTAAAACACAGAATTTTTTTTATGTAGCCGTAATATTTAGTCAATCTAGTATCCAAATATGATAAAAAGTATATTTAGGATATTTTTCAAATCCGACATTGTTCTACGATCATGACGATTATCTGTTTCCACTGCTGTTTGAAGGGAATCAGCCTTCCGTGCCTACCCAACCAAGTACACAAGACTTCATCGCGTAATATGTATCTTATTTATTAGAAAGACTGTGACATATGCACTCCTTGCTACATCTATTTTCAGTAAATATTCAGAAGACGCCACTGATTTATAGCCAACATTATTCTAACTTAAGGCGACGTAAACACATGCCGCTCAGAAGCTTGTGTCGCACGCCTCAATCATTTCAACGAGCATTTTCATTATCTACTTTATAACTTAACTCTGGCTTTATGAAAAACATTGCTTCATTGTGTGGAAACTTGATATGGTATTTTTAAACGTAATAAATGGGGTGATAATGAGTGTTGGCCTAGCGGCTTTAGCATGCGACTCTCATCCCTGAGGTCGTAGGTTCTATCCCCTGCTGCACCAATGGACTTTTTCAATGTGCCCATTTAACATTCTATCGAACGGTGAAGGAAAATTTCGTGAGGAAAATTAGACCCTAAAAGTCGACGGCGTGTCTCAGGCACAGCAGTCTCATCACCTACTTGCCTATTAGATTGACAAATGACCATGAAACAGATACAGGAATCTGAGGCTTAGACCTAAAAAAGTCACTTATTTATTTTTTATTATTTTAAACGTGTGAGGGGCAGGCAATTTTCAAGATGACGTTTAGATCCTAAAATTGACGTGAGACAAGAACAGAAACCAATATATAAAAATATAATTAAAGATTTAAGTTGTCGCCTTGTTGTACTATCTAGTACCGATGACCCCAGAACTGGTCCTTTCCTCGTTTAGCAAATAATACAGGGAGAAAATGTTGACAGCGATAAAAGTGCCACAGGGATTAAACTTGTTTTAATTTTTTATTTATTATTATTATTATTAATCATTATTACTATGTAGGTTAAGAACATAATTAAAGTTTGAATCTATAAAACTGTCAAATAAGTATAGAAACATGTCTACTATATGAATTATCTAGTTACTGGTCTTCATATACATTCTATGGCAATCTTTGATTTGATTTGTCAAAGTCAAAAAACTATATCAATACGTTTCTTATCTCTTTATTGTGACGTCATTTTTGTTTTGGGTAACTCTGCTTATATTTATTAGATTAAATTCAATCTATCAAAATTATCAAATCTATCCTCACCCGCACCGTGACATTGGCGGAATTGTGATTTACACAGAAGTCGCCATTATAAATAAAGTGAAGTTTCTTATCTGATAAATGCGATGTTGTCATTCTAATCGCCTTTTTCTTATAGTGCTACTTACAAAGGTTGGCGATCATCATTGCTACTTTAATTTTCCTAATGTATTTGAAATGTCAAATTGAAACGGACCATCAATATCAATACAGCATCTGTAAAAGTATAAACTAACAGTTTAAAGACAGTAGTTAAAAATTAAAAGCATTTTAAATTCAAACTGACGTTCAAAGTATACAATTACATTCCCGTTCAAGTCTGAGTTAAACAAATAGTAATAAGCTTGAGAAGTTGCTCAAACTCAACTGAAGTTTAGGAGTTGCGGCAAATATTACAAAGCGACAACTCTGATATTGTTTGTTGGACATTCGTCTGAATTGCCGCAAGGTACGCCAGTCGAACTTCACTCGCGTCAGCCCTTGCGGTTGCCTGTATTTGAAACTAATTCACCCGTTTTGGCGGGAACTAAGCAGCTGTGACTGTTCGGAATTATTGAGTATATTATATTCGAACCGGAATTGTGGATGCAACATTTGATAGATAAAACTATTAGTAACATTTATATTATTTATAATAATTTTTTGTTGCTAGGAAATCATTTTGGACGTTGTTTTTGTTTTTGACTGATTGTCTGTACTCGCAAATGTTCTTTGTTTACTGACCTATAAAAAAGAGTAAGTTATTCGAAAAGAAAACATGAAAAATATTACTTTTATTTACAGTGACGATTTCTAATCGGCAAGTAGGTGCACTCTTCTGTCATGGCACAATATGCCGTCGAATTTTTGGGTGTTAGGCATGCCCGGTTTCCTCACGATGTTTTCTTTCACCGTAGCAGCGAAAGTTAATGCGCACATAGACAGAAAGTCCATTGGTGCACATCCGGGGCTCGAACCTACGACCCCAGGGATGAGAGTCGCACGTTGAAAACTAGACTAACACTGCTTAAAAATATAACTATCTTTAATATTATTATTAAAAGAAAACCAATTTAAATAACACGCAAAACACACATAATTTTTTACCACTTTTTGGTGGCAAAATCGGTAATAGTCAGCATATATTACTGAGAATTATTGAATTTTCATTTCCAATTAGTTTATAAGTAATAGGAAACCAAACCAGTTTAACCTATAACTATTTCCCGAAAGAGAAATTAAGGAGCCAATGAAATTACTTTCGAATCAGGTACTAGCGAAATCGCGTTACGCCTGGGAGCGGGGAAGTCATCAAAATCGCGTTACCATGAGGTCTAGGAGCGTCTATCGAAATCCATTTGCTAGTATCATAACGAATCTGTTGGTAAGTATGATTTATAATAGATATTTTAAAGCTTGATTATAGTTGCGGTAACAAGTCCATTTAAATTAATGGAAATTACAAATCAATTACTAAAATTATTAGTGTTTGCAGCAGTTTCAATGACAAAGTTACTATTTTATTATTATGTCTCGTAACGTTTAAATGTTGTGCAGTATGAGTCTTAATAATTTTATAGTAGTAGGTGTTCACTGCAGATTAAATTAATGGTAAAAATATTTGTTTACAGAATGTATTAAGTACATTTGCGCAACAAATAAGATAAATTAAAGGTAGAAAATTGCCGTAAATAAAGAATTTCAAAATTACTATTTACGCTCGTTGGATTACCATTTAGTGTATAATATTGGTAATTCAAAACTTGGACAACGAAACTGCTAAATGTCTACGAGAAACGATCGGAGCTCGTAGCGTCTCTCCTGCTACGCCTGTGCGCTACGAACTTACGTGTATACGGCTAAGCCATATGAATCAATGGCTCAACTAAGTAGTGATACAATATTAATATAATATATTGTATGTCAGGTGGTGAACTGTCTTTTCTGCCTCCGAAATAATTGTTTTATCAGTACTCAAACGGACCGTCCAGTTCTACGGTCGGAAAAGGCGGTGTTTATTATTAATATTCATATATTTTTCCTGTTGCTAACATTTTTTTATATCAAGACTTATTAAATAATAAGGCGTTATTTCTGTGTCATTAAAAGAAACAGAGCAAAATTACTTCTGGTTATTAAAAATCCACGATAGCAGAGACTTTTTTTATGTTACAGGATGCAAACTGGCAGGAGGTTTATCTGATGTTAAGTGATACCGCCGCCTATGGACACTCTCAATGCCAGGGGGCTCGAGTGCGTTGCCGTCCTTTTCTTGAAGCATCCTAAGTCAAATTGGTACGGAAATACTTAAGTGGGCGCCAACGTTAATTTAAGTTTTAAGCAGGCTACAATATCGATCTTCGCTATGCACATGTCGTATTATTGAAGTAACATGACTTCTGCGAACTAATAATGTTGAGCGTTCAATGCGAAATATGAATGTGGGCGAAATAACTAAAGTGTATAATACCTTGCTCCTATAATTGGAAGATGCAAATGCGACGCTGCCTCCAGACATTTTTATAGCGACACGAAGACTTAATAAGGTTTTATGTAAAATGTTTCAATGAAATTCAATTTTAAATACCTCCAAGTATTCTTTATAGAGAATTAATTCTGAAACTGACATTTTACGGTTTTCCTTAGTGTTAATTTTCTTCACACTTACCTCGAATAGCTTTTGTTAACATTTTATTGAATAGAATTTAAGCTACATTCAGAGAAACGTATGCATTATAGCATACGATTTAAGTTTTGATACATTGTTCTCGCAACTTTGGTAGGATTGCAATGTTTTTGAATTAGGAAAATATGTGAGACAGAATCATTCAGTATTACATCTATCAGTATATTATTATTCTCTTTTTAAGGGGATTAGATATCCGAGTATTCCGATGTTTTCTACGTTTTTTATATTTACCAAGCGTTGCTTTATTCGTGTAACGTTGATGAACGAACCCAGGTTTCAGTTAGCAATTTTATACATTCTGAACATGAACATGAACTGATGAAGTGAAATAAGTCTGCTTATAATACATTTAAAGGCCGAAAACGTCTTCCCTCTGGCATTGAGAGTGCCCATGGGCACTTAACATCAGGTGAGCCTCTTTAGCCCATTTGCCCCTTGTTCTATAAAAAAATGTGTGCGATTACTAGGTGTACACACGTAAGAAGTGAAACTTCTTTTTGACCTTATTTTTCGAAAAATGATCTACTCTATGCAACTTAACGAAATTGGTTAAATAAAGTTTAACAAAAGGCTTTTATTATCATAGACATGAATACAAATACAATTATTTCATTTTACCTTATTACTACTAAGATTATTACAGAATTTCATTAATTGTAATAGAATTATTACTATCATTGTTATCGTTATTATATATTTTTGTTATTAATGGCTTCGCATCTCTTCGGATCAACCGTGGTAGGGACAAGAAAAAGAAAAACGTGACGATTTGCTACAAAATTTCTCCCATACGTCGATAAAAAATTCATTTTAACGCCGATAAAGAAGTTTGACTTCAAAAAGCAACATGGCGCGTAACCGAAAAACGTGACGATTTGCTACAAAATTTCTCCCATACGTCGATAAAGAATTTTCATTCCAACGCCGATAAAGAAGTTTGACTTCAAAAACCAACATGGCGCGTAACCGAAAAATGTGACGCGTAACGAAAAAATGTTACACTAAATTTTTTCCAACCCCGATAAAGAAGTTTCACTTCAAAAATTTCGATATATTTACGGAATAAAATAGTTCTATATAAAGTAGTATATAAAATAGTACTAGTCATTATTTGAGTGAAACATGACACAATGTAATAATATATTTTAAAAATGATGATATCACTACACAATAATAAAAGAATTGACTATGATGATATGATTGATAGTGTAATGTAATATTTAAAAAATTCTACCTTTTAATTATGTAAGTTTAAGTTAAAAGTAAAGTGTTTGATAGATCAACACCGAATGTTATACATATATATTTTAATTGCGTTCCACTTACTACGAGCGACCCTTAATCGAAGATAAATGAATTATGTTGACGCCATCATCCATCAAAGTCATTTTAAGATAAAAGCCATAACGGTCACAGGTTGCACACTTCACCATCGATAACCTTTTGTTAACTTTGTTGATATTAAGTGAAGGGAAGGATTAAAGTTATTTTTTAAATGTAACCTACATTTTGTATTATTAAATAAGAGTTTTGTTTTTTACCCAGAGCATTGTTGGCCTAGTGGCGTCCGTCTGTTACTCTCATCCTTGAGGACGTAGGTTCGATCACGGCTGTGTACCAATGGACTTTCTTTCTAATTGCGCATTTAACATTCGCTCGAACGGTGGAAAACATCGTGGCGAAACCGCCTTGCCTTAGACCCAAAAACTCGACGGCGTATGTCATGCACAGGAGGCTGATCACCTACTTACCGATAAGATTGACAAATGATCATGAAACAGATACAGAAATCTGAGGTCCAGACCTAAAAAGGTTTTCACTGATTTTTTTTATCGTTTTACCTTGAACCAAACAAAACTTTCTATTTAAAAAAAATTTACAGTGTTAACCTGTAGTGTTACGCTTTAGTTGTAAGCAATTCTTAGGATTTAGAAAGATTATGTAATCGTTACAGAATGTGAGAAGATAGCGTCAGCGCGTTGCGTTTGATTATGATTGGTCGACAAGCTCTAACCCAATTCCAGACACGCAACAAGATCTGTCGTTTATTTTGACTAATTCAAACAACTAAGTTTGGTCTTGTTTTTTAAATTCTCACGTCCTTCGGTGTATTCCAGATAGACTAGACCTAGAGAAATACTATTAATTCATGGACTAAATTTATTTTAGACATTCAGATAATTAAAAATTTAATTATTTTCACCGTTAAGGATTAATGTTTGTTGAGCTGTTACTACGCCTAGAACAAGATGGCGGTTTCCACTTAACTGTAACTTGCCTGGCCCCATAAAGAAACCTATATGTTGTACAACATTTGACATAAATAATTTTACACCTTTCCTTTGTTTTATTTTATAACAACCATATACAACGCTGAACTATCGCATAAATCTAATGAAGGAACGGAACGGAATCTGATATATATATAAGTTTTACTTTAGATTTAAAGATGGTGAATTCACATTGTAAGGAATTAAATGTTTTGATTCCTAGTTACATATTTCCTTAATGTAATTCCCCGACTATTTTGTGGGCTATGTAGTATGTATAAACTAACGTTTATGTGTTACGTATATATTTCATTAGCAAATAAAAACTAAGTATATTTTTTTTTATAATAGAGAGATAACTTCCCTTAAATTTTTATTTAACATTATTACCTTTACCACGCTCTCAGAAGAATCTTATCGGAGATGTATCGAAGTATTATCAATGCAGTTAAAAGCTGGAATTTTCTTCAAAGCGGCCCGCAGCGTGCAATTCGGCTTTAAAGTAATGGATTTTTCAAGACGTTCAGCGGTGGTTACAGTATTTTGTTTTAAATTGCACTCTGTCGGTGATCGCTACCTACTGAGAGTAAACCTGAGGAGACGCAATCTTCTAAAATGCTTGCAAGCTTTAAATCTTTTTAAAATACGCCACATTTCGATTCGCCTCTTGATAATTTGTTTCTAGAAAACAAAGATAGTTCTCTTGATAATCTTTGATATTTCCATTGAAGTTACGATTGAGCGTATCCATCAAATAAAACACCCATCATACTTAAGGAAATTAATAAATATAATTAACAGCCTAAATGTGAAAACCTGATATTGGAACAATCTCAATAGATTTTATTTCCATATAAGTAATTAATATAAATGAAAGAATACCAAGCTTGTTTTGTACAAAACTATGCTGCAACTAGTGCTCACTTATGGTTCTCGCGACTTACGACCAGTTCTCCTTATTTTCTTCGAAAAATTGTTGGCCTTGTTTGCGACGACGGTATTTGGTGTTTGGCGAACTTTATAACATCCTTGTCGATGCCAACATCATCCTATTCATAAAATGCAACAGGCTCAAGTGGTCGGGACATGTGCACCGAATGGCAGACAATAGAAGCCCAAGGTCCATATTGAACTCACAACCAGGTGGCAAGAGAAAACCCGGTAGAACAAGGCTGCGTTAGTGGGATGCAGTTGTCAATAACCTCGAAATAGGTGATCGAAGTTGGATGCACAAGAAGCACGGAATATATTGCGACTGTGAAAATACTTGAGGGTAAGACCCAATTTTTAATTAATTTTATTATTATTTATTACTATTACACAATGTTCCACGTGACATGTTAAGTAATAAATAATAATAAAATTAATTAAAAATTATTTTTTTAAAGGTTGCAGCTCCTTAAAAACGTCGTGTAAAACAAAAAACTTGGTGATTAAAAGGCGGAGACTTTGTTGCCAGTTCTTCTCTTATACGCCCTTGATTTAAGAACTGGCAGAAAATGTATTTCATTTTTGACGTTCATAAGTGTACATTTTGTTACCTATATGAATAAATTATTTTTGACTTTTAAGGGGCTGTACAACCTTAGTGTGATGATGATGATATGTAACTAATACTTGCTTTTACGGTGAAGGAGAAACATCGCATGCCAACCGGCATGTCTTATAGTGAGAGTCGAGTAAGCGTGACAAATAGTACGTATTTGATAAAAGAAACGATGTTTGTCAGGCACACAAGGCGGATCACCCAGGGCCGGATTTAGGGGATGGCAACCACTAAAGAGGGGCCCCTTCGTCAGAAAATGATATAGATCTTTTCTTTATTTATATATATATATATACATATACATATATATACATATATACATATATATATATAATATGTATATCAATCTTTTGATATATTTTTTAGTTTCACAATAAATTATTGAATTTTGGGGCCTCCACTCACTCCTTTGTTGCCCCGAGGCCTCTAGACCTCTAAATCTGGGCCTGTGATCGCCAATAAAACAGATAAATATATCTGGTGCCCAGGAGTTTTAAAGGCTATAAATATAACATTTGCATATAGAGCAAAGAAGAAGGTTGATAAAAAGAAAATGTGGAAGTTTTTATATCGTTTATTAAAATAAGTGATGTAATTTCATATAGAACACATTTAAAGAACATTTGCTTTACACAAATTAAAAATATAATCAGATCGACATAAACACTGTTAATGTGAAGCGAATTTCTTCTTGTTTTAAACACATTACAAAATTCATTCACTCGCACCACATATTAACAACGAATATTCGAATTTACAAAAGTAAAGAAAATTACTATCTATTTAAAACATTTTCATATATATAATCGATTTTAAACACGTACAAAAATAAGAACTATCGGATACAAACGCAATCCACAAGTGAATGGGAAAATTATTATCTCACCTTTGAATCCGAAGAAACAGTTAAAAAATTACAGATAAATATTAGGCATCTCAAATGTACTAACAATCATATAAGAACTAGGGCGCGTCTAACAGAACGTTAACACAATGTATAAAAACTATATTCCTCTAAAACTAATATGTACACGCGCCGTAAGTTCCAAGCTGGTCCTACACTAAAAGGAATCTTAATTTCATTTACAAATCGTAAATCTAAATCTATAAGCTTCTGGCGAAAGAAATATTATGTACACCGAAATTTAATTCCATTCTCTATCTATCAAGTAAATATTAACACAACTTTTGATATAATTCGGGCATATTAAAATATTGTTCTTCCATCATTTAGGCTGGTTCCTGATTTGTGGGTACCTAAATATTATGGAATTAGCACCAGTAAGAAAAAAAATAAAAGATGCCAATTCCACAATTTAATTTTTTTTTTTAAACAGTAAATTATAATAAGTAAATATAATATTCTTTTCTTTTGGAGTTTTATAGCCATTTTGTTTTGAATAGTTTGCTGAGTCCGATATACCTCATAAAGATCTTGGACAATAAGGGTAAGATTCAGAAATGAGATTTAGCTCTAAGTATGACTCCTACATGTCAAAATTCATCACTTACGTTCATATTTGTAAGAGACGCTCGTAGTCAAACTTTGGCTTGGTCTACGCGATGTTTCTAAAAACAAACTTCCACACTGCCATTATATTAATTATAAAAAAAAACCTTAGAACTTGCTAAATATTTCCTCGTTACAGTTCTGAACTCTAAAATTTAAGATTTTTGCAGTTTAAGATGTTTAAATATGTAATGAATATTAATCGTTTCGACTTAAATTGATCTTATAATAACGAATCCGAATTTTACCCTGAGACTTTGGTATGGGTATTCTATATGATTGACAATTAATTCACACCCGATTCGACTAACCAACAAATCAGGAAACTAACAAAATAACATACCACGATTTTCTTTATGTACATAGTTACATTATATAGATATAAAATTGATTGACTAAAACAATATTGTCACAACGACGTATCTGTCCGTATTCTAAAACGCGACTTAACCTTTAGAGCACAGGTCGACATTTAAAAATGCATTTATATTAAATATTTTTTTTATGACAGTTTGAACAGTGGTGGCCTAGTGTTCAGCGTGTCACTCTCGTCCTTGAGGTCGTAGGTTCGAAAACCGGCTGTGCACCAATGGACTTTATGCGCATTTAACATTCGCTCGGCGGGGAAGGAAAACATTGTGAGAAAACCGGCTTGCCTTAGACCCAAAAGTCGACGGCGTGTGTCAGGCACTGGAGGCTGATCACCTACTTGCCGATTAGATTAGACAAGTGATCATGAAACTGATAAAGAAATCTGAGGCCCAAACTTGAAAAGGTTGTAGCGCCACTAATTATTAAATAACGATTTAGAATACAGTTGTTAAGAAAATTTGATCAAGATTATGGCACAGATACAGAAAACAACTAGAAATGTACAATTAAAATCAGGTACTAACATGTAACATGGAATGAGTAGCCCAAATAAAACAGGCACTTGACTGCATTTGATGATTTAGTTCAAAAAATTACAGAAGAACACTATACTGTTTATCTTATTGATAACAAAATGTTTTTGCGCTAACATATAATACATACATTAAGCGTATATTAAAAGCAACACATTTTTACGTGCAAGTATCAACAGTACTCGATACAGTTGCAGGCACAGTTCATAAATTTCAATTTCAAAAAGCTAAATATGTGATGTCAAGTACCTTTTAGAACTTTAAACGGAAATACAAAAGATTTTCAAAAAACGTAGCACCCAGCGCGCATTGGCAAGTAAAACCATCATAACGAAACATTTATTTATACAAGATTCACAATTTATAATGTACTTAGAGTCGTTCATTACGTTAGTTAAGCATAATAAGTTTTAGGTATTAGAAGTATGTCTGGCTTGAATAAATCTTAACTCGACACGCTTCACTGTAGCGCCGTTCTATTGATGTTGTCATTTATTAATGAACGAGTCTGAGTATGGTTGAAGGTCCGTTATCATACTTAAGGTTTAAGCCCTGTGAGAACCCTTTCTCTTGAAAAAACCCTGAGAATCGGAACTTAGAGCTACTTAACAAATGTTTGCTTCAAAGACATTTTCACGAAGCAAATATTGTTACGTCACAAGACAGACTTTGATCAGTCGTATTATTTCCTTTCGTTCCAACCCTTTAGGTTTTATACTATGCTATCCATTGGATAGTTCATCCTTCAGCCACTGAGGGACCGGCCGGCCTAATCTCACAAGAAGCTTCGACAAAGCTGTGTTGTGAGGAGTGTAATATCGCTTTAAAAATTTCGCTGATCTGTCCTCCATCGGTGGGTATACACGACCTTTGGACTTACCCAGACATTTCGTTTTATCGTTGACAGCTTGACAGAAGAAACCTTTCTTTGCGTCATACCTGAAATTGACACTTTTATTAACCACACAATACATAAAAGTGAATTCCGAAAACCTTTTTTCGTAGAAAATAGATTAGTTAGTAAATGACCTTTATTTTTAATTTATCGATAAATCATGCATGTTTTTAGTAGCAAAAGTCCAGAATGTTTTATTTTGACGAACATTTGGAAGTAATAATTGCGTCAGACTTTCAGCTCAGTTCATTTCGTTACCCGTAATTATGTTTGAATGTGAATAGCGCCGAATGCATATATACAACACATACATATGCGTAAGATAAACGTATATAAACTCTTTAGCATGCGACTCTCATCCCTGAGGTCGTAGGTTCGATCCCCGACTGTGCATCAATGGACTCTCTTTCTATGTGCGTATTTACATTACATCGAATGATGAAGTAAAACATCTTGAGGAAGCCGGCTTGCTTTAGGGCCATAAATTGACGGCGTGTGTCAGGCACAGAAGGCTGATCACCTACCTGCCTATGAGATTGACAAATGATCATGAAAGAGATACAGAAATCTGAAGCCTGATTTTTTTTTAATAAATGTATTGGTAGTAAAAAGTCCGAAATTGAGCGGCACTCCGCGTATAAATTTGGAAATAAACAAAAGAACAAATATATATCTGAATAAAACATCTTTAACAGGAATTTATTACATAATTCGTAGGAAAAACTATTAAAAAACTCTTGTAATTGGTACAGTAGGGAATTGCGAGTTAAACAATAATTCAAACGGACAACTTAAGCGTTCCGATTAAATTTCGCATTTGAATTATTCCCGGAACGACGTTTAATTTGTAAAATAATTTTCGTAATATTTTGGTAAAGCCAGCGTGATGGTAAATCCATACTAAAACTTCGGCGTACAAATGAGAAATTCTATTTGTAACAAAACCATGGAACGACACGTCGCGAATATAATTTAAATTCCTCAATAGATTATTAAGTTCAGTAATTTGTATCATATTAGTAAATTTGTTGATAATAATTGTGACAAATTGGAATAATTCAAACGTGAATAAACGCAATTTCAATTAATCAGTGGCGACGTCTTTCGAATAACTCAAAACTGTATTTAGAACCATACATCAGTAATTTAGATAATTTAATTTTGTTTGTTAATTTCTGAATATTATTAGGATTTTTTTTGCTTTTATATATTAAGTATAAATAACCAATAACTTTTTAAACCAACGTTTAAAACTACAACTTAATTAAATAAATGCATATAAATAAAACTATGTAGACTGAGATAGAAAACCGTCGGCGTGTGTCAACTGTCAAGGACGAAAAGGCTGATCACCTGTGCTTATTAAAAATAATATCGCGAAACGGATGCAGAAATCTAAGACTTCTTATATTTTTCTTCTTAATATTTTTTATAAAATAATACATATTTTATAAATTCTCAGGGTCTTCTATCATTGCATTTGAATTTTTGTTTCATTACAGTATATATTACATAATGACTTTGTTATGTAGGTTAGAGTTCAGCAATTCACATACGAGTACATATTTCGTCAATTATATTGTATTTAAACTTAAATTTTTGTGTATTAAGTCATCTAAAGTTAATCTAAAGTGTTGTCCTAGCGCTTACAGCGTGGTGACTCTCATACTTGAGAGTGATTTGATCCCCGGCAATAAACTTTCTATCTATGTGTTCATCTAATTACAAATAGTATTGTCTTTTATTGATATAACTTTTACACAATTAAAGAAACACTTTTTTACCGGATTGAAGTTATGTATTATTTTACATAATTTTAAATTTTTCCGACGTTTCGCGTGCTTTACAGCGTGCGTGGTCACGGTGACTGAATTACATATAACTATTAATAACCATTACGGAATCAAATCATTTGAAACAAACTATTACAATATTTCGTTAATAACGTTTCAATAGGTACAGCTATCTATATAATCGGTATAAAGACTCCCTGTTAAGTACACGTAAATGGGTGTATGAACAGAAATTGAATAACAAATAGCGTCTCAAATGAAATAACGTAAGCGCCTTACGGACGTGTATCGGCTTAGGCGATGTAAGCTCCCAACGTATGGCTGGATAACGAACACAATATTTCGTGAAAAAATAGCATTATGTTCGACTTAATGGCTTCAATTTCCTTTATATTTGTAATGACAGAATACATTCCGATTAAATATATAAGTGGTGGTGTATGTTAATAATACCTAACAGCTAATTTTTTATAGAACAGGGGCAAACGGGCTGAAGGCTCACCTGATGTTAATTGGTACATGGACAGAAGGCTTGTAAGTGTCTATAAGAACGCTGGTACGCTCTTTTCTTGAAGGACCCTAAGTTGAATTGGTTCGGAAATACTTCAGTAGGCAGTTGGTTTCACAAAGTGGCGCGGCAAAATCTGCCTTAAAAACGGTGATTTCGTATTATGCCTCGACGTCCGATGATGAAACTCAGGTTTAGATAAATTTCGGTATAAAAACTATTTATTCGTAAGAAGTGTTAGTTAATCTTTTTAAGTCAATTCGAATTGAGCTGTTTTAATTTTTATGTTTATTTTTAAGTTAATAAATAAGAATTTAGTTTAACATTAATAACGAATGACTATGCGAGCAAATAAAACTTCCACTCGGCGTAGTAATCACGCGGAGACGCTAATCGCCTACTTGGTATAAATATAACAGTGAAACACGAGAAAATGTGTTTGTTTCACGACTTAGTGCGAGGTATCTTCATATTTATTCTTATATTATATGCTTAAATAATCTTTATTTCTGTTACAACTTTCATATAAAATTAATCTGTTTCTGTTTCATGATCATTTGTCAATCTAATAGAGAGGTGATCCGCATTCTGTGCCTGACACACGCCATCAACTTTTTGAGTCTAAGGCAATCCGGTTTCCTCACGATGTTTTCCTTCACCGTTCGAGCGAATGTTAAATGCGCACATAGAAAGAAAGTCGAGTGGTGCAAGGCCGAATCTACAACCTCAGGGATGATAAATCCACGCTCCAGCCACTAGGCCAACACTGCTCATAAAATATTTACTTATAATTAATATCTTTGCACTGATGATTAACAGTTACACAACACGACAAAAGAAAACAAGATAAAATAATACAAAAAAAAAACAGTGAAAATATTCTAAAAAATCATATTCAACTTAAAACATTTTCTAAGGCTATTTATGTAACAGGAGGCAAACCGGAAGTAGGCTCACCGTAGCTTAAGTGATACCGCTGCCAATGGACCAGGTGGTAGCCGGCCTTATAAGTGGTACGCTCTTTTAATACATGAAAAGTTCGAAGCGCTAGAGCAAATATTTGAAATCGTTGTAATAAATATAATGATCAATTTTCCTAGAATCCATCAATGTTGATATGACTTGCCATTTCTCGTATCACGTAACGACGCAAATGTATATTTTGCGATTTATCAAAGCATTTATCACAAAGTATGGCTTGTCATTGAAACGAATTCACGATAGGGGTTCTAAAATACATACGTTGCGACGCGATATTAGTACAAAAAAAAATTGAATTAGTAATATTTTTTACTGTCGACAAATTAAAAAATTATAGGACTGCTATACAGACAGGGTTTTTTTTTGGTTTTGACTGACCCACTGTTTCGCTATCACTATTTGGTGGTATACTTTATTTCTGGCAACGCACTTGCCAGGCCTCTGGCAATGTGAGTCTCTATGGGCGGTATCACTTAACATCAGGTGAGCCTCCTGCCCGTTTGCCCTCAGTTATATATAAATAAAATACCATATGTAATGTATGAGTAACGATGATGGGGTTGCTCAGTAATTAAACAAGTCGAGTCCGAGTAACCACCCATTCTTTAAAAAAAAATAATATTAACACTTACTTAAGCAACTTGTGGTAATCAATATGAGGTATTTTAAGGAATTTCTGCAAGGTGTTCATAATTATAGCTGGTTCAGAGCGAAGCAGCGATCCATCGATTATATGGAACTGATGTGAGTTGTACTCCGACAACCATCGTTCCAAGTAGTGGCTGTATTTGCCCGGATTGAGGCAACGGTTCCTGGAAAGACAATGTATAATTAGCTGCCATATGGTCTTATAGGAAAAAATTACAGAAATTTCTCTAAGAAAAGCCTTACCACGAACAATACGCAAAATTGAACCACTTTAAAAAAATAATGTGTGCAATTCACACATAGTAGAATGTAATTTTAATTTTTAAGCTTAATATTAACCATTATTTTGATAAAAATTACAATGATTAAAAAAGTTTTTCTAATTAATAATATGTAAATTAAACTTTTCACGATCTAAATGTAGCATTAGACTTTTCTTTAAATTACTTTTTATTTTAATTTTTAAGTTTAATATCAATCGTTAATTTTGATAATTACTAAAATAATTAAAGTTTAAAAGTCGAGTTTAAAAACGAAAAATCGACGGTAAAAAGGCAGACACATAAATTCATAAGTTTTAATGTGGGAGAAAAAGACATAGAAAGCATTATACAGTATATAAACTTAGAGGAGTTTTCACTTAAAAAATGTTCGATTTTTTGTATGCATAAATATGGCTTCGTGAATTTAGTATAAAACGTTAAAAAATGACGTTTGCCAATGATGTAAATGTTTTGGCCTAGAGTCAAACACTTTACCCAGCTCTGCATTGAGAGGAAGATGTGTAATCCCTGGATGCTGTTAAATAGCGTAGCAATAAATAAGATAAATCAAGAGATAATGGAGAGACCGTATAAGGTGCAATTGAGAATCGATATTCAACAGAAGAATAATTAAATCCTGTTGGAGCTGAAATGATCACTGAAAACAAAAATGTGCTCCATGAATTACGCGACTGCAAACAAAACAGTAAGAACACGAAATTCAATTGTTTCCTTGTTATAACAAGAGGAATCCTATAATGATTCAGAATTTTTGGGATAACAAGATTTCGTTGACTTTTTCACTTGTTTTGCGAAATGTAGGACAAGTTGAGTCTTTAGGCTGATAAAATCAATATAACTATTTCAAATATTTTGTCTGACTACCCAGGCATAGTGAGGGAAATGATAACGGCTGTTGTAATGTTTTCTCATTTTTGACTACGTCATCCACGTACTATAACTGTATTTTTTTTAGAATTTCTGCTAAACATTTTTTTTATTTTGTGTACAATTTAAGTAATACACATTTACCTAATTTTACTTTCCGGAATTAGATGGCAACAAACATAAGATAGTTGTAGTTTAGATTGTAATTATACCAAATAAACAATCAAGTGAACACGACAGTTTAAAAACATATCAAGAGTGGTAATGATATATTCTAATTCGTCAAAATTACCGTCGTAATGTGTTGTTACTGTAATTATGTTTAAACAGTAAAACAAACGTAAAACGCTTTTGCTATTCAGTCTAATTAGATAAATTACTGTAATGTACTTTTAGTAATTGATTAACTATCTACACTAAATACATAACATGTATGTATGGAATAGGAAAAAAGGTTTCATTTAATATATATGTATGTAATGTATTTAGTATACTAGTAATAATAGCATTATATATATTCTTTTTTTTTCCTGTAAAAAATAGATTTTGCTTTTACGACTTTGTTCCCAGGGGAAAGCACATATTGTACACAATTGTGTATATAATTTTATATTGATGATGCCTTTCTCAAACGAATTACTATAAAGTTGTTTTCAGACAAAAATTTTTCGGGTAAATTACAGAAAGAAGTAAGTTCTAGGCTAGTTCTTAGACAGAATCCATTATGACAATTTCAAATGGTATAAAGGCTTACCTTAGGTCTCTTAGCTGTTTCGGCGCGGAGTCATTCGCTGAGATGATGGCGTGGAAGGTGTAATTGTTTGCCACAGGATCACCATGCGACCGAATGTGCTGGTACCACGAGTAGGCCCTGGATATTTTATTATGTATTGATTTTTTGTTTAGCTAATTTCCATACACAATAAATATTAACTAAACAGGGAATACATATTTAAGCACAAATAACACTTAGTTATTAATAAATAAATATCATAAAAATATATTTTTAAAATAATCAAACATGTCTATATTTTAGATATTTTTAGTATTTCAATAGAGGTACCGTTTTTGTGTTATAGTTGTAGTATAGGAAATTAATATTCCCTGATTGAAACAAAATTGAGATAGCTCGGTACAAAAATGCCAAAATTGAAGAAGTCCGAATAGCTGTACAAAATGCCGGTACAATTCGTGTATTAACTAGTTTTTCGAACTTTCCTACTAAGCTTAAGAAAAATATTAAAAACGGATGAACCAGAGGCTCATTAAACACAATTAGTATACACAACATTAATGAAAATAACACATTGAACACAGAATTTCAATGTTTAATATTGAACATGTATTAAAACTATTTTCATTTTTGTTTTACGCTCGGTTGGAAATTACAAACTGAGTCGATTGAAATATTTACATGAAGGCTTTGTGCGTTTGTTCTCGATAATTACTTTTCCATTGAAATAAGTAGACTGTGGATTGATTGTGCGGCCTTCTTCGATATAACAGATTATTAATGAAACTACGAAACTCAGATTATTTTACACTTTTAACACCTTTATATTTCTATCTCTGGTATCTGTGTGCTGTGCTGTTTAGGCAAAGGAATCCTCTTTAACTGTGCCAATTTCTGCTACTACCTACTGTTTCTATAATTTCTTCTCTAGGTCTATTCACCTTATTGTATTCCTTTTTTTCGTTTATTGTACCAACGCTATATATTGTTTACAAATTAAATTGTTATTGAATTTATATTATTTATTCGTTGTTTTAATGAATTTCTAAATGGGTTCGAATACTGCCTCTTTTGCCAAAAAGGGCATCATAACATTAAATGTTTCTAGCACCACATAGGTATATGTAGAAAATTTCTACTGCTAATAAGAATTTAATGATAAAATCATAAGTATTTTCGGCTTAAATTTCATTTTATTATTACGAACTGAAATTTTCTGTGTTTTATATTCAAACTCAAAATATCTTTATATAGATAAACAAGTAACCAATTCGCAAGTCAAGGGCGTAGAGCGGGCTAAAGAAGAACTGGCAATAAACTTGCCACTCTTTTTAATCGCTAAGTTTTGAGTCATACAAATTGTTTGAACTGGAGCAAATCAATCCCAAGGATTAGGATCATTTAAGTATTCGTTAAATTTAAAAAAGCTTTATTGATTAATTTACGTTTAACGAGGGCTTTGAATTTATTTAGTGATAATTCTCTAATTTTCTTCTTATATTTTTGCTCGCAAACATCATGCATTTTAAAATCAGGACAATCAGATACTTATGATAATATGTTATAGAAAGGATATACACGTGTGAAAATGACTCTCAATCAAGTAGCCCGCAATACCGCAGCACATACCTCACGAGGGGACTCTTTGTATCGAAGAAGTCACATGTTAGCCATGCATCCGCGAATATACAATGTAAATACATAATTATGTAGGAATAAAGAAAATAATAACACAGCAAGGTGCCAAAACAACTCGGCGAAAGATCTCTATGGAGTTGCTGAAAATGTTCACCGAGTCATTTTTCATCTGTTTATTGGAATACCTTAAAAAATGTAAGTTAAATTATATGGAATAGGAACATACACATATAATGTATCTGAAAAGTCATTTAAATCAACCCTGAATACATCAAGGGGGCTGAAACTTATGTTTTATGACATTTATAAAGTATAATTGTTTTAATGACGCACGCGATCCAAATATCATCATAATTTATTTTATATTTTGTACAATAGCACTTCGCTTATTATATGTCATACAATCTGTAGACATTCTCGCATTTAGAGCGGCGCAATTAGGTTGTATAGAGGTAATCAAGGTAGGAATGTTCGAGAAAAAGCTGACAGATGGCCGTAAGACATATTACTCGGAGACATTACTCGGGCAGCTTTAATTGCCCGTTTAGGGATGAAACGACGTAATAAACGGGTTGGAAACTACATCTTCCAAAAGATTTTCTCCTTTATTGAGATTATACTTAATGGTTATAATTGTCTGTATACCGAATCGTGTTTCCAATAACAAATATTTTAATAGAATTATTTCCAAGTAAAATTGCTTTACTTTAAATTCTATTTATTAAATATCCAAGTCCAAGAGAATGTCAAAGTTCATTATTTAAAAAAAATTACATCGTGTGCCATAAATAACCGATAAAAGAAAATACAATAGTACAGCATTAACACAAAAACATATGATTTCAAATTTTAATACAAATACTTTTAATGTAGTATTTTAGTATATCTTAAAGTAATTGTAAATTTTGATTAATACAATATGTATTTGAATTAAGTTTACCTTTTAGAAGGCGATATAAGTATCGCAATAATCTTCGCGTTCGGCAGCAGCGCATGCGCACGTCGCGGTACAAGATCACCGTCGAAATACGTCGCCGACTTTTCAAAAGTTATTTGGGATGCGTTGCTCTGGTTCGGCGGAAAGAAGTTTAGATACCTGATGAAAAAAAAAGCATAAGGAGCGTTGATGACATAACATATGAATAAAATGACAATAGTATGGTTAAATTATTTTAATATAAAAGGCAACGCACTCATGATCCCTCTGGTATTGAGTGTTCATGGGCGGCGGTATCAATTAAATAGGTTAGCCTCCTGCCCCTTTGCCCCCCCTGCTGTATAAAAACAATGCCTATAGCTGAAAAAAATATTGGACATTAAATCTTCGTGTTTGGCAGAAATGTGGAAATAAAAGTATAAGTTTACCAAATATATTTTATTTGTTTATAAATCAATTAGAATGACAAATAGTTAATTTTTATGAACTAATTATAAATATGTATTTTGAATAGAAAAATATTCCACATCCACATGAAAAACAACAACTCTTATAGTTTTCCCACATTTCCATGTTTAATATTAAAAACCCAATTCGGAGAAATATTCACATTATACATGAACCTTTGCAAAGTAGCCTGGCGTGCAGAGGCGACGCAAAGTCGGCACTTAAAATAATGAACATTTCCTTATTACAATGGATGATAATTAACCAACAACACGATTTTGACCATGCAAGAAATCCTGAAGTGCAAACAACGCGTCCTTAAAGACCGGCAACACACTTGCAACTACGATAAAACTTGCCTCTTGAAAAGTTATACATTTAAACCGGTCAAGAGCTTATACAAGATAACTAATTGTTTTACTACCAGACTTAATACTCTATAGAACCTTGAGCTTTCTGCTATCGTGCAACGGTGGATCGATAGCTATAATTTAAACTTGATGAACAAATTGCGTTGACCTGTTTTGTTTTATGTAGGTTGTAGCTGTGATAGCATTAATGATACAAATCCTTTGTTTGATAAATGAAGGCTTTCTTTGTAGAGCTAAACAGTCAGTCGAAATAAAAAGTAATCTCTATATATAAAATTCTCGTGTCACAATGTTCGTTTCCATACTCCTCCAAAACGGTTCGACCGATTCTTATGAATTTTTTATATGCATATACAATAAGTCTGAGAATCAGCTACTATCTATCTTTCTAACACCTTTTTTTTTTATAAAACAGGGGGCAAACGGGCAGGAGGCTCACCTGATGTTAAGTGATACCGCCACCCATGGACACTCTCAATACCAGAGGGCTCGCGAATGCGTTGCCGGCCTTTCAGGAAAAACTATTTTTTTGTTTAGAATTCGCCTAAATTTTAAGAAATAATACAGTAACACATCTTGGTTCTATGATTAAGGTTAGTATTTTTTTAATAGGTATATATAATAGAACTGGACAGACACACCACAATTTCACCTGATGGTTAGTGAGATGCGGCCTATAGGAGGGCACGCCTGTCCAGGAGATGCATATTTAGCCGCTATTTGAAAACATAGTTAAAAAAATAAGATTGAGAATATATTACATAATTTTGGAAGCAAGCTCATTACTTAAACTTTATTTTGCTAAACATAGCCACTTTATAGTTAGTCCTTCTTGAGACACCTTGACATGGGTGTGACGGGCTGTTTTAAAAGGACTTATAAAAACCTTTTTTTAAACTTTGTTAGGTCACTCGTTACATCTCTGAATTGTCTTAATTTATTAATATTTAACAGAACTTATTGTATCTGTCGTTTGTCAATCTAATAGCAAGTAGGTGATCAGCCTCCTGTGCCTGACACACACCGTCGACTGTTTGGGTCTAAGGCAAGCCGAGGAAACTTCGAGATGTTTTCCTTAACTTCCATCATGCGAAGTTTTTTAAATCGTGTATCGATCTTACAAAATGGATACATAAACTACTTAGCTCCAACATATATTTTTTCCATTCTCCCTACTTCAAGAAAAGATGACGAAAAATGGAAAGAAACAATGTACTTTTTTGGAGTTTGGCGACCAGATAGGTCCTTAAGTGCGCACATAGAAATAAAGTCCATTGTTACACAGCCGGGGATCTATCTACACATGTGAAAACACTACGTAACTAATAAAAATCTAATATTTATCGTAACGTTATAAAATATGTATGTAAACTAGACAAAAGCAAACAGTAGTACTGTGTAAACACAACTGTATCGAGAGAGCACGATTTACAATACCTCTTTTACTATGGACCATTATATTGCTGGCCGAGATACTTTCGCCCTAGCTTTAATTAAAATAAATTACATTCAGGCTGAAACTTTAATAAACGATTTTTTGCGCTTTTATTCGATACAACGTTGTCACAATGGTTCAATATAGCGATACTTGTATGTAATTTGATCGTGGCTAAGTCACGTTCCTGGCCGTGGGTTAGATTCCGAATTATAACGTTTTTATTTCAGTAACTGACCATAATGTTCAATGTAGACAGAGATATTTGTCTGCTTATGAGCACGTACATGGTTATGACCATGTACGATATTTTTAGGTACATTAACGAAAGTATTTCGAAATCTTTGCTAAACGAATAGTCATTCGTGATTATGTAGGAATTTATATAATCTAAAATATAAAATTCTCGTGTCACAATGTTCGTTCGCATACTTCTCCGAAATGGATCAACCGATTCTTTTGAATTTTTTATGTATATACAGAAAGTCTGAGAATCCGCTATCTATCTACCTAAAACAATTTTTTTTTATTAATTTGGACATTTTTTTGTTTTTATTTTTTTATGATATATACAAAAATACATACAACCCTTAGTTTTCATCTACCCTTTACGATCAACCCCTATTTTTTATTATAACAAATAGTTATTCTTATTGAACTAAAACAATGTTTCTTAGAAAAACATAGCAAAACAATGTTTGTCGGGTCTGCTAGTTTAATTATAAAAGCTTGCCAACGCTCGGCACACTGCTTTGGTACAAAAATAAAATACAATATGAAATGTGACAGCACTTATAGGCAGCCAACATACACGAAGAGATAAAAAAATACCAAAAAAAAATATATATATAAAGGTGTGAGGAGAGCAACTATGAATATCCAGACCTAGCTCGTTTATCTGTTGTATGTTATGAATGGGTGTACGAGTATAATATTATTTTATCCCTGCAGGATACATATACCTAGTGATCAAAATAACAATAATAATCGGTAAAACAAAAGAAAATGTATACTTAAGTCATTATCATTAGTCATTTGGGGTGGGAAGTTGGGGATGGTGTTGGTGGGAATCGCTGATGGAGTGAGGTCAGCATTGCCTAGAAAAAGCCAAATAAAACCAGCTGCTGTGTTTTGTAGTGGAACACTAGTTTAAGCAGAACCCCGGCCAGTCCGAGTCATCCACGTCCTAGTCGTCCACCCTGGGACCTACTGCAGCCACGCTTTCGCGTGCCCACTACCTAGAGCTGCAGTTGAGCTGAGGATGCAGGGCAAAAGGCGAATATTCTGCGCCTTAAAACAGAATCTACTCACTAGGGAGGTAACCCGCATAAAACCGAGCTTGTCTGGAAGCTCTAAAGTGGCAGCCCCACTATCAGACTAGGGCACAGTGGGCTAATCTCCTGCTTGCCTGAAAAACCAACAATGATTCAAGAAACCGAAACAGTGAGAAACCGGACCGATCTTTTACCGACGACCTTTGGCATTAAATCACGGACACGAATTGCTTTTTGGAATGTAAAAACGCTTAGCAACGACACTCGACTAGCACAAGCAGAAGCAGAAATGCTTAGATACAATCTGCAAATACTGGGCTTAAGCGAAGTGCGTAGAAATGGTTTTGGCGAACTGAGAACGTCCAAAGGCCTAACTCTTCTATACTCCGGGAAGGAAAATGAGGATGACGACCTTGAATATGGCGTCGCTTTCCTCCTCTCTAACTCCGCAAAGAAAAGCCTTTTGGACTGGAAACCGATCTCAGACCGAATCATCTGGGCCCGTTTCAACTCAAGAGCCCGGAAGATCTCCATTGTGCAGTGTTACGCTCCCACCAACACGTCTGCGGAAGACACCAAGGATGACTTTTACAACACTTTAAATGCCACACTTAAAGGTATTAAGAAACAAGACATTGTGATCGTCATGGGGGATCTTAACGCAAAGGTTGGAAGCGAAAACAGCAACTGTGAGCGTAACATGGGAAAACACGGACTTGGTGCGCGAAACGAGAATGGTGAACGGTTTATAGAGTTTTGCCAACACCATGACCTGACCATCGGTGGGACACTTTTCATTCATAGAGATGTACATAAGTACACATGGAACTCCCCTGATGGCTTAACGAAAAACCAAATTGACCACCTTGCTATCAGTTCGAACTGGCGCTCGTCGCTCCTTGATGTCCGAAACCGAAGAGGCGCTGATATTGACAGCGACCACCATCTGGTTGTTGCCGAAATGCGACTTAAGGTTGCGGTTGCGCGACCAGCCGGTGTTCCTGGTAGGGCTGGAAGAAGGTTTGACGTCACTAAACTGCGAGACCCTGAAACTATGAATAAGTTCAGGCTTGAACTTCGTAACCGCTTCACCGGACTTCATGCTGACGATGACTCAATAGACGAAGAGTGGAAACGCATCAAAGTGGCCTACACAGAGACCAGCTCATTCGTCTTAGGTCACACTAAGCACCCGCGCGAGGATTGGATGTCACAAACCACTTGGCAGTTGATAAACGACCGTAGGGAACTCCACCTAAAACTGCTAGGAACCAACGACGAGCTACTACAAGCCGACCTCAGGCAGCAGTATCGACAGATTCGTAAGAAAATCTATCGCAGCTCGCGTAATGACAGAAGGTTGTGGGTTGACGGTATTGCTGACCACGCTCAAACTGCCGCTAACACCGGCAACATGAGAGAACTTTATAAAGCTACTAATATCTTGGCAGGCAAGAGAAGGCAGCGTAAGAAGCCTCTAAAATCAAAAGATGGTCAGCTTATCGTAACTTCAGAGGGGCAACTACGACGCTGGCGTGAGCACTTTGAGGAAACCTTCCGGCCCGCAGCTTTGTCTACGTCAGATGCCCCGCAATATACTTCTACACCACCCAGGCTACTTGACATCGACGTCGAACCACCCACACGTGATGAGGTAGCGAGAGCGGTCATGGGTCTTAAGACTGGTAAAGCACCAGGTCTCGACTTAATAGCTGCAGAAATGTTAAAAGCGGACTTGGCTACCACAGTCGACACGCTAACACCTTTGATTGGCAAAATCTGGACCAGCGAGAAGCTTCCGGAGGACTGGAACAGGGGACTTCTTATAACTGTGCCCAAAAAAGGTGATCTAAGCCAATGCAGCAATTGGAGAGGTATCACCTTGCTCTCTGCCCCTTCCAAGGTTTTCTGCAGAATTATCTTGGACAGGTTGTCTGGAGCCGTCGAGCCTCTCCTTCGCATAGAACAAGCTGGCTTCCGGCCTAATCGCTCGTGTACTGACCAAATTAATACTCTTCGTATCATTCTCGAACAGGCATCAGAATGGCAGAGGGAGATTTATCTTACCTTTGTTGACTTCGAAAAAGCTTTCGATACGCTGAGATGGAGCAGCATATGGTCGCGACTCTCTAACATTGGTGTCCCGCCAAAGATAATTAACCTAATAAAGGCCAGCTATCGGAACTATTCTTGTAGAGTGACTCACGACGGCCTCGTTTCAGACGATATTCAGGTGCATGCGGGCGTCCGTCAAGGCTGCTTACTCTCGCCACTACTTTTCCTGGTTGTTCTCGACGGGATTATGCATCGCACACATCAGAACAAGCGCCGCGGAATAGAGTGGGGATTAACCAACATCTTGGAAGATTTGGATTATGCCGATGACCTATGTCTGTTAAGTCACACGCACCGCGACATGCAATCTAAGTTGGACGACCTGGAACGCGAGGCGGGAATTGCGGGACTCAAAATCAACACCCGAAAAACGAAAGAAATGCGTGTTGGAGTTGAGAACCGCACCCCATTGCGTATGGGTGTAGAGGACGTAGAAAGCGTTCAAAAGTTTGTTTACCTCGGAAGCGTCGTGTCTGAAACTGGAGGTACAGAAGAGGACATCACTTCACGCATTGCCAAGGCCCGAGCAACCTTTGCACAACTTCGGCCTGTATGGCAGTCACGGATGTTGACGCGTCGAATCAAGTTTAAAATATTCGGATCCAACGTCAAGTCTGTGCTGCTCTATGGGTGTGAAACGTGGAAGGTCACCAAAGACATCTCGCACCGACTCCAAGTCTTCGTCAACCGCTGTCTTCGCCGTATTCTGGGCATCTACTGGCCTGAAAAAATCTCTAACGAGCAACTTTGGGAGCGCTGCCGAGAAACCCCGATCAGCCAGCAGGTCAAACGACGCAAGTGGAATTGGATAGGCCATACACTCCGAAGGGATCCCAATCATATTCCTAAGCAGGCGCTTGATTGGAACCCGCAAGGAAAGCGGAAACGTGGCCGTCCCAAGCAAACCTGGCGCCGTACAGTCGCAGACGAGGCAAAGAGAGCCGGAAAGACTTGGAGTGAGGTAAAATACGAGGCTCAAGACAGAACGCGATGGAGACTCACTGTGGACGCCCTCTGCCCCAACTAGGGGTTATAGGACATTAAGTCAAGTAAGTCAAGTCATTAAGGCGAGTTAAATATTAATTCTCTGGCAAATAGGTATTACGAGACCAAAACATGTCGAGAAAACAGACTTCGTAGCGCTAAGTTATCTGGTGATGTTCACGTCCAATGTATGTACTTATAACCATTTCTCAACGTTATAATAAAGATAAATAGGTGTACGTGAAGTTCTCGACTACACTGAATGGAAAATAAAATCGCTACGTCCTCTTGTGTTTATTCGAAAAATATATAACTTTCGAATTATTATTCTTAGGTTCATTCCAATCTAAATTGGAGTATTTTTTAAAATTGATTTTATAATTATTACAGCTAGTTATATTAATGTAATATCTGTTTTATGATCATTTGTCAATCTAAGACATGTCGGTTTGTTTTTCTTCACCGTTCGAGAAAATGTTAAAATATAATTATACAATATATAATAGCCAAAGAGACACATATAAACAAACGTAAAACACAATTATCCGGAAAAATATAATACTTATAAGAAAACTTGAAAATAATACAGTTTTAGTAAAATTCCCCTATTTCTATAAATGACTTAAACATATGTACGTAGATATTTAAACCAATGTTCATTATACATTAGTTAGTTAACTTGCAAAGGCATTCTAAAAAAGATGCCGGATTTTCATATATTACTTTGATCATCTTCTGGTCCAATAAATGTTTTCGGTTAGAGGCGCTCAGACATTTCACAATATCTTAAGAAATGTTCATATATCCCTAGATATGATAATCGGGAAATTACGAAGACGTAAGAAAACATAAGATCTTTGTAATAAGCATAATAGGAGAGTATTAAGACCATAAGTTTTGACAACAATTATAAATGAAAGAAAAAGAAGACATTTGCAAGTAATTAAAATGAATTTAACACTGTTGGCAATTAAATTTGTATTAAAACACTATGTTAAAACAAAATATATATTTAGTATAATCTTCTTATATAATCATTATGTTGAGAGTAGAACAAATACGCAATTTAACTAGGTACACAAATTATATCGGCCATTTTAGCGAAACGGTAAGATTTTATTGAATTTACATAAATCGTGTAAATTTATTCCCAGCCAAGTTATTATTAAAACATTTCTCGAATTTATTTGATCGTCAATTGATCAATCCTCTATATTTTTTTTGGTGAATTTGTTATATTGCTAACGAATAAATTGTATTGTACTTAATAAATTATACATTAATTTATTATTTATTATATTCACGCCTGTTTATAGGGTAGGTAGATACTACAGACATTTGCTACAGTCTTTATACACTTCTCTCGGTACCCTTCCTCATGCCACCAGACATAGTTGTTGGTTCTGTGTGATATTGACCAGCTCTAGCAAGTACATTGTGAATATGTTTCAGAAACGTACAAGCCGCTCTAGTCCCACACTCACCAAACACACTCGCCTAATGATTTGGACGTGACAACGTCTTATAATTCGATGGAGCCGGCTGCATGCACGAAATAACACGACGCATGCGGCATTACCTCGCTCTTGACGCATGCGGCGTTGAAGTACAAGCGAGAGCGCGGAACGAGCGACAAAGAGGCACAATCGGCATAATTGTATTTATGCGTACAAATAAATGTAACTTGATCAATTCAATTGTGATTTCTATTTACCTCCTTCTCTATATCCATACAAAATATCTATCAAACAAATAAAATTAAAATTTTCATTTAAAAAATGCAACCATTCCATCAGTATTTCTTATGACGTTGACCGACTTTACAGACAACCGATTTTTTTTATAATGCGAATAATTTTCCTGTTCCACCAAGTAAGCTCCTATCAATCGCACTAGAAATAAACAGATAAATTTTTACGTCATTTCGAATAAACGTTGCAAAATATGAGTCTACTATTTATTATTTATTTATTCGAAACAGAGTTAGCAGAGTGAATGCGAACAGTGGCTACTTAATATCAAAATCTGAAACCTTTTTGGCCGTAGTGTCTTCTTTTCAATGTTAGTAATAGTAGTTTAGTATTAAAAAGAATACACAAATCAAATAAGTATTTTTTTAAATATTACACCGACAACATAAATATAAAGTTTCAGGTTTAAATTTTCCTTCACTACTTTAAAAATAAACTCAGTACTCAGTACTCTAATGTATTTAAGTTGATTAAAATCTAATACAGATTCTCTAAAAGCTTTGGAATGAACTTTTCTTTAATAAATAAAGAGGCTATTATATAAAAATAAATCAGTGCCGCTACCTTTTTAGGTCTGGGCTTCAGATTCCTAAATCTGTTTCATGATCATTTATCAATCTAATAGGCAAGGGATCAGTCTCCAGTCAGTCCTCACGTTGTTTTCCTTCACCGTTCGAGCGAATGTTAAATGCGTACATACAAAGAAAGTCCGTTGGTGCACAGCCGGAGATCGAACCTACGACCTCAAGGATGACTCGCACGCTAAAGCCACTAAGCCAACACTGCTCTTGCTATTGAATAAAAACCTCCAATAATTAGTCGCTTCCTACTGATGTATTACAAATCAACATCATTAAACTTATCTCACCGCTACGGAAAATTTAAAATGGAAAAACCCGGGACAATTTTCATATTTATATACATTATTATTATATTATAAACTTACCAATCCAGTCCCTTCATATAGTTGTTATTATTGAAGAACTGGAGTTCCTCATATGTAATCGGGCTGGGTTGATTCGGTACCAGGACTGGATGCATCGCCAGGAACGTGTAGAGCGCGGTGCTTCCTGTCTTCTGAGGCCCGATGACCAGGATTTTGGGTAACGTATCGCACCACTTCGACTTGGACCAGATCCGTCTGTGGCGGGCATCGTCGCAGGGGTTCTGTGAATTTTTATGTCAAATTCAGAAAATCTGTTAGCAAAGCAATAATTGATTCACTAGGAATCGAACCTAGGTCATGTTATCTGTGTGCGATAACCACAAACCGATAGAAACGTCTTAAAAATATGCTTTGGAAATTTTGTGTAATCATGTTATATACAGGGTGGCCAAAAAGTCGTGGATCAAACGCAAATAGGGGATAGATGAGGTCATCAGCGGCAAAAAATTGTTCTACGGGAGGTCTCTAAGGTCAACCCCTGCAGAGTTATGATTTATTTTGGTTTTATATGAAAATTGACTTTTTTTACTAATTCTTATTAAAATTCGAAAATATCTTCATTGTGTATCTTTTCCATAATATCCACTAGATTGGTACTGATGAGTTCTTGCGTTAGACATACTATTTGTAGTTGTTTATTGAGTATATTGAAGATAATATTAAGTTATACGATATAACATTTTTTCAAATCATAACTTTTTGTTTACTTCGGACCCCACTGTGAAAAGAAATTACTCTACCGAAAAGTGACCCTGTATTACAAGTTTTGGCACATTTCATAGGGATTCTGAAAAGGTATTACACATGGCCATGAGTCGCCCTAATATCTTTCTAAGAAGAATTACAACAACAACAAGTGTGAAATAATTGTATTAAAACAATTATTTCTCAAAGGTTGTTTGTAGGAAAAAAACATTTTACAATAAATGCTTAAAATTCCTGCCTCTCACCATAATACTTAATCTGCACCGTCTAATCAAATTCCTACATAACCCACCAGCCATCTGTCCAATTTTTTGAATCTAGTCCGATTCACACAGCACTGGTCACAGGTAGGTAAATAATGTATCATAAGACCGAATCGTTGTTGTTTTTTCAACCTAAAAAGATATTTGAGCCACTCATTGCCATGTTTAATACCTTTTCAGAATCCATATTAAATGCGCCAAAACTTGTAATACAGGGTCACTTTTCGGTAGAGTAATTTTTTTTCACAGTGGGGTCCGAAGTAAAGAAAAATTTATGATTTGAAAAAATGTTATATTGTATCACTTAATATTATCTTGAATACACTCAGTAAACAACTATAAATAGTATGTCTAACGCAAGAACTGATCAGTACCAATCTAGTGGATATTATGAGAAAGGTACAGGATGTAGATATTTTCGAATTTTAAGAAGAATTAGTAAAAAAAAGTCAATTTTCATATAAAAACCAAAATAAACCATAACTCTGCAGGGGTTGACTTTAGAGACCTCCCGTAGAACAATTTTTTGCCGCTGATGACCTCATCTATCCCCTATTTGCGTTTGATCCACGACTTTTTGGCGACCCTGTATATAAACGTATATATTTAGTAATGAATGCACGATGAAGCAATGAGATTGAATGAATTAAAATCAAAACACGAATTCCTGAAACAAAACACGATCGCAACAAAACAACATAAATCAAATACGATTAAATATTTCCGGGCTGTTAATATAGGCCACGATTCTCTGCATAGAATAAAAAGTATGCTATCACAACGTTTGTTTTTCGATAAGTTCGCACAACCGTGGTTTGGAGGTACTCACGAGTACACACAAACAATATTTCCTGTACAGACCTCAAGAGAATGCTTGCTGAAAGAAATTGTGCGCTAATGAAGAGGTAATCATCGAAACTGAAGCCTATTTTGAGGCTGATGACAAATTGTCTTCTTAATTTGAATTAAATACAGGATCTTTCAAAATGATTCCCTGCGTAACTTGGAATAAATTGGTTTCTTAGAATGAATCAACATTTTCAAACGGTACTGAGAAATTGTAACGACCAAACTATTGTGTATAGAGCAATCCATTTTCAATACACTCGATTAATTCCATTGCGAATAACTATTTTCTCTGAACTTAATACATTTATCGGATATCGAAGTACATTTTTCTCAAATTCAAAACCTTTTTCGTTGGTTTTAATAATCTTAGTTTACGTGTTACATTAGTCTACACTAATATTATAAAGAGGAAAACTTTATTTGTTTGTTTGTTTGATTGTAATGAATAGGCTCATAAACTACTGGACCGATTTTAAAAATTCTTTTACCATTCGAAAGCTACATTATCCACGAGTACTATAGGCTATATTTAATTTTGTACAAAAATACGGTTCCGTAAGATATTAGGGTTTTTCGGACACAAGGTGTAAAAAATCAACCAAAAAAGTTACTTATTTTGCGTACCCTGCCTTAACTATTAAAGATAGAACCATAAAATGTTCTAAGTAATTGTAGATGTTTTAAATATCTACAAAAAAGTCCGCGACACACTATACCTATCTATGTCGAGTTAGGCACAATAACCGTAAATGATAAACATGGCAAAACGACGTTTGCCTGATCAGCTAGTAAGTTATAAGGACGCTCCACCACCACGTGAATGTCGATGCTATTTAATTTCTTGATACCACGGGCCTAGTAAGAAGATTGATAAAGACAAAAAAACCATCCAAATTAGAGATTTAGTGTTCGTGCACGTTAGTCTTAAGTCAGTGGTAAATGAAAAATAGAACACAAGAACAGTGTCTTTACTTAACTTTAAGTAGTGTAGAACACTTTCTTATGTTAAATATCCTTTATTAGGTCAAATTACTTATTTGCCTAACTTAGGCAAGATCTTATTGTTTCATGATGTCTTAGTAAAGACATATGTAAGCCTTAAACTCGGTAAGGCTATAACGGTCTTATTACGTAAAGCGATCTTTTACAGTAATCAATTATAGGAGAGCTGAAAAATTAACGCTGCAACCTTTTTAGGTCTGGGCCTCGGATTTTGTATCCGTTTGATGATCATTTGTTTCATAATAGGCAAGTAGTTGATCAGCCTCCAGTGCCTGACCCACGCCGTCGACTTTTTGGGTCTGAGACAAGCCGGTTTCCTCACCATGTTTTTCTTCGCCGTTCGAGCGAATGTTAAATGCGCACATAGCAAGAAAGTCCATCGGTGCACAGGTGGGGATCGAACCTACGACCTCAGGGATGTGAGGGATGTCTCACGCTGAAGCCACTAGGCCAACACTGCTCTTGAACAATACTTAATAATCGTAAAATGATGGTATATTTTAGCGACATTATTTATACAAACAATTCCATTAAATACTTTTTGCTTTTATAAAGTACTTCAAGATCTAGTACGCAATAAAGTCTTTCTATAAAAATACTTATTACTTTATGAAAGTCCCCGGTGAATACAAAATTATATTCAGATCGGGACGGGCAGAAAACTTCATTTTATTTTCCCTCGCTTTAAGAAAAAACTACTTTCTAGTAATCACAAAAGGTAATCTTATTATGTTTCATAATATTATTCGATATTATTGTCATTGAGTTTGAATACCAACTTGGCCTTGCCAGGGATCTTTATTCAAATCATTATATCCAATATGTAGTTTGTTTTGTTGTTTACGCCTATATTAGAATTTAAGGTATTGTGGGGTTTTTGTTACACTATAAGCCGTATAAAGGAATGTTACATGATACCTATGTATAATGTATGACTTATTATCGAATTAGATAGGCTAAAGAACCTTTTTTATTGTCCGTTGAGTGAACCGACAAAAATTCTATTATGTGTAATTTTTGTTTCGTATGTAATTCTTTTTATTGAATTCTTGTTCATTTAGGGTCACCAGTTAGTTCATAATTTTGCTATAGATTTTGTGGGAAGCATTCCCATTTTCTTTAAATAATTGTTCCACTTGTGTATTTCTACAGCGTATTATTTAAAAAAACCTATATTTGAATACGAGAGACTATAGTTAGTTTTAATAATCATTTAATGGGCCAGGCATATTAGACCTAACTATAAAGCGATATTGTATAATTAATAACTTAAAAAAATCATGTAATTAAAACGCATTTATATCTATTAAATATATTTTAAAATTTAAAAGTTAAAGTCAGAATTAGTGAAAATAAAAAATCCATGAATAAGTTTTACTCGGATCATTGATTTTAATTAATGCGCAGGAAGAGTTCTTCAAGAAGGACCGCGGGTTCCTCCCGCTATCGAGAAGGCAAAAACATATTACTAAATATCAATTCAATAGAAAATATATAGTTATATGCTACCCGTACCCGTATTTACCACATCCCATCAAAAAAGAGACGATCCAAACTGTACACTATCTGAGAGAGAAGAGAACTAAACTTAGTTCTCTAGTGTATAATCAACGAACAATCTAGGTTAGACTTCTTAAAGGAAACTCGATACTCTACTTTTCTCTTCTTTCTTAATAAAATCAGGGTTCACTGCCGAATTTAGTGACAGATTTGTAAGTTTCATCATAGGCTTCAGGTTCAATACCTTAGATCTGAATATTATAAAATAGTCATGAACTAGTAGAAAAAAAATGATTGTTATTTTTTTTAACCGACGTAATCATTCAATGTATCGCTTAAAATTAATAAGTTTAAAAAAGCTATTAAAAAGGCTTTAAAAGTAATTTACCATAAAATAAAATAATCCTCAAAACTAAAGGCAAACGAATGAGTTGTAAAGACTTGAATTTTATAATTCAACATTGTTTCATTTCATGAACTAGAGAAACAAATTTATTAAGTTCATAAAATAATTAAGCCGCACTGCGGAGTATATAAGTTAGACCATGGATATTGAGAGGTATGAAGTAGGATCATGTTGAAGAGCAATTATGTATATTGGCGAGAATAGAATTCGCTTAATGGATTTCGTATTAACTTGATGTAATTAAACAATTATGTATCGCCGACCCCCACGCCCTTGTATAAACAAAAAGTAAGTAAAAGAGGTTTGGTACTTTTTCCGTATAAATGAGCCAATCCTTTTTGCGTCTTAATTATAAATAGGTTTATATGCAGAAACGGGCAGGAGGCTCACCTGATGATAGGTGATAACACAGCCCCTTTCCACATTGCCAGAGGGCAGAGTGCATTGCCGGCATTTCAAAGTGGTACGATCTTTTCTTGAAGGACCTTAAGTCGAATTAGTTTGGAAATATCTTCTTCTTATAGTGCCATCTCCTTGCAAAGGTTGGCGATCATCATGGCTATTTTAATTTTGGATGCCGCGCTTCTCAACAATGACTTGGTGCTTTGACCAAGACGTGCTTTGACGTGACGTGCGTTTGACGTGCTTTGGAAATATATCGGTCGGCAAATGCCTTAAAAAACGCTCAAATAATAGCAGTGTTTAAACTTATAAGGCCCGGTTAACCATTTGTCCAACTCACCGACGCAATGCTATCTATGTCCATTCTCAACTGCATTATTTTACGTCTATCTGCTGTCAGATAATACCTTTGTTATCAGTCAGATGTGGATTCAAACCATGGAGCCTATAGGCATAACCAAGTAACTATGAAGACATAATATTACACACAATATTACAAGAATTCCTTTTTAATAAAAGATGAAACGAGCTTTTTTTATTTGGTACGTGCATATTTTATGATTTACACTAAATGGATCAATACTCAACCAACTAATAATGATAATATCAATTATGTATTTGTGATAATTAATCATGTCTTGATCTGGAAAACAATCAAAATACAATACACTATACTCAAACAAACAACAATCTTTCTAGATAACATAAGGGAAATGATCTGCCTCGATATTAAAAAGATACAATAAATGTGTAAATTTATCAAAAAATCTGTCAAATATACAAACGACCGACCCAAAGCCGCGACCACATCGATTTAAAACAATATAGGAATATTATTTTACTAAAACGCATTGGTTAATTGACGGAAAGCAATCGTTTATTTTACTGAATAAGATTATAATTTTAAGCCACAGGCGACTACTGAAGATTACTTCAGTATCTAAAGGCCGGCAACACAATCGCGAGCCATGGGCATATCATTCATGTCCCCCGTGCTATAAAAAATAAACTTTTTAGTAGTGTATTGTAGACAGTGTATTTAATAAATAATTTAGTGGAAATAAAGTGTTTTCTATTTTTGTTTTTATAATTACGTATTTTTAACTTTGATAATTGCTTTATTACTTCAATAGATATAATACTAATTTTTAGCTTTCATATTTCTAGAATTCAAATTCCCGTTTAGTCATGCAACGAAACTTTTGTTTGGTTTATGGAATGTGTCATTGAAAGTATATCCCTAGTTTTAACGTACAATGCGTCTTGTGTTTGAAAACTTTTGAAGAACGTACCAGGCACAGTTCGATCGAATGCACAACAATGGCACGAAAGTGCACAATGCTGTACTGTGATTTCTCCAAAATTTTAAATGCTATAAATTCTAACATATACCTAAAATGCATAATCTTGTAGATTACAGCAGCAGGATTACAGATTACATTACTTGAGACAGTGTTGGCCTAGTAGCTCTAGCGTGCGAATCTCATCCCTGAGGTCGTAGGTTCGATCCCCGGCTGTGCACCAATGGACTTTCTTTCTTTCTATGTGCGCGTTTTACATTCACTTGAACAGTGAAGGAAAATATCGTGAGGAAACCGGCTTGCCTTATACACAAAAGTCGACAGCGTGTGCCAGGCACAGGAGGCTGATCACCTACTTGCCTATTTCATTGACACATAATCATGAAACAGATACAGAAATCTGAGCCCCAGACCTAAAAAGGTTGTAGCGCCACTGATTTATTTTTAATTATTTTTACTACTTCATTGTTTTTGAAATTTCTAAAATTATATTTAAAAAAAAAAACGATGACTAATCTTTGCCCATAAAACCATATATATCTCAACTTATATTATCATACACGTGAGATGCACTATTATGTGAAGTTATAGTTAAGAAAACATTTGGCGATCACGCTTGTGTAACAATAATAGCCTTTTATTTCATACATTGATAGTTTGACACTTAAGCACATTTATCTGTCTATATCATTCTTTATAGGTATATGTGTGCCCTTTTTTGGCAAAGGCCTCCTCTAAATCCCGCCATTTCTGTCTGCACTGTGCCACTCACTGCCAGGTTACATGTTCTTAATTTGGTCTATTCACCTTTTAAGTTGTCTTCCTTTTTTCTTTACCTTGGGCACCACTTTAGTACATTCATTCTCCATTTTTCTGTTCCTCTTGCCATGTGCCCCGCCCATTTCCACTTAAGTTTATTTATTTATATTGTTACATCTGCTACCTTAGTTGTTCTTCTCAAAGACTTATTTTATCTATTCTTATACTCACTATTAATTCGATACATTTAATTTACATAAATAAACGTAGCTATAAACACTAGAAACAATTTCGCAAGAACACTACAAACACAACATTCACTGATTTAAAGTCTTAATAAATTTCAGTACAGAAAACCTAGATTTTTCCCGAACAAAGAATGCGAAGACAGGAGACCTAGGTAATATGAAAATTACTGGAGTGTAAAGATCTAGATCTGGAATGTACCAAGCTCAAAGCTCTGTATCACGAGGTATTTATGCGGGAAACGAAAACCGGAACAAACCTAGCTATCTCTTTGACAGTTCGCCTTTGTAATGATGCACAATTGTAAATATTAATAACTGGCTATTGCTTACGGCGTTTTGCAACTAAATTCTGTTTTCATCTCAACTGGAATAACAATTATGATTCTCTGATTCTTTGTAAAAAATATACTTGTCATAAATAGCACAGAACACTGACAAGGCTCCGTAAAATTAGGTTAATTCAAAACTATCGAAGCATTATTTATAATTTAATGTCACATTTTAAGCTATTATCTACCCTTTTTTTATATTTTACGACATGATTATATTTTTGGCCATTACATTTATTAGTTACACCCTCATTTGTATAATTACTAAGTGAGTGTTTGTACTAGAACTCACACAGGCTAAGCTGATGTTAAGTGATACAGCCGCCCATGGACACTCAAAATGCCAGAGCGCTGGCGAGTACGTTGCCGGCCTTTTAATAATTGGTACACTCTTTTCTTGAAGTTACTATGCTATCAGTATAACCTCTTATTGTTCCCTAACTAATTTCCTCCATATCCTTACGACTGACAATTGTATGCCTTTCATATTAACAAAATATCAAAACGAGGTATGTACTCAGGGCTTATTATATAAAGATATACCTAATTGGTCGTTTTTAAGGCAGTTTTTGTCGCGCACCACCACTATGTGGAACCAGCTGCACACTATAGTATTTCGGAACCTATTCCACTTAGGGTCCTTTCAGTAAAGAGCGTACTAATTCTTAAAAAGCCAGCAACGCACTCGCTAGACTTCTGGTACTGGGAGTGTCCATGGGCGGCGGTATCATTTTACATCAGGTAAGCCTCCTGCGCATTTGCCCTAAAAAAAAAAACGTTCTTTGTGGTACAAACAGTTGAAGAAATAATATGAGAAATAATAGTAGTGATCAGAGAATATGTTTGATTAATTAAATAATTGACTATTATAGCTTACTTACCCCCCACAGTGGGTTCAACTCATCTGGTCTGAGTTGAAAGTATTTCTCAGCTAGAGCCAGCGGAGGTGCTGACGCAAGACGCACGTTGGTCCAGCAACGGAGGAACTTCACGACGGACTCGAAGGTGTAGAGGGCCAGTCGGTCATTGCCGTAATTCGACATATGTGTCATGAAGATATTTATCTGAAGGAGATATATTATCATTATTTCTAAGTTGAATAATTGTTAAACAGCATCTGTTTCACGACAACATGCAACAGGAAAAACATGCAAAAAAAATATGTTTCTTTAAAAAAAAAAAAAAATATGTTTATTATGGAACATAAGATACATGTATCACGTCATTAAATTTGAAGGCATCCCTACTCATCGGCAAAGGGTGTAGGCCGAGAGAAAAAGCCGGCGTAAAAATCTCTCGGTACTCTTTTAAAACAGCAAATCATCAAACAACACTTATTTAAAACAAATATCGCAAATTAATTAGAAGTAGCCTGTGTAGCACTAGTCCCAGGCCCTTTTATCAACTAGATAATCGTTGACTTTATATTAAGCCTTTTTACACAGCTTTTCTTTAATACATTTCTTAAATTTATTGAAAGGCAGTGATAAAAGAGCCTCTGGGATTTTATTAGAGAAGAGTCAGAGCATAAACACAATTTGATAGAAATAGATTTTATGAAAACATGTCTTAGAACTTAAATTCGACAGAAAAGGCTATATAGAATATTGAAATAATCTCAAAAATAATTAATTAAACACATATTATTTTATTTTACTCCAACATCTATAAAGACTACTTAAAATTGGCGTCGCAAGTAAAGATTTTACAGTCACCACGAGATAAATCCACACTTGGAAACTCCGATTGACATGATATCTTTGTAATAATTTTAACTCACAACTTTTCAAATTAAAAAAAAACGATGGAATAATAATGGAATATTTCATTTATACGAGTAGTAAAAATGAAATAGTTATTAGTATTTTTTTCCTACGTTAAATAATTAGTATTTATTTTTCCGTAGGTTTCCTAGAATTTTCGTTTTCTGTTGTGGAATTGAATATCACTTGTTAGCGATAAGGCCGCCCGTTGCCTCCTTAATTTTTTGTTATCTAAATGTATAATGTATATGTACCAAATATGTAATGCAACAATGTTAATAAATAAATACATTGATTGCTATTTTATATTAATACAATTATTAAATCAGTAAAAATTCTATTTTGTTACTTTTTTTTTTAATTTGAAAAGTTAGGGGTTAAAATGATTACTTTAAACGTATTAAACTAAGGTTTTTTTTAATAAATCGATCCAATTCAAATCTTAATTATAACATCCGAAAACGGAAAATTCAAATAGTGTGATAATTCCCCAGTCCTAAACAAACTAGACGTCGACACCAAGGTCAGGGTTATTTATTATCGCCCGTGGAAGCATCTCTAACCCCACTGTTATTTAACTGCGGACTATTAAACCAGAATTTGATGTATGGCCAACCCAATGAATTTCAAATGGCACTTAATTTACTTATTGGGAAGTCCTCTATTAATTTTGTTACAATGTAGTCTTGTAGTTATGTTATATGTATAATGTATATGTTAGTATGTCTTTAGTACTTAATTATATTGTAGTGTTTTTTGTCAAATAAAAGAGGATAATGACTGATAAAACCAATATAGGCAGCAGTCATAACAGTATCATAGAAATACAATCTGTATAACGCGTACCCACGTATTACGTAAAATGTATCTACGGAAGCTGGGATCGTGATATATTTGTTCTTCTTTCTGATGAAATGATTAAGAAGAAATAATTGATTGTAAATAAAAATGAGCAGTTTTGGTCGAGTGGCGTCGGCTTCGGTTGATCACTGAGGTCGCAGATTCGACACCCGTCTTGAGCGCATTTAACAACGAAGGCGAAGGGAAACATCGTGAGAAAACTGGCTTGACTTAGACCCATAAAGTCGACGGCGTGTGTCAGGCACAGGCTGATCACGTACTTACGTATTAAGTTGACAAATAATCATGAAACAGATAGAAAAATCTTAGGCTTAGACCTCAAAAGGTTGTAGCGCCACTGATTTATTTTTATTTTATTGATCAGTAAATATGGAAAGATTTATTTCATAAAATATCCAGTCGTCATTACCTAATAAATATTCTAAAAATGTATTTAAAATATTATAAAGATGTAATATTTGGATGTTCAGAACCGATATTAAAAATTCTTTTATCAATAGAAAGCTACGTTATTTGTGTCTATATTAAGCCTGTGTGTCTGGGCTATATTTAAGCTGAACTTTGTCGTGGTTTTACAAAATAAGTAATTAAAAACGGTCTAACGAAATCGATGTGTACGAACGCACCCTTATTCTGATGTTCATATATTTTTTTAAATATAAGATGGGGCATAGGCTCACCAGACGTTAAGTGATATGTCCGCCGTCCTTGGACACTTACAATGCCTGAAGTCTCGCAAGTGCGTCGCCGGTTTTAAACTAAATTCTTGATTTTAAAGATTCAGTTCTAGAGGAAAGTTGTACATTTCGATCATGCCTTCAAACACGACATGTATAACTATTTTATTAAATAAAACAAGTAGTAAAAACATCTGCTTGTTTTTATGGAGCTTTTTACCAATACCTAGAATGAGGTTTACGGGCTATGGTTGCCAGTGCGAAGGGCCGCTGGACTTTTTCAGAACTCTAGCAATTATGCCAATGTGCACACAGCATTATATACACGGGTTTTAACAAAGGTTTATAAGTATACAGTAAAATACAATAAGCCACTACTAACAAACATATTATTGTCCTTTTCACAATATTATTTTGACACACGACAATTTTTAGCTATATTTAAGCTTTTCAGTTCTCTTTTGTTATGCGTTGGTCTATTACATATAAAAGGAAGTCAATAGCAAATGTCTAAACACGATAAAAGCAACCGAATCCATTAATTCTAAGAAAGGTGTATAACTCATAATGGTTTTATGTGAATTGAAATATATAATTGTTAAAATGGGCGCAAAACACATCGTGCGGAAACTAATGTATAAGTAAAGAAATGAGATTATTTGAAAAAAGTGCATTTTTCAATCTCAGTCAGCGCTGACAATAATCGAGAAAGCATTTCAAAGTAAGATTAATAATGAAGATGATCCAGAATGTAGGTTACCATTACTCCTATATAAGGTTAAAAGTTCTTAGATATCAGAAATCTTTTTAAATAATCAGATCCAATGCTTTAGTTAACAAAATGATCTTTAAGAATATAATAAAAGAAATTAAAATGAATAGCGGCCATTCTGAAAGGGGCAAAGTTTGTAACGTGTTTCTGACACTAGAACAAATTATCTCCTGTTGAATTTGGATTTTACTTAAGCTTCTGATCGAGTGATCGAACCTTTAGAATGATCTGTCGTGAAGAATATCATGAGGTAGACAAAACACTAGCCAGTACTGATTTCACTAAGTATTGTTCCTTTTCTGAAAACTGCTGAAAACTTTATACGAAGCTATACATAATAGCTGAAATAGTAAAACTTGTAGAGAAAATCCACTTGCATGTTTTTGCCCACCAGACTCGTAATCATTCTTTGTTTCACGTTCCTCGCATCAACACCACTATACAAATAACTCTAAGATTTGTATCGCGCAACCTGGACATACAACGACCATTATTTCAGCCATGACTTATTAAAGCTATCGCAGAATATGCTTAAAAGGTGTATAGTGCTAAATCCCCTGCATTATGTACACAGCCTCACGTACATACACTCACACCACGACATAACACATTCAAATTAGGTATTACTTAGTTAAATGTATTTAATAATATTTATTGATTTTTTCCTATCGTATTTGTTTGAACCTTTTTGTATAAAATAAATAAATAAATAAAATATGTTTATTAAGGAACACAAGATACATGTATCACTTATTCCACGTCATTAAATTTGAATTTGTAGGCATCCCTACTCATCGGAAAAGAAGACAGAGGGTGTAGGCCGAGAGAAAAAGCCGCCGTCAAAAACTCTCGGGACTCTTTTAAAATATATTATATATTATGTATTCCATCTTTGGGTATATCTTTAGGATTCTCGTTTTTTGTTATATGTAATTTATATTAGCTGTAGGATTACGAAATAAATAACTAAATCAATAAACATAATTACAATTCTATTAACAATCACATTTAGATTTAATTTCATTATAATTTTGAATTTGTGATGTTTTGTACATTTATAATTTAAATGTTCTTATGAAAAAATGGTACACCTAAATACCAGATGCAGCGGTCTTACGAACAAACAGATAACTGCATTAAAGGCGGCCCCAAGCCTAGATTGGACCTGTATGGAATGCCAGCATGAATCCCCGAAGCGGAACTCTTCTTTGTTTCTAACAGAGGATGCAGAGGAGGATATACCTATGGACACTAAGGGGCTAATAGAGAAAATCTCCAAGGAGGTAGAAAAAACGATAAAGAAGGAAATAAGCGAATTTAACCAATCTCTGCAATTTCACAGTACGAAGTTGGATGAAGTATTAGGTTGTATTGATGCCTTTAAAAATACAATAAAAGTTTTAGAAAGAAAAAACACGGAACTATTACAAAAAAACAACAATCTCGAATTGAGGGTAGGCGTATTGGAGCAGCGTTTCCATGACATGGAACAGAAGAAACTTGCTAATTCTATAGAAATAGCTAACGTCCCCCCTGCGAGCGAAGAGAATGTGATAAAATTAGTTGAAAATGTAGCATTAAAACTTAAACAGCCCTTCGACGGTATCCGTAACTCAATGCGATACCAAGGTAAATACGACCAACCGGGCATTATACGAGTTAAACTTACTGATAAAGTGACCCAAGAAAAGTGGATTAAAGCTGCAAAAACCATTAAAACTATGGTGGCCGATGTTTGCCCCTATGAACCCAACAATAACAAAATAGTATTCATCAGGGAAGCAATGACTAAATCCAACAAAAGCATTTTATGGGAAGCCAAGCAGGAATTAAAGAACAAACAAAACTATAAATACGTTTGGTTTAAAAACGGTATGGTTCGTGCAAGAAAAGATGAAAACACGAAAATACAAAACTTAAGATCTATATTGGATATACAAGTGTTAAAAAAAAAAGACAGAATGTCAACTAACTGCCCAAATTAAATTGCATATAAATTATATTATTATTATTAATATGGATAGTTTAACTAGTGATATTTGTGAATTAGAAGACTGCATAAACATAAATGATTTCGTGAGTAAAATACCCAGCAAACATTTAAATCAGTTGTGTGTACACATAAATATAAGGTCAATCATAAAATATTTTGCTAGCCTCGAGCAATGTATATATGCAGCTAACACTATTGACGTTATTGCTGTTACAGAGGTTAACATTTCTGATAGAATCAGTTGTTTGTACAATTTAAATGGATATCAAATGTTCTCAGCGCTTAGAAACAATAGGAAAGGTGGTGGTATCTTAGTATATGTAAAAAAGAAACATAAATTTAGTGTACAAATTGTAAAAAGCCAACATTTCGAGAATATACTCTTTACCATCACAACTCAGACGAAATACACTGCACAAATTTGTGCTATTTATCGCGCACCTAGCCTAAGCAAGAGCCTGTTTATTGACGAACTTCGTAATATCATTAAGAGTAACTGCCAGAAAAATATAGACTTGTATCTATTGGGGGACGTTAACATAAACCTAAAGCTAGACATTCCTATAAAACATAAATATTGCAACACATTACACAGTTTAGGCCTTATGTGTGGGATCACAACATACACTAGGGCAGAACTATACAAAGGAATCGTTACAAAATCATGCATAGATCACATTTACGCTCGATCCCAAACACACGACCTATACACTGCAGCGGTTGGCACAAAACTAGCGGACCATCGAGCGATCGTTCTCGCTTGCACTAAAGCACAGCTACAGGATGTTCCATCATATAAAACATTAATTGACAAAAATAAATTAACGACCCTTCTAGAGCAAATTGATTGGAAGCCTACAATAGAAATGAAGTGTCCTATTGGCATATACAACTTCATACAAAATAACATAACTCAAGCATATAAAAAATCAGAATATACAGTTAAACTTAAATCTAACACTCATCGAAACAGTAACCATTGGATTAATAATAGAATTATTAAAGCATGTCATTACAGAGATAAACTTTTTACTCAATATATAAAAGATCCAAACAATTTAATACTTAAACAAAAATATAATAAAACCAGAAATTATGTCAATAAATTAATAAATAAAACTAAAAATAAAACCCTTAGAACCAATATAGAAGCTAATAAAAACAATCTAAAAAATATATGGGATATATTAAACCATTTAACAGGAAAAATTAAAACATCCATTGACGTAGCTATACAAAACTCATTTGGAGACAAAAATACTACATGTAAAGATATTGCAAATAATTTTGCAACTACCTTCCACAATAGTATCAGTAATATTGCAACCAACTGTGTAAATCCACTGTTGGATACAAGGTCATACCGGCAAGCAGAAAATACTAGTATGAGATTTCAGTCAGCAGACTCTAAATCAGTTGCAAAGATAATTAAATCATTAAATGACAAAAAATCTCCAGGCGCAGATAGAATACGAGCTATAGACATCAAAATGTTATGCAATAAAATAAACGTAGCCATAGCTAATCTTATTAACACGAGCATTTACACTGGACAATATCCTAATTTATTAAAAACAGGCATAGTACGACCAATATACAAAAATGGTAGCAAAAAAAACTACAATAATTATCGTCCAATAACTATACTGCCAACAATCAACAAAATAATAGAAAAATATATATGTGGACAAATTCAAAGTTATTATAAAAAACACAATATTCTTTCTAACAAACAATACGGATTTCAACCAAATAAAAACACCACACAATTACTATCCGCATTCACAGATCATATTTATAAGCACTTAAATAAAAAGGATCATGTCCTGGTAGTGTTTATTGATTATAGTAAGGCATTCGACACATTAAGGCACAGCGTAATCCTACAAAACCTAAATGACTGCGGAGTACGAGGACACCTGCTCAAGTGGTGTGAAAACTATCTGCAAGATAGAACTTATCGTGTTAAAGTGTGCAACGAAGAAAGTTTCCCAATATCCATAACAGAAGGTACGGCTCAGGGCTCGGTTATTGGACCTTTACATTACCTTACCTACGTTAACACATTACCTAACATAATAAAGTATTGCCAGATATTCCAATTTGCAGACGATACATGCCTAGTAGCCGCTGGGGCTAACATCCAAGAAGCAGAAACAAAGCTACAATCTGATTTCGATACATTGGCTAAATGGTCCCACGACGTGGGACTTGTACTAAATCCGAATAAAACAAAGTTCATGCATATCCGATCCAGTCACAATCTAAGCGCACGTACACCCCACTTAATCTTACACAACCACATTTGTGCACATTCCTATAACTCGTACCCCATCAACTGTAACTGCAACGCCTTAGAATTAGTTCATAACCACAAATACCTGGGGCTTACAATAGATGACCGAATGTCCTGGAAAATGCACATTAATTCTGTCTGTGAAAGGCTAAGAGCGATACTTGCCAAATTCACTATAATAAAAAATAAAATACCTCTCAACACTCTGCTACTGCTATACAAAACATTAGCAGAATCTATTATAACATATGGACTTTCGAGCTACGGGAGGACATGCAAAACTTATCTTAATCAAATATTTTCATTACAAATACGTATTTTAAAAGCAATTGCTCCTTTAAAAAATAAAATCACAATATAAAGAAGACTACAGAAAGCTATTTGCATTTTTCAAAATTATACCTATACAAGAGAAAATACAGCTAGGATTATTAAATGAAAACTACCTTACAGAAAATTACCTTAAAACAACTAAAACTCACTATCACTATACAACACGTAGAAAATTAAAAAACGAATTTCTATTACCAAAATACAATAATTTATATGGGAAAAAAACATTAGACTATATTATTCCAAATCTATTAAACTCGTTACCAGCTACACTATTTACTAATATTACAAGAAACAATATTAAATTTAAATTAAAAAATTACTTTATAAATCAAACAATAGCAAATTATGCATAATAAAAATAAGACATCGTCATTTAATTCATATTCGAATATTGGAACACATCCTGTATTCGAATGAGAATTCTCGTCAAGAACAGGTTTCTTGCATCGGCTAACTGAGGAGCGACAATGTTTCAATTTGTTTATTACGTTGTTCGTGCAATTTTGATGGTTTAATGGTAAAAATGTTATATTGTATAGTATGTCACTGGCCTAAGTATGTAATAAGTTAATTATTTAAATAAGTTCGACGACCTGGTGGACAGAAAAACTGTGTTCAGTTTGTGTTTCCACCACACCAACTTCTTTCTATTTACGATCATATATATAATTATAATTATAATAAATAAATAAATAAATAAAATACAGGACATTAAAATTTCAACTTAAAATTTTAGCAAAATAAGTAGGAAAATCGTTTTTTTTTTTGTAAATATTTTGGAGGCAATGCTAGAAAGTTTCCTATGCTTTTCTATATATTTTCTTGTAGAATTAATTTTAAACTATTTTGATTAACATAATCTAGAGTAGGTACATTAATAATTAATTTATGCTATATTTTCTCCGGGATCGGCCTTGTCGTAGAATTGGACAAACTAATTTCTGCGACTCCATAGGGAGTAACTTCAACACCATTTAAACTCGCTTACGTGATTGGATACTCAGTTGTAGTAACTTAAACCGGAAACCAAAGATACACTTTTTTGTGTAAAACAATAAACTTGGTGATTGAAAAGAGTGGCGGAGAGTTTATTGCCAGTTCTTCTCTTACGTTCTACGCCGTTGATTTGAGAACTGGCAAAATGTAATTAGAAGCATTTAATGTATATTTCTTTTTTGACGTTCATAAGTGTACATTGTATTATCTACATGAATAAATATTTTTTGACTTTTGTCACTAGTTACGTTGTTTGGGTTGGATACAGATCGTTTAGCTATTTAGTTTTTTGGTTACTGCATATTATGTTTTTCTTTTGACTATATTGACTAAAATGATATGACACATATTGTAATGTAATACATAACTTCTATGTAAAATTCTACCTTTTACGACAAATTTGCACGCCATTACGTGTGGCAGAATATGCAAAGTTTAGATTGTACCACCATCATATTTTTGTACCATATTGGAAATAAATATTATTAATAAATAATCACCAAACCATGCTGAAATTACACATTTGTCAACTATGGCCTACAAACGCGAAGTCTACAAACAATCGAGCCTGCGTTAAACATTCAGTGATATTCTGATGATGTTGAATATTTTAATACTCATGTAAAGTCAGATATTCCAGTCCATTTACTATGCAATACTCTAATGTAAGCCTCTATGGGCAAGTGGTTAAGCATGAAATCCTCAACCCTTAGTTAAGCGTATGATAAAAAACATCAGTGGCGCTACAACCTCTTCAGGTCTTGGCCTCAGATTTCTGAATCTGTTTCATGATCATTTCAATCTAATAGGCAAGTAGGTGATCAGCCTCCAGTGTCTGACACGCGCCGTCAACTGGGTCTAAGATATGTTGGTTTCCTCACGATGTTTTCCTTCACCGTTCGAGCGAATGTTAAATGCGCACATAGAAGAAAGTCCATTGGTGTACAGCCGGGGATCGAACCTACGACCTCAGGTATGAGAGTCGCATGCTGAAGCCACTAGGCAACACTTATCGTTTGATAGCTGTGCGAAATTATAGTATGGTGTAGACTCAAACATTGAGGTAACAAACAAAGAGCTGATAGGATATTTACAATGATGAAATACGAGTAGCCATGTAAAGCTATGACATGAGGGGATTATTTAGATTCAATGTACAGTGTTCAACAAATAATTAAAAAGTAATAAGGAATACAGCTCACTACATAGAAAGCCTAAGGTGTAATTTATTATCGATAACATTTTTAATATTTACGTCTTATTTACAAGTTATTACGAGGGTGTTATCGACGAAATCATTAGCACTGGCGCTAATTTTACGATAAGGTGTATGTTTTATGTTCTAAAGGTTACTATACCCTTTACACAAGACTTCATTACGTACACTGGTAACTTTTTTTATTACTTTTTTCTACTTAGTATTTATTACATTACTTTTATTTCTTTTTTGCGACTGAGGCGTTGTCTCTGGCAGAATGACCAGCGCTGTGGAACATACTGCTCCTTAGCATAATGCTGAGCCAGGGCCAATTACAGCCTCAGCACACACGCATTACACACTTGAATGTTACGAACCGAATGGGAAAAGGGATTTTTTTAATTGTTTTTAATATCTCTCATTTTATTTTTTTCTTTGATTATTGTTATTTTGCGTGTTTATGTGTGTGTGTATTTTTGTTTGTAATTGTTATTGTTATGTCTATGTCTAAATAAAATATTAAAATCCATTATATTATAAATAATATGATTATATTATAAAGATTTAAGAAAGAAATTTAAACAATTGGACTGAGTTAGTGAGATACTACCAGTCTTAATTAATTTAATAATATATTAATAGTAGGGTGAAAATTGATGTGACAAATAACAATTAAAGTGTTCACGAGACTTGGTGTATACCTTTCAGGAAATTTTATATGTTCTGGACGTAAGCACATAAAGCTCGGCTTAAGTGCAAACCACACGTTTATCACCAGCGTTTACTACAAATTAACTAGTCTATTTAAAACGTTGCTCAGTTACGTCAGAGCTTAAACCAGCAAACATATTGCAATGCGAATGTTCGCACGACTTTATTATGCATTGATAAACTTCGTAGCATACATGAAATAGATAGGCCAGCCATCAAAAACGCATATCTTATTTGTCTCAGAGATAATTTGTTTGCACTGTTTTTAAAAATAAATGCACACCAATATACTAACTAAAAAACGTGTAGTAAAGATCTACTTTTGTTACTACAGTATACACTGTTTATATACAATAGATAATTTGTTTGTATATATGATATGGCGGCAAACGAACCCACGGTTGTATGTAATGGATACGTTACGAATCGTGTTGTTAACTTTACTAGCGTGTGACGTTAAGTGATACCGTAGACAGACAAGGAGGCTGGGGAGTGCGTTGTCCACCTTAACAAATTTGGTAAACTCTTTTCTTCAAGGATGTTGAAATTGAAACAAAATAGAGGTTTTTCACTTCAAAATTTAAGCAAATATTGAAGAATCTTCGTAAATACAATGAGAACATATATTTAAACGACTACCGCCTAGTTAGGAAGCATACTAACACACTTTTGACATGATAAGCTATAAACAGCTGCATAATTGTATATAGTCCATACCCAATTATAGCTGACTTCAACAAACACAATGAACGAAGCGAAAACTTTAGTAATTTAAATTCAACAATGTTTAGTTCAAGAGAATTTAATCCAGCCACGTATGGTTCTTTGGGGAAATAGGAGGTAAACTACGAACAAATTAGCCACTAATTACATTTCAATTAAGAAACAACCTCCAAACTTACTAAAAATACCACCAATACATATTTTGTATCGGGATACTCTTCTTTAACAAAATCCCAGAGGCTCTTTTTTCACTGCCTTTCAATAAATTTAACAAATGTATTAAAGAAAAGCTGTGTAAAAAGGCTTACTATAAAGTCAACGATTATCTAGTTGATAAAAGGGCCTGGGACTAGTGCTAGACAGGCTACTTCTAATTAATTTGCGATATTTGTTTTAAATAAGTGTTGTTTGATGATTTGCTATTTTAAAAGAGTACCGAGAGTTTTTTACTCCGGCTTTTTCTCTCGGCCTAGACCCTCTGTCTTCTTTGCCGATGAGTAGGGATGCCTTCAAATTTAATGACGTGGAATAAGTGATACATGTATCTTATGTTCCATAATAAACATATTTTATTTTATTTTTTATTTTATTTGTTTTCAAGGATTTTGCCTAAGGTGAACTCAAGGAATAAGACAGTTTTTTATTATTATTACAATTGTGGAATATTAGATCAGTGATTAACTTTATGCATCTAATTAAACCTAACTTAACTCATTGCTAACAAAACATGTTAGTTTACAATTATCTGAATATGATCTTTAGTTGTCAAGAAATGTGTCAACAAAAATCATCATCATCAGCCATTATTTGGTCCATTTCTGGACGTCAGCCTCCTCCATTTTTCTCCAGTACACCCTGCACAGGCCCCTCTGTATCAACTGGGAGCCAACCTTCCTTTTCTGTATCTGTTTCATGATCATTTGTCAATCTACTAAGCAAGTAGGTGATCATCCGCCTGTGCCTATCACACGCCTACCTTTCGGGCCTTAGGCATGCTAGTGTTCTTAAGATATTTTCCTTCAGAGACGGAAAGTGCATTGGTGCTCGGCCGGGATTTGAACCTACGAACTCAGATATGAGAGTCGCATGCTGCAGCCCAAATAGATCATCATACTTCAATATTATCCAATTCCAACAGTATCACAAACATACCGATCAAAACGACAACATTCTATTTTGATTGTCGGGTAAAAACGGATTTGTCAATAACCGTTCAAATTTTAAACTTACAGGATTATTGATGACAGTCTGGAAAAGCTCGCCGCCCTGAATCGACTTGTCGAGTCGTTCCCGCCCGCCCGGGTATCTCTCCAGCAGTAGCGTGTGCGTGAAAAGCCCACAGGTCTGCCGAGGTAGCACCATGACGCCTCTATGCTTGAAGCCGCGACGCAACCTGTCGATAAGGAATTATAAGACTAATAAAAAACGGAGACCAAAAGTACCGTTACCATGGTAACAAAAACGGCGAAATAATTTAGTACACGTTTTAAAAAGGCTGTAAAAGTCTTACAGCGATACTTAGAGTAAACCTACGCATTTTAGTAAACAATAAATTCACCTTGGACACAACTAAAACAGGCAATAACTGTCCGATGTTTCTTAAAGCCAATCGTTAGCTAATCAGTTGCGCAAGAGAGCTGTATCTCGGATAAGGGGCGTGCAGGGCCCTATCAGCACGCTAGCGGTACTAGCGGAAAGACTTGATGGCCCTTACAGGGTCTCCTTGCAATGGACTGCACGTACCCTTTTTAATTATATGATTTAATATACTCTAAGCTAACCTACTAATATAATATTTAGGACAATTGTAACAAACACAATAATAACCATAGGTATGGACTTATGATTGTCTGCTTAAGTAAATACATTATTATTATTCAATTCCGTTGTTTTATTTACCTCTCAGAGATAGCTTATAGTACTGATTATGTTGCAATTAACAGCGACATGCTGATGTTTGTGAGGCAAATAGAAGAAATATATATATATATATATATATATTATGAACATTCGAAAGATTGGAAATAAATGGGCTTTATTATTATTAATTTAAATTGGAATGGCATCCTTATATTTAAGGTCTAATTTAAAGGCAAACTAATAGTAAACTTACGTAAGCAAACACGTAAGCACTTTCATCGACACAAATGTACAAGTTTTATATTAAAGTTATTAAAAAAAACAATAGAAAACCGCAATTAGGCCATCGAAAACCGTGAACATTTCCGAGCCACATTCAATATACTGCACAACAATTTTTGCTTTGGACCAAATTCAAACCACAGGATATAGGGTAAATTCCAGTTTTCAAAACAATACGAGATATATTCTATTTTTATCTTTACAAATGAATGATTCTTTAATCCACATGTGCAACGAAATAAATGCAAAAGCTTTTAGTTTAATTTCCAACCATACAAAGTGAACCTCCGTATTAATTTGATAAAATGTTGTGGATTTCAATTTGAGTGAGTGTATTTAGAAGGGTGATGCTTAATTGTTAAATCTTTAAGAGTATTCAATCATAGTGTCTTGGTTCTGGTGGACTTTTATATTTAATTTATACTCTCTTATGAGGACATTGAAAATATTTGATATAAATCAGTGGCGCTACAACCTTTTTAGATCTGGGCCATAGGCATGTTATAGGCATTTAGGTGATCAGCCTCCTGTGCTTGATACACGCCGTCGACTTTTTAAGTCTCAAACAATCCGATTTCCTCACGATGTTTTCTTTCACCGTTCAAGCGAATGTTAAATGCGCACATAAACAGAAAGTCCATGCACAGCTCGGGATCGAACCTACGACGTCAGGGATGAGGGTCACACGATGAAGCCACTAGGCTAACACTATTCCTTAAAAGGCTTTCCGCATGTGAAAATGACATGAGAACTTAGGAAGGAGCAGAGCTAACCAGATCCATGCAACTGCCTCAAAATAGTAGCACCCATCAATATCGCAGCATAACTCTCGAAAGGACTCTTTGTATCGGAGGAGGAATATAACAAGGAAAAAGAAAATAATAATATATTTTTATAATACGTATTTATTTTGGACATACGAGGTGACGCTCGTCTCTGAATAACATATATAAAAAGAAATCACGGTTAATACGCGCGTTTTTAAGAGTCGCACGCTTTGTTACTAATCTTATCACACATACTTATCGTACGTATCACAAAAATAGTAATTCGTACGTAGGTTACGTAGAAACAACACGTTCCTTTATGGTCTTTTTTTTCAAGTCACGGGGCAAACGGGCAAGAAGCACCTGATGTTATGTGATATACACCCATATACATTGCCAGAGACGAGTGCGTTGCAGGCCTTTGAACCTATTATATTTTTCAACTTTGTTAATAATGTAAGTAATGGCGTTAAGACATTGATTGTACAGCAATTTTTTAATCGCCCATATATTCATATATTCAACTATTTTTGTCTGATACAAAATATACACAATAATGGTTATATGGATTTTGTTTGTGTTGTACATCGGATATAGCAAAGCGTCGAATCACCACAACGGAGCGTTTGTGGCTAGCACGAGTTTGGCAACCACATAGCGGCGGCACTAACATTGCTTGGATCAACGTAGCTATGTAAATACTCATATGCCACAATATAGCATACTATATAGAATACTTTTAAAAGGCTTTATTTCCGTAATCCTACATCTAACAAAAATAATATACAACAGAAAACAATTATAATAACCATATAGCCAAAGATGGAATACTTATTATTTACAAAAAGGTTAAAACATTTACGAAAGGAAAAAATTAATAAAAATAATTCAATACATTTAACTAAGTAATACCCAATTCGGCTGTGTTGTGTGATGGTGTGAAAATGAAGGTTTGTACGTGAAGATGTGTATGTGGGGTGTGCTTATGACGCATGTGATTTAGCGCTATGGATGTTCTTAATACTCCTAGCATATTCCGCGATAGCTTAAGCAAGTCAAGGCTTAAATAGTGGTCGTTGTGTGTTCAAGCTGTGCGATACAACACTGAGTTTTTTGTACCATAAAAATAGTATAGTATACTTTTCTCTGTTAATATGTATGTGATGTTGTTTCAAGGAAGCTTCTTAGGTTTGAAAAGATATCCTTTGGGTCAAGCAAAGTACTTATGAATCTTCAAGTATTAAGCGCGATTAACATTGCAAAAACATTGCCCATATAATATTAATTATTTTGACATATGCAATAGCATTTAAATCTATTTTTAGTTTTATTTTTTTGAAGTTAGACCATTCCTGGCTAGTTTCTAAATATTTTTCACCAATAAAATATGTTTTATTATTATTATTTAATAAATGTATTCTATAGAGTAACAGTAGGAATTACCGGCTTGGCTAAACAAATTATTAAAAATACAAATAAATCTTCAAGGCAATAAACGAAATTATTGAAAAAAATACACATACGGGTGGGACAGACTAGAATACAATTGATCTATTAATAAGTAAATCTTGTACTACTGTATCGAACTGTACAAACACACGAAAACTATTTTCTGAATTTCCCCTTTATAACGTGTATAACTGAGTAACAGTTCTTCTGTAAGCGATATTTAAATATTTCAAACGCTAAGGCATACGAAAATACGTATTCAAAAACGCGGGTGCTTAGCGATTCTAAAAGGTGGGCGACAAAAAAGCTTTTCCCTGTATGTCCGTTTCAGAAACTTTGGAAGGGTGAATTCAGGATAATGGGTTGTGTCTGTGTTGTTTTGTAAACTTAAACCGAGACTGTATGACGGTTTTCCTCACGTTTCACCGAAAGAGTCGTTTTACGAACTAAATTCCTTTTATGACTGTGTATCTGCCAAAAGCTATAATTAAGATGGTACCTGTGATTTAAAAGATTGTCTCTTGGACATACAATACAATTAAAAGAAAAAAACATTTTTAGTTTTTACTTTATATACAGAAAAGGGCTTGCTTTATAGGCAAACAGCGAATGACATTTAAATTTAAAATTCTAGTACATAACGATCATTAGGTACTCAAGATTACTGAAATATGTATTACATCTATTTGTAGTTGAAATATAAAGATTTACTTTAATAGTCGTCGTTATCTAAATAATCAATAAATAAAAATGTGTTTATTCATTATAAAAAAAATGCAGAACTTAAGAACAATATACATTATTAAGATAAATAACTAACGTAGCAGATGAAAATAAACAAACTTAAGTGGAAATGGGTGGGACACATGGCAGAAAAGTGAAGCAACTAAGTATTAAACTGGTGCGAAGAGGAGAACAATTTTGAAAGGATAGACTAGATTAAGAAAACAGCGGGTGGTCATGGTAGAGACTGGCACAGTGCAGACAGGAGTGGCGGGATTTGGAGGAAGGTTTTGTCGAAAAAGGATATCTAGGAATGAATGAGGCGATAAATGTAAAGTATGTTTAGTATAGTAAAAGGCTTTTATTTATTTAGAGACACGCAAAATTTTACACGAGAGAAAGCTGATTTCAATACTGTATTTTTAAATACTTATTTTTATGTAATAACAAACGGGCATGAGGCTCACCTGATGTTAAGTGATACAGTCGGCTATGGACAGCCACATTGCCGGACGGCTAGCAAGTGCGTTGCCTTTTAACACTTGGTAGGTTCCTTTCTTGAAGGATCGTCTTGCGCGTTTGGTCTATTTTAGCTACTTTCACAGCATAATGTCTTACGGCATTTTACTGTGGGGTCGGGCTGCTGACATAGAATCCATTTTTATTTTGCAAAAGATAGCGGTCAGAGCCATTTATAATCTACGTCGTTGCGAATCTCTCAGGGAACTATTTAAAAAGATTAATATTATGACAGTACCTTGCCAATTCATTTATGAAAATATTATGTATGTAAGAAAGAATCTACATCTTTTTAGTAAAATAAATGAAAGACATAATTTTAGTACTAGAAATAAAGATAAAATAGCTCAACCATCTTTCAGATTAGCCAAAGTTCAAAATTCATTTATGGGGTACTGTGTGAAATGTTACAATAAAATACCTTGTGACATTTTAAAACTAAATGAACGAAAATTTAAATGTTTTATTAAAAGTACACTTTGTAAACAAGCATATTACAAATTAGATGATTATATTCAAGATAAGAATGCTTGGAAACATGCTGGTCCTGCTCCATAGGACAATCCTATGATTGTCTCTATAGCCTGGACAAAATCAAATTGGTTGCTGATTTTTTGCTTATTATTATTATTATTTTTTAATCTATATAATGCTACAAATGTAATTATTATTATTATTTTTTTTTTGTATCTCACACACTGTTTTGTTGTGTTTTTTTTTAATATTTTTATTACTCTTTAATGTTAATATTCTACGGTTTCGATATTTGTAAATATGTGAGGAACATGTATACTAACTTTTTTAGTATAGTAGTTTATTCTAAGAGTACATTGTCTTCACATATAATTATTTAACAAATGTAACAAAATATTGTAAACCTAGTTTAAAAGAGTAAGTGTGGAGTTTCTTGCCCATTCTTCTCCACACGAAACTACCTTTTGGAAGGGGCAACTAGAATCATCTTTATATATATATATTTTTTTTTGACGTTCAAAAGTGCCATTTTAGATGGTCTAATTGAAATAAACGATTTGACTTTGACTTTGAATTCGAATTGGTTCGGAAATACTTCAGTGGGCAGTTGGTACCACATACTGGTAGTGCGCGGCGAAAAAACTGCCTTAAGAAACGCTCAGTTGTGAAACGACGGATGTCAAGGTGATACTGGTATTTTGTATTCTGCCTTGACGTCCGGTGATGAAACACAGTTGATATACATAAAAAATAAACTATGTCTTTTGATAAAAAATCCTTACCTAGCCGGTCTTAAATGTGGATATTCCTCAGTACTAGTAACTTTCACATCCCACACCTTCCTCCAAGCTTCGTACAACGGCTCATGCACTGGGTACACGCCCGAATGGTGCGGCGAGACCGAGTAGCATGAGTTTGTGGGTATTCCATGCTCCAAGGCAAACTGTTTGTTCAACATCATTTCTGACTCCAGCTGTGACACATTGTTGTAGAGATGGGGTTGCTGGTGGTTCCACATGTGACAAAACCTGCCAAATAATGTTTATTTAAGGGAAAGGACCTCCAACTTATGACACGATCTCAAAAGCCTGGGTTCAGGTAGGTACTGATTAGGGAGCGTTCAAGTATTACGTCACGCAATTTTTGGAGATTATTAACCCCCTCCCCCCTCATGTAACGCACCGTACCCAATAGTAAAACTGTTCGTGACCAATCAGTGACTCATTATAGTGTACTATATAGTAGTGACCCTAAAAGTTACCATTATGTGGTGTAAAGTACTGGAAAGTCAAAAATAATATTAACAATAACGCGTAATTCAATCCCCGCCCCGCATCGTTACGTTTTACAAAAGGACCTCCCCCCCAAAATTCGTGACGTAATAATTGAACGCTCCCTTATATGCTTGACTTCGATCAATCTCTTTGTTAAATAGGAAAATAGATAATTAGACTAAAATAAAATAATAGAAATGTGAACTAGTCGTGTCCACTTGACGGAAATGAGAGTGAAAATTTCTCTCAAACCGCCGGCGACTACTCACCAGCTAAAATGCTCTCGATTCTTCAATAGAGAGTCATCTCCGCGATTTTCCAGAGCCGTTCCATGGTGATAATACTTAGCACTGAAGCCAAGGTTAAACCTAAAGCCTGGGACCAGCCGCTGCAGAGCCACTTGCGACGCCATTAACGCTGACACGTCTTCTTCGTGTAATCTGGTACCTACAATGAATTTAAATATTATTTAATCTTGTGGTTATATGGAGAATGTCTAACGAATTAAAGAATACGTGGACAGTTTCAGAGAAACAATCTCACGCGTACCCGGCATAATATTTACCATAATAAACATCTACCTAAAATCGAAACCGCATATAAATTAAAAAAAAAAACACTGTTAATTGCCTTTCTGATACCTAATCCGCATTTAGCAAACAATCACTAGTGAGATCTAAAATTGTAAGTGTAGTATTTTTATTATTTGTAACATTTATCTTTAGAGTAGTGTTGGCCTAGTGGCTTCCAGCGTGCGACTCTCATCCCTGAGGTCGTGGGTTCGATCCCCAGCTGTGCACCAATGGAATTTCTTTCTAGGTGCGCATTTAACATTTGCTCGAACGGTGAAGGAAAACATCGTGAGGAAACCGACATTTCTTAGTCCCAAAAAGTCGACGGCGTGTTTCAAGCACTGGAGTCTGATCACCTACTTGCCTATTAGATTTCAAAATTAAGACTTCAAGACTTAGAGGTTGTAGCGCCACTAATTTATTTTTAACATTTATCATCATATATCTTAGAACATAGTTTAGAACAAATAGTAACACTGTTAGTATCTGTTCTAGTACATAGTACATGTTACATATGTAGTGGTGAACTTGAGCTTGTGAAATAAATAAATAAATAAAGACACAGAGGTTGACTATCATGACTTAAAGTAATATCTACTTTTTATTTCTTTATTTATCTATAGAAATACAATATAAGTACAGTATAAGGCCAGTCTCTATCTCGTTATTGTATCCTGATACAAATAAAATCCTTCGTTAAGTTACATTAAATTCCGTCACTGCAAATTCGTGCCAGTAGTTTCATTATTAAATCTACGATGTTTAATTAGAATGGGTATTATGGCGCCAGCTCTACTATTATCTATGCAAGTAATTTGTTGGACGTTGGCGCGAAGGATAGATTTTAATCGCTAAGCTAATAAACGTAAATTACGTGTTTAATAAATTCAAAGGTGCGATATACGCGGTTGTTTTAATTTAAAAAAAAAACCACTTTATCTTAAATAATCAACGATAAATCATACACTACTTGGTTACATAAAAAGTCTAACACGTTATTTTAATATCTAATATATAAAATTCTCGTGTCACAGTTTTCGTTGCCATACTCCTCCGAAACGGCTTGACCGATTTTGATGAAATTTTTTGTGCTTATCCGGTATCTATGAGAATCGGCAAACATTTTTCATCCCCCTAAATGTTAACTAAATTTTATTTTTTATTTTTTAGACAATATTTTTAATTTTAATTTTTTTATGATACAGCATTAAAAAATACATACAACCCCCAATTTTCACCCCTCTACGATCAACCCCTATTTTTATTATAAATGATATACATGGCAAAACGTTTGCCCGGTCAGCTAGTAGACTACATAATTTTAGAACGCATGACCATTTGTCAGGAGAGTTGAACTTGCATTTAAATGAAATCTTTTTATTTGCTAAAATACTGCGCCATGTCGTAAATAGCGAATAACGAGGCGACAGCCACACAGGGCGCCGAGAATTTCGTCTAAAAAAAGTAATCGCAGCCCAGAAGGGTAGAGAAAATTCGACAAAACTCCTCAAGGTCCGAACAAATGAAACATTTCTTAAAAGTATACACTTTAATAAGAAAATAACTGAACTAGTTGAGGCAGACTCTTCGGTGAAGATACCATTCTTGCTGTCCACAATAGTCAGCCGTGGAAAACAATAAATTCACAGGCTTGTCTTTAAAATCAAATCAAAATAATTTATTCTATTATGTAACACAATGTACACTTATGAGCGTCAAAAAAACACATATTAAATGCTTTTAGTTTTACATTTACCGAAGAACGGGCAATTAACTCTCCGCCACTCTTTTCAATCGCCAACTTGTTTGTTTTACAAAATGTTTATAAGGAGCTGCAACCATTACACCATGTTCCACATGACATCTTTAAGTAATGAGTAATTAATTAATAATAAAAATTAAAATAAAAAAAAAAAAGATTTGTCCTCTATCAGCAGGAGGCATGGTGAAATAGGAGCATGCACTAACATTCTCTTATAAAAGCGGTCTAAATCTATATTTACTAATTCCCAAACAAAGGTTGACTGGAAACTTTCCACCACATTTTTCAATCTGTAACTGCCATCAAACGCTTAGAATCATCATCAATTACATAATAGTGAAAACCAAACCCAAACACGTAGCTGATCAAAGATAAAACGTGTAAAATGAAAGGTTGAAATTATTAATAATTTCACCACATAGAGTATACACGAATACTTTTATAATTCATTCATTACATTTTCTCTAACCAAATTGTACCTATCTAAACGTATTATATAGGATACGAAGAATATGCTGTGTTGAAAGCTTAAACTCAGTATAATAGTCGTTAATATGCAGAATACCTGCACAGGTCACGTACTCTGGCCGAACAAACAGAGTTCCACACGTCCGCTGTTATTGAAATATATCTTGGAAAGAATTCACGTCAATATGCGGTTTAATGTTATTTGCCAAGGGTCGACCCGATCCTATTCAAAGTCGTCCGGGTCGCGCTCTGGGGTCAACAATGACCCTCATATTTGTACTATCGGAGTTTAAAGCGAGTTTATTATTTTCAGATTAATGCTTAAATAAATGGCTTGTGTAATATTCAGATAAACCGGACCTATATTCATAATTTACTTGCAAGAATATAGTACGAAAATATGGTGGTACAATCTAAACGTGCATATTGTCTTTTAAGGTAGAATTTTACATAGAAATTATACGTTCTAAGACTATGGGACATAACGGGAAAGAACCTTAACCATCGTAGATAGGATATTTTGCAGAAGGAAGACTTTATTTTATTTTGAAAAGTATTACTGCATTCAATGATTATCGAAAATTTTTTGTCCATTCTCTTGATTAACATAAAAAAATAAGGGGTGTTTTTTTACATTTCAGTCGGTTCGATTCCCAGACGAGTAATTACGACAAGTAATTTTTAGAAAATCATCTGTCAACAAAATATCTTATCTTATATTTAAAGTATGATGTCCCCATTAGGACGGCCTGTATATTACATAACATTATCAATCATATCATCATAGTCAATTCTTATATTATTTTATCACTACATCATCACATTTGAAGTTCACTGCCACTGGAAGGTGATTAAATTTTAAAGGCAAGATGCCTTTATAGCGTGGGAGAGTATTTTGATCATAAGTAACAACAAATATAAATAACTTTTTTATGAGATATTTAATGTCACATGTGAATGTCTATTTTTATTTATTGTGCGGACTTTTGTAATGAATAAATCTGAATGTACCAATTTCTTTGCAAATAAACGATTATTTATTAAAATATATTTACGTTACGTTATCAAATTAATACTAATTATAATGTTTCACTCCAATAATCATTAATAGAACAATAATATATATAAATGTGCTTTTTATGTGATTGTACCTAATTAGGTAGTAATTCGATTAATTATTTATTTCAATTGTAACAATTATAAATTGTCAAAATTAAGCCGTAACGGCTTAATGATAACAATTCTAACTAAGAACAATTCTGTTGTTTAATGTTTTTTGTGGTTATAAATCAAAATCCTATAATTATATTAAAAATAACCCTTCCTGTTCTTTTCAATCTCGTTTTATTTACATACCAAACGATGATTTAATAATCGTCATAATCCTTTATAAATATAGATATGTTCGGCCATTTCGAGCGATAAAAGAGTGGGCAAATATTTTCCTAAAACTCAATGGCGCTCGAGAACCAGCAAAACCAGGCAAACATAATGGACGCTGAAATATAATTCCTTTAATGGGAAATATTTTCCAACTATACTTTTACTCACAAATCTTCCAAGATTTCTTTCCTTATACTGTTAATTTTTACTATTATTATTATATACATTATTTTTCTCTTTTTGCGTCTGAGGCGCAAACTAATTATTGTAGTCTCTGAAATAACACCGCTGTGGAACACGTCTGCTCCACAGCATAATGCTGAACCCCAGCTAAACCACAACACACACACACATACATTACACACTTAAAATGTACCTTATTCCTTTTTTTCTTTCTCTTATTTTTAGATTTTTATTATTTTTATTTTGTGTGTTTAGTTAGTAATAAATGTTATGTCTATGAATATCATTGCTGCCTTCAGGGAAGTGGCGAATATGACGATATATATATATATATATATATATATTTGCAACTATAGAATAATTGGTGTACGAGAATAGAATATTCAGCGAGGCAATCAATTCGTTTCATTAAATCTATCCAGGTCAATCAAACTTAAATCTAGTTTCAAAAACCTGTCAAAGCATTTTTTATATGAATATTTACTGGGCTATATTTTACACTTTACGCATGTAACCCCTGGGGTTAGTGTACACCCACTGCTCTTCAGTGAGACGGGTAAGTAGTACCCACAAAACCCATCTTGTATACTGCACTTTAGTTGGCAAGGTAAGTTTGAAATAAAGACAGGATTTGTGATTAATAGAAATACACACCACAGCCAAAACAGGAACTATTGTTTTGATTTGATATTAAGCGTTTTCAAATGTTCATAGTAGCGATATTATGTGTTTAATGTTATATTTTATTTTTCTCGACATTATCGCATCGACATAGTCTATAAGGATAATGTATGTATTTCTGTAATAATTAAATAAACCTGAAAGTGTTACTGTAATAAATAAATGTCAATCAATATAATGTGTTAAACACATTGTAGAAAATAGCTTTGTGTCGAAAAATAATATCCATAATATACTTGTAGAGAAGAAGAAGGAGAAAAGAATGAGGTTAATATTAAGGGCAAGATACAGAGTCAAGACTTAACGGTAAGTATGACTTACGTATATCAAAATAATACGTTAACAAAATAATTGCGGCTTAGCATGGTAAAAGATACTTGCACACTAACTAATCTATACCAAGCCTTTGTTAACAAAAGAAACAAGGAACCAGTATGAACCAGTTATTATAGTGTGCAGTGGAATCGGTGCTATTGTACTCTAATTAAAAATGCTACTTTTGTGCAATTTTATTCGTGCGATCTCGGTGCTTTGTATAAACTAACGCCATCTGCAACAGTCTTTTAAATTAAAAATAATCTTATCTTAAATATACAAAAGGTGCTTTATTAATGTATTTAGAACTGTGGTATGTAAAATGCTAGATCAACAATTAGATTTTGGTTTGATTTCGGGTGAAAGAATTATTTTACTTGGTAGACCTAGAAAGATGTCAACAAGATGAAGAAGAGTCGGTCTCATTCTGAGCTATGAGACAAGAGATAGTTGGGATTATGCTAAAATTTTACATTATATAGAGAGACTAGCTGCTCCCGCGAACTTCTTTTCTCCTTAATGTGATTTGACCTAGTCTACCTTTTTAGTACCAACATGGAACATTTTGCTATTCTACCCCAGAGACTGTTTGGTTGGTTTTCTGGAATGAAAACTTTTTAGGGGTGAAAATTAAGGGTTTTATGTATTTTTATATGTTGTATGATAAAAAAAAATAAAAATATAGGGGTTTAATAAGCATTTAGGGGTTTCTAAAATAGATTGTAGCCGATTCTAATAAATAAACTAACATATGATTGGTAAGTCCTAAGAAATTATTACGTTCCTGATTATTGTAACACTTTACTTGAAATTCTAAACCTATAAAATTGCGGTTAAATAATGCCACAAAGGAATTATTAAAGGATAAGTCGAATTTAACTTTGATATTGTCGAGCGAGTTTGCTTATCTTGGCGAAGCCGCGTACAAATTATTTGAAGAAGTCTATTAAGTGTGAGGGTGTGCAATTATTTCATAAATTACCGTCTAAAATTCGTAATATTAGCGCGTTTAACCAATTCAAACGGGCATTAAAGATATCAGAATGAGCCTAGTAGACTAAAATTAGCTCGGCTGTCTAATGGCGACGTGTATCTCGTTTCTACGCAGACAATTCCGCGGCGGAATAAATGAAAGCATTTTGACACAATGACATAAATGGTTGCCTGGAAGAGATAGCTTGAAGCGATAAGGCCGTCAGTTGCCCTCTTTTTTATTCATTTATTTAACTGTACTGTAGAAGTACTAATAGAGCCCGGAAGTCTTAAACTCGATTTCCAATCTATAAACTCGCCATAATCAATGAAGCCGACGAAAAAAATGTATGGGCCATATGCAAAACTTCTAATACGAAAAAAAGTTAGATACACCCTTATAATAAGTTTTTAAAGTAATACTTCTTTAGGCGCGTTATGAACAATTGATGAGAGTGAAATTTTACGATGCGCGCGCACCTGAGACACTAAGTTGTCAGTGTGATTATAGCGTGCGCGAGCGAGATGGAAAAAGACAATCTACAAGTAAAAAGAAATAGAATATGCGTGACGTTAGCAGCTATGCCAAGAATTTTGAACATTTACCTTTTAAACAAATAAAAGAGTTTTAATTATTTTTTCAAAGAAATTTAGCAATGCTTTTTCACAAAGACCTATTGTTACTTAGTTAAAAAGTTAAGAAACAAACGTAGTTATTAAATTGAATAAATAATATACTAAAATAATAAATAATAATAATTATTATTATTAATAATGAATAATTGAATAATATACTAAATATTATCAAATTATTAACGTTAAAAAATTGTTATTAATTATTTAATATTTAAAAAAATAAGAAAGCCAAAGAAGTATAACTTCTAACGCGCGTACATAAGTACTCGCACCCTTTTTGTTTTTAATTACCCCACCTGAACTACGCCTTTTGATAATTTAATACCCCAACTTTAGAAAATATAGAAAATTAAAACGGCTACCCAACCAAAACATTCCTTACAAATGAAGTCGACGACATATTATACCTTTGTCAGTCAAAATATACTGCGTTAAACTGTTAGAAATTCAAGGCCTGTAACATAAGTCAGGCGTAAAAGCCTACACGCACAGGAGTGACAGCTAAACGTTTAAGCCTTTAATCTATATAATTAAAAACAATGTATATTACCAATTATATTTTATAAATATAAATAAAACAGTGGCGCTACTACCTTTTTAGGCGTGGGCCTCAGATTTCTGTATCTATTTCATTTGTGACGGAGACTGAAAAGAGTAGCGGAGATTTTATTGCCAGTTCTTCTCATCCGTTCTACGCCCTTGATTTGAAAAATGGCAGGAAATGTAAAATTAGAAGCATTTTATGTATTTTTTTTTGAAGTTCATAAGTGTACATTGTGTTACCTATATGAATAAATTATTTTGACTTTGACTTTGTCAATCTAATAGGCGATCATCCTCCCGTGCCTGACACACGTCGATGTTTTGGATCAAATGCAAGCTGGTTATCTTCACTGTTCGAGCGAATGTTAAATGCGCACATAGAAAGAAAGTCCATTGGTGCACTGCCGGGGATCGAACCTACGACCTCAGGGATGAGAGTCGCACGCTGAAGCCACTAGACCAACACTATGAATTAATTTTTGCTCCATTCTTTAAATTTAAGTCTATATAAATAATGGCCTAAGAAACTCACCTCGTTCCCCCACGAAGATATCATCAATGTCGACAAGTATCCACCGGTCGAGGCTCAAGCTCAACTGGCCATGACTGAGGTAACTCAACGCGTCGAGGAACAGCAACCGATGTAACCAGAACTGCAGCCCGGCCCCAAACAGGACCCTTTGGACGCCGTCCAAACGACCGTGGTCTTGCATAACTGTAGCCAGCGGTATGTGGTCTTCTGTTGAAATTCGAAAGCTTTATTTATAAGTATTTAATTTTAGAAAAGAAAATTATAAGCGCATACGGTGATTGGCTAAAAGCTCCATACCGTACCATGATAATCGCATTTTCAAATTGTATATTTTGCGTAAAGACAATCTATAAAAAAGTTGTTAAATATAAACTTAATTCTTCTATACTGATATGTTGTATATGTATGATATTCAGAAAAACTTAGATATATAATCGCGATATAACAAAGGTTAAAATTTAATGTGTTCCGTTTTCGATTATGGTAGTTAGAAATATATATTATGCCTTAAATCAGTAGTTTAATTCGTCTTCCTCAAAAGTTTAGACAGTTATTTGCCAGATACACAACGGTATGTTTAAACCACTTGAAATCTCAACTAAAATATAAAGTTATGTATACCGCAATTTGAACAAATAATACTAAAATGAGGTTTTTCATCTCATTTTCTCCAATTTCTCCAACTTAACACATCTTATATTATTTATATGCATATTGCTTTTATTACGTTTTAAGTAACATTTATGTTTACCGAAATTGTCATATATTTTAGATAATATAGCTTATAACATATACCGTAGATATAGTATTATGTATGATGTTGTAAACTTCAATAAATAAATAAGCAAATTATTACTTTTATGCATACCTATATGACACACCATGCTTATATTATATTAGATTTTATAATCTAATTATAATCTTACGATCTTACGATCTTTACGATCTTATGATCGTGTTACTCAATATGGGTAAATCATAAACACCTTTTTTACATCGGCGGTAGGCGGCATTTGCGCAGCCCATGTCCTCGAAAGTTGCAATGGGACTCGACCCACAACCAGATTCTCTGCTATTCAAAGACTGCGTAAAAAAATACCCACCAAAACCACCTCGAGTAGTACCTATAAGGCCGCGTTTCAGAAGCTCAAAGCCTCCAGTGCAGTATGCACTATATAGGTGGTAAGAGATATCTTCTCCTATTTACTCCGGGTCTTCTAACCGAAGGATTCGTCCTAGAGCACTTCCTCTCTCATTCTGTTGTCCCCTTTTGTAGCATTACTTGCTCACGGAAGGAGACCACTGTATTCCATACCTCGTCACTGCCGACTAATTTTTGGATAAAACAAAGCAGAACGAGGGTTACCCATCACAGAACAAAGATTACGACGTAGCTGAGACGGCCGCTGATGCTCCTCCAGAGAGCTCTATGCAATAATTTCCTCAGAATATTCACAGTTCCGGGATTCAAATTGCCTCATTTATCGGAGGTCATGACCTCATAATCTGACTTATCAGCTGTTCATTAACGCGCATTGCCTGTGTATAATTTAATCTCAGTAACACATATTCAAAACCCACATATATAATTATATATTGACTTATTCTTATTATAGAATAGGGGGAAAACCTCCTCCCTTGGAGTGTCCAAGAATCTTCTTGGAGTGTCTCAATGCCAGAGGGTTCGTGAGTGCGTTGCCGGCCTTTTACTCACGTTAGAAACAAAAATAGGCTAAATACTACCAATGGGAATTAGGCTAATAATTTTGCTTATAATTAAAAAGTTCATATCACTTTTTGTATGGTATAATATATTAAATTCGTGTTTGTTACTGATATAAAGGAGACGATATAAAAAGTGTGTTTTAATAGATTTATAAAAGGGGAGCGCTAATGGCGGCAGGCATTAGTGTCTCGTGTTTCAACAATTATGAACGGCTAGGTTTTTTAACACTACATATGCACGAAACATAATGTATTAATAATTATTTCGATATTGTCACGCTACGTTTACTTAGTTTCAGTGGTAAAAATCTGAGTGTACGGCGAATTTTTATAATCATTATTTGGTATTATCTACATTCGGTGGGGAGGCCCTATTGGGAGTCGATACAGAGCAAGACCGCTCACGAGATGGGCGGATAACAGCATGCCCATGATGGAGATACCTGAATATCCTTGGAGGAGGTAAAATCTATAGTTGCAATATTTGTGAATATGTGAGTACCATGATCTACATCATAATTTAGTTATCTGCATTGCTTTTTGTCTGCGTCTATTTTATTTTAGTGTAGTAGTTTTTTTTTATTCTAAGTACATGAGCTTCACATATAATTTGGAATCAATGTATACAAAATTTTTGTAAAAACTGTTTTAAAAGAGTAAGTATGGAGTTTCTTGCCCGTTTCTCTCAATTGAACTATCTTTTGGAAGGGGCAACTAGAGTAATGTTTTAAAAACATTAACTTGTAATTTTGACTTTCAAGGGTGCCTTTTAAATAGGCCTAATTGAAATAAATGATTTGACTTCGAAGCCTTTCCCTTCGCAGGTGAAGATTGTAATTATAAGGTTTTAGGTTTTAGTACTGATAAAATTTGTGTAATTTATTTTCTTTTAAAAATTATAATAGGATTAAGTTTACTTTTGTAAATTAAGTATAATACATAATAATAAATACAACTAAAATGCTTTTTAATTGTTTTTATTATTATTATATATTTTTGTAGGCATTTTTAAATTATTCATTCAAATTTTAACTGTAACGGTTCCGATGGCTTTATTGATTGACATTAATGATAAGGCATGAATATATTACTCGCTAATAATGAGGTCGACAATGTAGCAAAAAATGGAAAATTGAGGACTGCCTTGGAAAATTTTATCAATTTTTCAAATTTATAAAAACAAATACTACTTTCTTTTTTATTCAGTGTTAATGTTTTGTTTCGTATGTGTTTTTATTTTTAATTATTTTTAATATGACATATTTTGTAATATACTTCACGTGTAACACACAAATAGTTTAATTTCATTGTTGAATTACAATCGGCAAGGCGAATTATAATTTATAATACAAATTCCGGAGTGATTTCAAAGAATGTTACATCATGTTATAGCGCATGTGAAGAAAAAAATTCTCGGAACAAGCGGGTTCGGAATAAACAATTTCGACCAAACTGTCCTTGACTGTGGCAACCAGACACTGCATGTTCATTAAATTTGTAATGCCAACGTCTCTACACAACAAAAAACTTTAATAGCACGTATAGTTCATACTCCTGAACAATTTATCAAATAAAACAAGTAACTTTGGTACTACCGTGCGTAACTTACAAAAAATTGGTAGGTTAGCAAAATCTGATATATTACATTATTTTATTTTACTTATTAAAATTTAACGTATACTTAATTAATTTACACTTGATAGACAGTGCATCCGTGCTGATGGCGCTCGGAAACAAAAAAACCAACAGCAAACTAATACTGGAGTGTCATGAAGCACTGGAGGTCATAACCCGAACCAATAGGGTTACCCTGCAGTGGATAAAGGGACACAGTGGATCTCTCGGCAATGATGCTGCAGACGAGCTTGCGAGAAGAGGCTCCGGAATGATGCCTGCTGGCCCGTATCCGCTCCTCCCTTTGCCCTTCTCACTGGTGCGAACCTGGATTCGCCAGATATCCGCTGAACTCCAGCAACAACGATGGTCGCATGGTGCGGCCTGCAGACAGTCCAAAGTGGCTCTGCCAGCAGTAAACCCGCAACTGACAAAGCGACTACTAAACTTAAATAGAACCAACCTTAAAATAATGTTAGGGACAATAACGGGTCATTGCCTCCTAAACAAACATCTTTTTGTCCTAGGCGCGACAGACAGCCCCCTGTGCAGAGGCTGTTTCAGCGCAGAAGAAACAGTCACCCACGTAGTCCTGGAATGCGAGGCTGTGGCTAACCAACGTGAAAAAATCCTCGGAACGGTGAGGTCGCTCCGGGAAGCCTGTGAAGTGCCCAGGAGACTTCTGTGCTTCTGGAAGGAGCTAGGCTGGCTAAATTAGCCAGGACTCGTACGCACAACGGACCAACCACGAGTCTTTTGCGGAGAAAGGAGTCCTACAACCCTAACCCTAACCCTTTATACTTGATACAGTTCTTAGGAATTAACTTTATTAGGAATGTTATTATATTTTACAATTCATAAGGGATTACACTATTCTGAAAACACATTAGTTAGCTATATTCAAACACTAAATATAAATATTAATACAAAAACCGTATTAACTGTTGTTGCTTCAAAAATTATTAAAACAAATAAAACATAAATAGACAATAGAACCCAAAGGCCGTAGGCCTGTAGGCCTTGGTTTCAGAGTTCTGGATGTTTTTTAAGCACACCAACTTTTAGGTGTACGTCTTTGCGATTTCCTCACATGTCTTCCTTTAAACATTAACTGCGCACATAGAAATCATGCACAACCTTGATTCAAGCGGACAACCTCAGGGTTTAGAGATGCACACTATTTTGTACAATACTCTGGAGGTCGCATCTCCCAGGGAAGACCAGGGAAGACTCCCAGGGGAGTCGATTCCACAGTTCGCTAGTTCGCAAAATGTCTTGTGAAGTCGACTTCCAGCCATCAAGGTGATGCCACTAACTCTCGAGCCACTAGGCCAACACTGCTCATAAAAATATTGAAAGGAAGACGGCAATTAGCATATTTTATGTACCCTTGAGATAAAAGTTATCCGCTATCAATTCAAAGTAATTGAGAGCAAAGGCCTCCCCAGAGTTTTTACAAGATGTAATTGTCTTAACTGTTGGCTCGTAAACCTTGATAAACATAAATCTTCACACATTAAACTTTGATCCAGCGATTCACCAACGGTAATATGAATTTATCGTTTCCGTTTTGGCTTTCTCAAATCAATCAAGTCGTCTGCATTTTTATTACCTATTGTGTTGTGTACATTGAAATGTTTTAAAGTTTCGGTTTACGCGTAGAATGAAAGACGGATTTCAAGTTGACAGTGACAAATGCGCAGTCGAAATGTCAAGTTCTGTAAATATTGTAGTCTGTGGATGGGATGTACATTGCACAATGCACACTCTTATAAATGTAGTCACGTTTTTTAAAGTTTTAAAAGAATAGAGAATAAGATGAACTATTTTCGAACCAACTCGACTTAGGGTCCTTCAAGAAAAAGAGCTTGCCAATCCTTAAAAGGCTTTAAGGCTTGTGAGCCTCATGCCCGTTTTTTCCCAGTTTTTGTAATATAACAAAAATAGACTATCTACTTAGATATTTCAAGTGCAGTTTATTGCCAGTTCTTCTCTTCCGTTCTATACCCTTGATTTGAGAACTGGCAGTAAATGTAAAATTAGAATCATTTCATATACCTATATATATTTATTTTTTGACGTTTATACGTGTACATTTTGTTACCGGACAGTGTTTGTGAGACACACACATCATTACCAGATGGGATAAATTCGTCTGACATATTCGAAGCATCGTACTACTACGTCATCATACGGGAATCACGGATGTTCAACGCCTACTTCCATACTTGCAGATCTAGGTTGTCATTAATTTATTTAGTCTCGCTCGGCACACAGACACGTTGTCACGTAAGAAAAACAAAGTACATGATTCAATGTGCCAAGCAACAAAGACATAAAAATACATCGATTTATAAATTACAAAAACTAAAGAAAATTGATTTCAAAGTGTGAGCATATCTAACTAGTTTATCAGAATGCTCAATCTGTCATCGGAGAGTTGTGGCCATTCAATTTTTTCTTGTAAAGCCCCACCCGCATAGAACCTCATGACCTACTACTTACAAACACTAGACTAATGGGGTAGATCATAATAAAAATGTCGTAAAAGGACTATAAAAGCTATGTTGATTGTTCGAAACGAGTTGAGAACAATTGTTTATATTGTCCAAATTAAAGCTTTATTGGATCTAATTAGCTTCAAACAGAAAATAATAGATTAATTAATGCAGCTGTTTATTTAATGGATAATCATACCGTAACATTTCTGTATTTAATAAATTTAAAATGACATTAAGCACATTCTGAGCCTAGAAGACTAAAATTACAAAATTAAAACTGTTATCGGATAGCGACGTCAAATTCGCATTAAAATTAAATTCTTATGAAATTTTTTTTAGTTTTGATGATTTGAATAAAGTTCTCCAACCAATAATTGAACGTTAAAAGTGTTCATAAAGCCAGTAACAGGTTTATTAATAGCCTAAGCCTTTTGTTAATAGTTAACAGTTAAAAAATAAATCAGTGGTACTACCACCTCTTTTGGTCTGGGCCTCAGATTCCTGAATCTGTTTCATCATCATTTTAAAATCTAATAGGCAAGTAGGTGCCTGACACACGCCGTCGACTTTTGGATACAGGCAAGCCGGTTTCTCCAAGATATTTTCTTTCACCGTTCGAGCTAATGTTAAATGCGCTCATAGAGAGTCTTCGATTAATCAGCAATTAAATTTAAAAAAAAAATTGTTCAGTTTGTTTTATATATAATTTAAATTTAATATACGACTCTGAGTACAGTTACTTGGATCTTCCTAACGGCATCGTATCGGCTTGTTATTGCTTCTAATAAAATAGCAGTTTCAAAAATATATATATATATAATATGTAAAATTCTCGTGTCACAAAGTTCGTTCCCATACTCCTCCGAAACGGCTCGACCGATTCTTATGAAATATTTTATCCATATTCAATAAGTCTGAGAATCGGACAACATTGATTTTTCATCCCCCTAAATGTTAAGGGTGGTCCCACTTTGGACACCACTTTTTGTTTTTATTTTTTTATGATAATTTTCACCCCTCTACGATCAACCCTTATTTGAAATCAAACAAACGTTTGCCGGGTCAGCTAGTAGCTATATATAATAATATATAACGTAATAAATAAGAGTCCTCACCATTCGCTCCATATTCGCTCTCCCTCGAAGCCCACGCAACAGGTTCGTAAGTGGAACTATTAGGCCTAAACACCGTCCAGTGGTCACCTGGCAGTGGGCCCCAAGCTGTCTCACCAGCTCGTGCTAATCTTAGCACTGGTGATGCTGGGTTTAATGATGCATCCTGAAGAAAATACATTTAATGTGATTTTCCTATAGCGTATACGATGTTTTTATGTTTAATTAGGAAGTTAAAACTACGATAAAATTTACAAATTTAGACAATTTAATTATTTTTTAAAAGCAACTTTACTAAAAAGAGTGGCGGAGAGTTTATTGCCAGTTCTTCTCTTCCGTTCTACGCCTTTGATTTGAGAACTGGCAGTAAATTTAAAATTAGAAGCATTTAATGTATATTTTTTTTGACGTTCATAACATTGTTACCTCTAAGAATAAATGATTTTTGACTTTTGACAAAAAGCTTTGAGATATTATAAAGTTTAGCTCATTTTAAGAAATTCAAATGTTCTGTTCAGAAGTTAGAAGAAAACGCGCATTAAACAAAATACAAGTGAAGGTAAACTTACCTTATTATATTCGAGTACAATGTAAGAGCATTTAAAGGTCAGACAAAATCTATAAATTTCAATTTACCTTAAGCCTTAAATTGGTATGCATGAAGAGTGGGAATCCTTTCAGCTGGGCCCCTACGAGTGTCTCCTCGCCGGGTGTGGCGAACCCCACAACCCCTACCGAGTATTCTCGACAGTATTTGTCGAGAAGTTCCCGATTCCACTTGTCCATGTTCGCGTATTTCGATAGAGACTCGAACACAATTACTCCATATCGACCCTTGTCCAACGTGGTAAGGACCGGCAGGCTTTTGCCTGCTACCTCCACCTTATACCTGTAATAAACATATTAATTTAAGGAATATATATGTTACTAACATTTCCTGCCACGCTTTCCTGGCACCTTGTGATTGAATGGTTGAGAAATTAGAAACAAAACAAAGAATACATTTCATATAAGTTTAATTTTGCAATACTTGTGGAAAAAAATAAAAAAAAAAAACAAAAAATAAATAGATAAAAACAATAATTGACGCGTATTACATATCATGCTAAAATTTCAGCTGGACCGGTGCAGAACTTTTTGAGTTTTTGAAGTGTACACAAACCAACATAACATCTTTATATAATATATAGATATGAAAGTATCATATGTAATTCTTTTAAAGATTGATGCGTTGATATTGCATACGGCCTCGTACCCAAAGCCTATTTTATGTTATAGATTTCGTAAACGTTGGCTTAGAGTTTAAAATTATTGACAGTCGTTAGCAACTCAAAACATTTTGTATTTGTGAAAATAGAAATGGCGTTCAACTCAACGATTTCAGGTGCATCGGAAGCGTCTATGTCAATTCCCATTTCTCGCTTCTTACATCAAAATATTCTAACTGAATAAACAAGAACAAGCGGCGCGGGAAATCAAACAAATATTTAGTTTTAGATACGACGGCCCGACTGCGAATGCAAGAGGCGGTATATTTGCTTGGTTTTATGCTGATCATAAATTGTAATATAGACTGATTATGATATATATACTCTAGTAGTATATATATCATAATCAAGGGTGGTGGTTTAAGTATCCCTTCAACTAGCTCTTACAATACTTTAATCAACCATTACAGAAAGGAAGAAACGTTTACAACCGTTACAGAAAGATCCGATAGGGTTCATCAAAATTAAACATTGGTCACATTTGATTGACATTTAAAACTAGTCTAATTATTACCAAAAACAGTATAAATTTCGAGGTATTTTAGCGAAAACAATCTATTTGAAACAAAGAGCCCGGTCGTGATTGGCAATTTCGAAGATGAAGTTCTCCAAACATTCTCCAGGATACTCTCAAATTTCCAATCAATACCGGCAATTTAATGTTGATAAAATCTTATGGGTCAATTGAAATCCTATTTCCACTACGTAGACGAGTTTAGTTCGCAAATATTTTTATAAGTTATTTATAATCACCTTCGTGACCTTGTGAGTTACATGCATATCACGAATTCTATTTCCGGTAAAACAATTTCAGATCGATAGATTGTAGACATCGGTAGCATTGTATATATCAAGAAAAAATATATTTTCTATTGTGATCAAGTCAGATTTTATTATATCAAACTAACTACTTATTACAATAATAGTAAAAACATGTGTTTTTGTAAGATTGTAACGAATAAACTCAAAAACGATAGAATTTTGTTTTACCAAAAGAATTCTATTATCCTTGAGTAGAATATGATTCTTATATAAATATTATTTTAACAATGTTATGTAATTATGATTATTTCTGTATAATGTGACATAACCGCACTGAGAAAACCTTGAAAAAACTGATATAATAGGTGCTACACTCACTAACTTCGAGAATTAAAAAAATAAAAAAAAATTTACAACCTTTTAGGTCTGGTCCTCAGATTTCTTTATCAGTTTCGAGATCACAAATTTATCGTAAAAGACAGGTAGGTGATCAGCCTCCGGTGTAATATATGTAGGGATAACTGCTCTTCGAGAATCATAATTTTTAATTATTTACGAGAAATTGCGAACCACTGATTGCGATAGTAAATCCCCAACAGGTGTAAAGGCAAAATATATGGTATTCACCTAAAGGATGCTTTCAATTTGGCAAAGGTTCGTTGCGGCTCAAGCTGAATGGGAACTTGCAAATAGCATTTACGAATTTCTGGCCTGTCCGCCTTGCTAAGTGTACGTTATATGCATTTGTTGGCAACTGCTCGTACCAGTTACTGCCACATAACCTTAATGTTAACCGCATAATGTACATCACCTGAGCTCAGTGGCAACTATATAATATAACACATGAATCATAACAACTAAATAAATCTTAATACACACAAATCAATGAAAACTATAACCAAATTCCATGAAATGAGTTTGGAATTGCTTCTGCATTCTCCAGATTTGGCTCCCAACGACTTTTTCCTGCTCTCAGACCTCAAGAGAATGCTCGCTGGACATTTTGCGCTGATAAAGAGGTAATCACCGAAACTGAAGCCTATTTATCGGGTATCGAAAATTATATGACCACTATAATCGTTGTATCGCTCTCGAAGGCATTGAACAATTAAATCAATAATAATTCTTTGAAAGAAAAGTCTTTTTTTTTAAATAATTTGATTTAATTATTATTCTGAAGTTGTGGGAGTTATCATTCATATTCATATCATCATTATTATGTACACGCGTTAGAAGTTATAGATAAAAAATGTATCTTTCGCCGACACTAAAAATGTATTAAAAAAGGTATTTAATACATTGGAAGTTTTATTATAACGCATTATCTAGTTAAATACAGTTTATTTAAATATCACAGAAAAGTATTTCTACACAATTAAAGAAATTGTCATTTTTTATTTTAAAATGTTGACTGATAACTTCTGGGTGTCGGTTTTTTGTGTAAATATTTACTCTCATCATTTTTCCTAAACATGCCACAAGAAATATAACTTCAAAAAAAACTTACAAGAAACTTACAGAAACATACATATTTTAAAATGAATACTAATTTGATAACGTTATAATATATTTTAATAGTGTGATATTTTATCACTACAAATAATATAAGAATTGACTGTAATGATATGACTCTTATGTAAATTTTCTTTTAAGACAAATTTTCACGCAATTATGTGTTTAACTAAACGAACTTTAGATTGTACCACCAAAACATTTTGGTACTTATTCTAGAAATTAATTATTATTATTATTACGTTTAGAGTCCAGCAATTGTGGTCAGAGACGGCTCTCTACAAAATTAATCAGACGTTCTATAAAAATCGCCATGCAGCGACCCATGCTGTACTTATTCAAACACAAAATACAGTAAAATAACATCTAATTAGCTTAATTAGTAGCACCACAATACTACGTATAAATTAAGGGAAACGTCAATTGTAAAGGGAATGTTAGGCCTACTTCGGGAGGACGGAATTCCTTCCTCGAAGATAATAAGACTTATTCAGGAGTTGTGGGAGTTATCAAAGTTTAAAGTAGATGATTCCATTAGACCGGATTACGGACGTAAGTTCCTTTAAAAAAAATATTATTTCTTTTGTATTGAGTGATATGTTAAACAATAATTAATTTATATAAGATCCTTTTAGTCAAATTTTTGTATTCCCAATAGCGAACTGTGGAATCGACACCCGGTGGGGGACTTCTCTGAGAGATTCAACTTCCCTAATAGTTTAAAGTAAGAGTATACTCCTCCCTGAAAGGCCAGCAACGCACCCGATTAAAATTACTGTCCATGGGCTGCGATGACTTCTAGTTAAGAGGCTAGTTGGCCCCCCTATACTATAAAAAAAATAGTCAAGTATGTATTCATCGATTTCCTTAGAACCCTTGCGCTTTCGAATGTTCACTAAACCAGAATTTTTAAAAAATGTTAAAGATTGTTTTTGCACATTTTCGTCTGTTCTGACTTGACTATTGGAGCATTCATCGATCGATCATTGGAGCGATTATCAAAATCGGTCAGTGTACAAAAGATCAAAGTCAAAATCATTTATTCATATAATGGTAACAGGTAACACAATGTACACTTATGGACGTCAAAAAAGAAATATACGTTAAATGCTTCTAATTTTTCTTTTACTTCCAGTTCTCAAATCAATCATGCTTGAATTACAAAAAAATATTTAAGTTATCAGTTTGACCTGTATTACATAAATTATATCAGAATTTGACTGTTTCAGAATGATGATAATGATTCGTAACTGTATGTAAAATGTATGTTGCTTCAAAAATTTATACCAAAATGTCATATCGATGTACAAGTGTACCTGGTAATCAGGTATTTCTAACTCAGAGAACAGCCAAAGTTTCCTCAAAATCCGTTGTTTTGAAATAGGTAAGGTATGTCGTCGGATACTTGAAGCCAAATTTTCTAAAAATTAAAATACTTCATAATTTAGAATCCAATTTCTTCTCTAATATAAGTGCAACCTGTTTACTGAAAAATTTCTATATTTTTGCTGATCTTTGTTAAATTAATAATAATAGCGGTTTTTTTCAGATAAAGTGTCTTCTTTTGCATTTATTGTATCTTGGGAACCAGTTTAATGAATCTTGCTCCACTTTTCGTTTCGTCTTGCCATGTGCCCCGCCCATTTCCACTTAAGTTTATTAAATTTTATTGCTTAGTTATTCTTCTTAATGATGTGTTCTTTATTTTATCATTCTTTTCTTCCCTATCAAACATCTTTAACACATCTGTATCTTTGCGCTTTATTGGACTCCCAAGTTTGAGATCCATATGTTAGTAGAGTTAATACACATGTACTGAAAAGCTTTAATAAGTAAATATCGTTTAACAAACAGCAATAATATATCCGTTGACTACAAAAATAACTGACGTCACTATAAGGCTGTGGGCTGACTCTAATGGCGTCGAACTAAAAGTTAGTGAACTAACGACTCATGTCTATACATACCTACTTATTGGACTAATGCATTTTTAACGCTTTTGCTTTCATTTACATTTGTTTTTCTGAATAACAAGCAAGTAGGTTCACGTCCTTAATAATAGGTAGCCTTAATGGCTAACCGTGTCATTCTTACGAATGTTCAAACCCAATTTTTTATATTGTAACCTTCTGCTGCAACATCTAAGTCTAAGATTTCTGTATCTCTCAAAAACTTTTTATACAAATCTTTTGTATCTGACACACCGTCGATTTTTAGGTATATGCCAGTTTCCTCAAGATGTTTATAGGCTTCAATTAATTACTTACACTTTGTTTACGTATATATGTGTAACCTAACTAACTCCAGCATATACACATTTTACATGGGGAGTAGAATATAAGATCTTTTTCCTTTGTCAAGTGTGTTCACCAGCGCAACTATGTTTAATACAACATTTTAAACAAATCCGACACTTTTATTACATTTATCTGATACGTGACGCAATAAAACTACCCATTTTCAGATCACAGTCGTAACATAATGGAATAGCAATACGCGAAAGTCACTCGTGATCTGAAACAGCAAGTGCTGAGTGCAGCCATTTCTGTGTCTGTTTTACTGTTTATTATATTCAGTAAAACGTATCTACTTAATGAATGAATATTTGATTTTACCAATAGCAGTTTCAGATTAAAGTTCTCACGCAAATTAGTAAATAGTACTTAGTCAATCGATATTTTATAAATGTATCTAGAAAATCTACGAGTCTAATATAAAAGATACTTATGAAGATTATGTTAAGTTACTAGACGTCTTAGTTAAATTTAAATTTTTGAGCACATTTAGTATAATAGACACAATATTAAGTCATTTCAGCTACTTTTTTTATTATTAGCATATTTAAAATAAATCAGTGGCACTAAAACCTTTTTAAGGTCTGCCTGAAGGGCTTCACCACAGTACAAATTTTATATAATTTCCTTATTACAAAAGTTTAAAATATGAGGACCGTGATTTTGGTTGCAGCTCATTTCAAACATTTTTACCAAAACAAAACTTGGCATATTGAAAGAATTACGGAGCTTTTTTACTATCGTTAAATCTGTTAGCCTTTAAAGTTTAAGGCATCGTTTCTCAAGAGGGGGGTCGAGTTTGTTTTAAAATAATAAATACAAACTACATATAGCTACAAAAGATTCGTTAAAAGTAGTGCGCTATGTATTACTATACTTTCAGTGACGGGGTCGCAAGACTGTTTTACTTAACTTTTTCGTGGGTTGCGACATAAAAATGGTTGAGAAACGATGCTTTAAAGGAACTAATATTGTTAATTATGAAATCTAATATATAAAATTCTCGTGTCACAGTTTTCGTTGCCATACTCCTCCGAAACGGCTTGACCGATATCTATTTTTCATCCCTCTAAATGTTAGGGGTAGTCCACCCCTAAATTTTATTTTTTAGACAAAATTTTTAATTTCTAAAAAAAAATACATACAACCTCTAATTTTCACCCCTCTACGATCAACCCCTATTTTTTATTATAAATGATATACATGGCAAAACGACGTTTGCCGGATCAACTAGTATATCTATATAAGCCTTAGTAATTTTCATAAATCCTATACCTCATTTTAATGTTCTACGCAAATGTAAGAGCAATTAAGCTGTTTTGACAGAGCTAATGAGGAACGTGGTATAGCAGACGCGAGGCACCGCGCTAATGGCTCTAACTGTCACCGCAACGCCTTCTAGACTTGCTCTTACTCGCAACAAATTATACGCCACATCTTGCCTCATCTCTAAACGAGTAGATAGAGAGATAAACAGCCCTACAGCAAATAGACTATAGTAAACTGTAGGGCTCGTTATTTATCGTGTATTTATTTTAGAGAATAATACAATCTATTATATGGTTTGTTTTAATGTAACAATAGCAGTCTTGTTCACGCGACAAATGCATATAAAATTAATACTTTAACATGTTTTTACGTTAAGCTATCTAATAACCAGGTAGTCCATTTATTAGCCGCAGTAAATACATCATATTTCTCTCACCATAGACCTTGTTTCCTCTCGATGTAGAGCCGAACTCTCAACTATTTTTTTTTATGTCTTCTCAAAAAAAATGCTTGACTAGAAGGCATTTATAAACTTTTACTAATAGACAGACAGACAAACCGACATAACATTTATTACTAACGAAACAAACACAAAAAATAATAATAATCAAAAAAGAAAAATAACAAAAAAGGAATAAGGTACATTTTAAGTGTGTAATGTGTGTTCGCACAGCATTTTTCTATGAAGCAGACGTTTTCCACAGCGCTAGTTATTCAGAGACCACAACAGTTAGTATATAATGTTAATAGTGTAAGTTTTTAATTAATTAATTCTAAATATACAAATTGCTTTTCTTTGTATATTATACTAGCGGCCCGTCCCGGCTTCGCACGGTGGTGTTTATTAAACATTTTTGTAGATATTGATATGTACTTTAATATTGTGGAAAAAATTTTTGTTCTTTCATCAATAGTTTTCGCAGCGCATGCGATGAAAGATATTTTATAGGCATTTATTTAAAACAATTGTTTTAAACAAATTTTAAGTAACATTGTAGTTTTAGTAGAGATCCTTATTTTCTTTTCTTGAAATTAAAATAGCCTATATGAATTAGTGATAGTGTAGCATTCAAATGGTGAAAGAATTTTTAAAATCGGTCCAGTACTTTTTGAGCCAATTCGTACAAACATACTTACATATAAATCTATCCTCTTTATAATATTTGTATAGAGTAAATACGAATATATGAGCACAAAATAGTAGTAATTAAAGTTATCGTAATTCAAACATACAAATTAAGGTCGCACAATATTACGCTCATTTGCTTCATGTAATAATTAATAATCTTCGTTGACTGTTTACTACCCGTGTTTGCTTCAACTGTTTTGAATTGTGTTAATTAAGTTTCGCTCGTTGCGCGTGTTTATTTCTAACATAAAATATATAACCCGAGATAGTTATTGAATAACAACAGCCTTATTAACGTAATTAATTCACTTAAATATGTTTAGTTATAATTATGGAAGTGTTGGACTTGTTGGCTTCAGTGTGCTACTCTTATCTCTGCGGTCGTAGTCGATCTCCGGCCGTGCGTCAATGGACTTTCTTTCTATGTGCATTTAACAAAATCATATATTCATTTAGGTAAGACAATGTACACTTATGAACGTCAATAAAGAAATACATATTAACTGCCAGTTCTCAAATCAAGGGCGTAGAACGGACGAGCAATAAACTCTCCGCCACTCTTTTTTAATCGCCAAGTGTTTTGTTTTATATTTAAATTTTCTACTTATTTACAATTATTCTTATTTTTAACTTTTAATTTTATTTATTATACACACGATTTTCATTACTCACACTTCTAACTTTAATATTATTATTATTTTCTACTTGGTATTATTTTATTTTATTTTATTAGAGGCGCAAACTAGCTGCTGTGGTCTCTGGCAGAATGACCAGCGCTGTGGAACTTTTTGCTCCTCAGCATAATGCTGAGCCAGGGCCAATTACAACCACAGTACACACACATTGCACACTGGAAGCGAACCGAATGGCAAAAGGGAATTTTAATTTTTAATTTTTATTGTTTTTGATGTCTTATTTTTTTTTCTTTAAGTATTGTTATTTTGTGTGTTTATGTGTGTGTTTTCGTTTGTAATAAATGTTATGTATATGTCAAAGCAATACGCACATCTTCATCGTTGTTCGATCATTTAACAATCGTAGTAATGTCTAAGTTCGACCACAACGAGCCCAAGTTTTCGGACTTGGAGTAATGGCGCGATACGTAATGCCAAGAATTATCTAATTTCCAACTAGCCCCAACACAAACGGGGCCGGAAAAGTGCTCATCAACGCAATTGGGCGTGCGAGTCTCAACTCGTTCTCAACCGAGTGTCCCTCCGTGATAATTCGCAAAATTACATTCATTTATCGTGTATTCGCTTTATTAAAAGGTCAAACTAGTTACATTGTCATTGTTACTATATTTTTACTATATCGTCGTTATTTTAGAAAAATATATTTTTTTAAGTGAAACTTTAGGCGCATGAGGGTATTATTTTGACGGAACGTCACGAAGATGTGCAGCGTTTTTTTCGAAGAAAAGGGAGAAGAGTGAATTACCTTACAGAAATTCTATTTCTAAATATTAGTATTTTATATTTTATGTAAAATAATTTATTGAAATCTCAAATTACGAATTGTAAATTAAAATCCCACGTGTTTATATTATCGAAGAAAAAAAATGCCTTAAAAAACTCTCAGTTGTGGAACGACGGACGTCGAGGTGATACGGGTGAAATTTCGTATTTTGCCCCACGTGCGATGATTCAGCTGCAGGTCCGAACAACAATGTTTGCCTATGAGTGCTTGTCACATTAAATATCGTTTTATATTTTACTTGCACCAATCAATCAATACAAAAATTGTTTTATGCCTACCAAATGAAATGTTATGAAATGAAAAATACAATAAAAAACTTATCTATTAATGCATATTACTTATATGATTGGTATTCCTACTAACAAGCTTAATTTTCTATATATAAAAACATCTTTAACTAAGAAAAATCATATTTTTTAAATTCAAGAAAAAATGTTGAGGAAACTAATTCCTTAGACGTCAAACTTCACAAACAAGCTTAGCCGTCTCCAACAACTTTGCAATAAGTTTCAAGTAGTGAACAATTTTTCCAACAAGACGATTGACATCTACGATGATCTAACAGACAGACTATATATATATATATATATATATATATTAACTATATAACTTATTACAACAAATAATCTATACGATAAGGGCCGGCGATTCTCAACGACTTTTCATTCTATGGCATGTTTGACTGACTCATACTAGAGATGTCCAGTTATAGAAGACCACTATAAAGAAAATTATAAAAGGCGTGACACTGTATTATCCAAACGATAAGGACTTAATAATATACTTAATACAGTACAGTACAAAGTACAGGTAGTTAAACAAGCTATGGGAATAAAAGGAACAGAGACGAATTTAAAAGAAGTAATGTTCAACAATAGATTAAGAGGCATCTGGAATAAATCAGTTGCGCTACAGCCTTTTTTAGGTCTGGGCCTCAGATTTCTGTATCTGTTACATGATCATTTACCAACCTAATGGGCAAGTACGTGATCAGCCTACGCCCGACACACGCCGTCTTTTAGGGTCTATGACAAGCCGGTTACCTCACGATGTTTTCCTTCACCGTTTGAGGGAATGTTAAGTGCGCATAGAAAGAAATTCCAGTGATGCACAGCTGGGAATTGAACCTCAGGGATGAGAGCCGAGAGTTATACAAGTTTTTAAAGGAAATATGTAGTAGTGCTTAAACATCCGGCTTACAATTATACATATATACATTATACCATTTACTTAAGTTGTCCATATACGTAAGTTATATAATACATCCGACGACAACATAGTCGGGAAATTAGCTAGAAAATACAAACTAAAAAAAAATTCTCGAAATTACGTCGTTATTATTATTTATTCGTGTTATTAGTGTCCAAGGAAATTGTGGACATACAAAATTTACCACGAAAACATCATCCTTATTTTGAAGTCAATTCAAAAGCCTGTACAGTTGCAGAAATTCTGAACAAAACCTGCACATGCTACCAGCCAAGCACTTCACAGTCCGCAAACATTGTACGTATAGTCATCAACAAAGCGGGCCGAGGTAAATATACGTTAAACATTTTAAAAGATACTCAGCGAAATTGCTTTTACAAGTCCTTAATCGGTAAGCTTTTTGCTATTAAGTATATTAAAGCTATAAATAATGATTACGGAAACGTTCGTAGGTTACGTAAATTATTATTAAATCTTTCATAAATTATTCATACAATAATTGTGTAGTTGACATTTCTTAGTACTAAAACTATTAGAGGAAAATCTCTATTAAATATTCAATTAATATTTCGAGTAAATTTTCTTTAGTTTTGATAGTGTTCTAGTATTTGTATTTCTATGGCCCTTTTTTTTTGTTATACAGAACTAGACAGACAACACACAAATGGCCACAATCCTACCTGATGTTAAGTGAGATGTGGCATTTTCTCATATCCATACTATTACATTATACAAAAATATCTCCTTCCAGGGATTCTAAACTATGTGTAATATTTGGGGGTCAGAAGGGGCCTTGAAATACGATAGCAAGTCGAGTATATGTTATATATTTATTGGTTTTATACACAACAATATTATATGTATCAGCCACAACTGGCACTACAGAGTGATCTGCCAGAGCTACATGTGAATGTGATAGACGCCATTTATAACTAAAAAAAAAGATTATACAATGTATATAATTAACAAAAACAAAGTCGTTAGAACCCAATTGTTTATCAATTTATTAACTAACATATATAAAAATATTACATATCGTAGCTGTAGAATGATAACCTCGTATGCCCAGAGGACCAAACATTACAGGAAACGAAAAAATATTTCATTTCGTCAATGTTCATTAAAATATTATTATGTGTTTTTGTCCATAGTTTTGGATGGTAAAAAGGACTTATTTATTAATAACAGTAAAGTCCTTAGTTCAGGATTATACCAGTTAAATAAATGGTTTTTTGACATAATATGAGGTTATCATCCTACAATGACGGTTATGTATGACCGTAAAATACAAGGTATTAGAAAATAGTTAGAATATATTAAATAAGCAACAATTATATAAAACATTGAAATTACATTCACTTAAGTGCCAAGGCTTGAATAACAGTAAAATACTATTAACATATTCTAAACAAGAGTCGCATAAATTCCAAGTCGGATCCAAGTTGTTTAAGCTTATTTATTCCAGCGACGATATCGATTGTAATGCCGGCTATTGAAACTGCATACTAATGAAAGTACTAGATGCACGAGTTTTGTTCCTAAGGACCTTTAGGGCCGCATCTGGATAAGTAAGCCAATCCCTCGTTCGATGTTTTATTGAATTTATCATGACCGTGTTTGGTCCATTGCCTTTTGTGGTTCATGTGAGCTCAGCTCATAAGATATTTACATTTACATTTAGAATATACAACTTTGTACTATATGTGTGGTCTCCAGTGTGCATGCTGTAAAGTATTCTTAAAATAGAATTTCAAATCTACAGAGGCCTTACTATGAACTTTTATCTACACTCGAATAAATACGCACACATACCCATTGACACACTCATACATTCACGCATACTTAATGTTTTATACGAATTGTGTTTGATTAGTTTAACAACTTAAGGGAAATGTTTTAAACATGCACCACGGAATAATTATCTAGTTACCCACATCACAGGACTAGCGATTGCTAAATTTTGTCACAACCATATTTCTGTCATGAATACATTACAAATATTTAAATAATGGCCGAAAGGTTTTAAAAAAGTAGTACTCTCGTGTAGTAATAGCAATATGTATTCCAAGTCTAGATATGTATATGTCGCGTTGTGAATTATTTAATGTTCTTCGCAAAGGTGACCTAAGAGTTCCCTCGGCCAAACGTTAGTTTCAAAGGTCAAGAGGTCTTCAGAGCATGTAAACCTCAAAAAAGGCCGACACAAATTGAACGCACTGACTCATATAGTCAATATGAAATATATTAAACCCGGTGAAATTATAGTTCTTGATATAGATTATTAAGCTTGTGTAATATAACGCTTGAATATTATATAACGCACTGAATTGTGCCATATACAATCTCTTTGAGTCCTTGTTTGGTTTGATTAAGTTTCAATTGATTTAGGACAAACTGCGCTTTCACTTATAACTTTAACTAAACCTAAAGACTTATATTCAATCACATAAATCACCGTTTTGATACGTCTCATTGCAGCGCAAACACGTTATGACATAAAGAGGCGAAAAGTACTTTTGTAATAGTAAAATTCCTTATACTTGGCGTTTCAAAAATATGGGCCGTATATTTTTATAGTGGGGAAAGCCTGTACAAGGAAGAAACAAAAAGTTTCCTCAAAAAAATTAACACGAAGGCCTAGAGCTCCCCTCGTAAGCCAATACTACTGTAAATTTATAGACCACAACATATTGTTATGTAATTCAGTATTCCAGATAATTACATACCGTATTCTGTTAGCGACCAGCAATTCTGCGATGTCTCGTCCAAGCCGCGAGTATAAAGACTCAGCGATGACCAGGACTTTTGCATCGATGCGCAGACGCGCGTCTGATCGGTGATCCCGGGCCTGCTGCTGCGATGCGAGAAGGGAACACTGCGACAACGGCCGAGGAACTCGATCTCTCCATACAAGGCTGTTGGAGAAAATACAATATTAAAACTTATCAATATCACATCTTTCAACTAACTTAAAATGAGTATTAAGTATATCCATAGCGCTAAATCACCTGCATCATGAGGACACATACACACCCTCACGTCCACACCACCACACCATCACACAATACAGCCAACTTAGTTATTACATACTTAGTTAAATGTATTTAATCATTTTTATTGATGTTTTCCTTTCTTAACTATTTGAACCTTTTTGTTATATCTTTGGATATATCTTTAGTATAATTGTTTTTGTTACATATAATTTATGTTAGCTGTAGGATTACGAAATAAATAAACTGTATTTTTAATCGTAGAATTATCGGTGGAGGTATTATTGGGTAGTGTAGTGGGAATAATATTTATTTTAGTTGAATGGTATGTATGAATGATGGATGGAAGATACAGTAATAATATAATATGAACAGTCTAATACAGCTTTTTAAGTACATAAAAGTAATTAATTAATATAAGTTCGCTGAGATGTGCTCGTGGTTTAGACTTGAGTTCACAGTTTTACTATTATTATTACTACTTTTAAAACAGTTTTTGACTTCACTACCATTGGTATATTATTATTAACAGTATAGAATTGTTGGGTAATTTATTTTAGTATAAGAGTGACAAATACAAAATTAATTTCGCTTAAATAGTTAAATACGAAATATTAATGCCTATTCTAACTAGCCAAAAAGGGCACATAGATAACAAGGAACGAACAGTGTGACACATAATGTATTTTAATGTACCTAGTATCTGAAATTTATAAAGTAAATCGGACAGCTTCAAATATTTTGTAAAGCCTACTCGTATAAGATCATTAAAAAATTCTAATCACTTAAAGTTATACGCTCCTACCCTCAAAGTAATTTTGCATAAAATATACGACATTGTAATTAAAGTTGCCGCAAATTGATTAGTTCGTAATCTTCCACTGAAATTTTGATGAAAATCAATCAAAGACTGGCGAAGTTAGCTGCGATTCAAGTTGAAGCCACATCAAAGAGCCATTACGGTTTATCTGAACGTTGGAATAAATAAAAGGAATTCCGGGAAATATTCATCCATAGGCGGGAGTTGTGGCCTCTTTGCTGGAATCATATCGTTAGTGTTATTACGAAATAAAGCAAGCGGAAGTTGTACGATTCGCAACTTATCACAGTTTCTATTTCACATTCATGTACATGCACTAATAGCAAGAGCAGTGTTGGCATAGGGGAACCAGCGTGCAACTCTCATCCCTGAGGTCGTAGGTTCGATTTCCGGCTGTGCACCAATAGACTTTACTTCTATGTGCGCATTTAACATTCGTTCAAACTTTGCCTGTTCAAGGTTTGCCTTAGATTCAAAAACTCGATGGCGTGTGTCAGGCACAGGAGATTGATCACCTACTTGCTTATTAGATTGACAAATGATCATGAAACCGATACATAAATCTGAGGCCCAGACCTAAAAAGGTTGTAGCACCACCGTTTTTTTTTTTTTACTAATAGCAAGATTGTATCACTGTTATTTTCTCGTGTAGATAACAACGTTATTTCTTCGAATTAAAGTACATTTTACTTCCAGTCTATTATAAACAAGTGTTTCATTGTCATTTTTGAAGCGACGCCATCTATGTCTGTCAACGAAAACAATTAAGCCATGGAATGCACGACCTTAAAGCTGACTGAGGTGGCTTAGATTCTAAAACTCACAAATGAATAATAAAAAAAACACAAAACCTAGCAGAAGGCTTAGTACGTATATGTAAATATTGTAATTTTTTAATAACAGCGCATATTGATTGCTAATTAAACGAAGAACACATGCATATATATGACTGTAAATTGAAGTGATTACAAGTACTTTTTACAAAAGAGTAGGAGAACTTCAGTTTTTGAAACGAGAATAAATAAAACATTTCAACGATCTAAGAAACGCCCTTTTAAAGTTAAAATGCCCAGCACGCGATTGCTACTCGTCGCAGTTGCTAATAGCAATCAAATGCGGATAGCAATAGCATAACGACTTACAGGAATAACTCGGCTAAGGTTCTCATTAACAAGACTGGTGTAGGGCGTGAATCGTTGGTGTAAATTAACCTAAATTACTTTTGATGGCCATTTTACTTTACAGGATTTTAGTCACGCGTTCGAAATACTTTTTAATTCACAACCGTCTCTAATTCGGATTATAAAATGAACATTGAATAGAACGTAAAAAAAACTAATGAATATTTGTGTTACTGTAAAGTACACCCTAATAGTAAAACAATAAGGATGTATTTTACCTTTTTATCTTTCCCCCCGGACCGCCGTATGGTGTAGACGTGCACACGAACTGTTATTTTTGAATTTAAAAAAAACGATATAAATCTAATTTAATTCATCAATTTAAATTAAAATCAGTGAAATCAATAGAACCGCATGAAGCTGAAGAGGTGTTTAGGACGTCGGGCTCATACAAATACCACGTGAGTAACGTGAAGACACACTCATTTCATTAATTCTGCTGCCCTGGTACATCAGACTGCGGACAATTAATTAGCATACTCGAACGGTATATGGGGTACGCCCTTGAATACTAATTGGCTGCTTTGACTAGGACATCAACTAATCAAGGTCACGCGCCGCCTTACAAGGACAAGTACCGCCCCCTAAAGTGTCATTGATCGCTAGACCTGCGCTTGCGCCGCCTACCAGCTGTGATTGGCAGATAACGCCACAAACCATTAGTGGACAGATTGTAGTGACAATTTAGCTCCTTGTTGACATCACAGCCTGGTACTTACGGATTGAAATGGATAAGTCTAGTTCTGACTCAAATATTAGTGAAATGATGAACAGCAGCACACCCCCTAATTTCTTATCCACGCGTGGTAAAAGAATGAGGGATGAGGATCTTCCTAGGGAATTTCTCACATTTAAGGATGAAATGAAAGAGTTGTTGACTTCCTTCATGACAACCCAACGAAAAGAACTAAAAGCAATCTCAACAAATCTTAAAGAAATTCAACAAACTAACAATAATATTGAGAGTTCTATTGCATTTTTAACGAGTCAAAATGAGGAATTTCGACAGAAAATAGAACTGCTTGAGTTGCAAAAAAAAAAGGACCACGAGTATATTGCTGTATTGGAAGACAAGCTTGAAGACCTGCAGAGGACTACTAGGAAAACCTGTATTGAGCTGAAAAACGTTCCTAAGATGCCTAAGGAAAGCAGTGATGACTTGACTAACATGGTATTGAGCCTTAGTAAACATCTAAATGTTGGTATGGACCGTCGCGATGTCAAGGACATTTACAGACTACCAGTTAAGAAGGAAGGGGCTTCAAACACACCTATAATTGTAGATCTTGGTTCTACTATTTTAAAGACCAATTTACTAAAGAGTTCGAAGTCTTATAACATCAGGAACAAGACAAAACTTCAAGCAAAACACCTCGGACTAACGACAAACAATCCGGACGCTCCTGTATTTTTGTCTGAGCAATTGACGTCGAAAGGCGCACGCCTATTATTCTTGGCTCGAGATTTGTCAAAATCTAATCATTATAAATTTTGTTGGACATCACATGGTCGCATCCTAATAAAAAAAGATGAAAATTCTCGTGCTATTGTCATCAGGAGCGAGGCACATATACACCATTTGCTGCAGAGCGTATGACTAATACGTCTTTTAATTTTTATTGTTTTGTTTTTGGTACCATTTATTATATTGTATATTTTAAGTCTAGTTAATAGTTTCTACACAATACCTATACAACATGGAATTCTTACAGAATATCACAACCACATACATTCTCACTTCCTCATTAAAGTAGTAATGGTCTCGAATTTTAAAATAATGTTATGCTATAAACATAATCACATACATACGATCAATGTACAGCTGTTCGCAGGCATGCACTTCAGTGAATCTTCACAACCAGGTAAATTCGGACTAACCATTCACTTAAATGCTTTTCAATAATGGATAGTAACACGGCTACTTTTCAGGAATTGGACAATGCTGAAATTGCACATTCTGTTACCTTAGACGTTGAACACTTATCTACTTACCTGCAACAATATAACAATAACTTGACCGTATTGACTCAAAACATAAGAAGCATTTATAGCAATTTTGACGACTTTGTAGCAACATTATCTCAAATAGAAGTTGATGTTGATATTTTAATCCTAACTGAGTGCAGACTTAACTCCAACAAACCGACACCAGAGTTAAATGGTTATTCTTCATTTCTTACGACTAGACACATTAATCAAAATGATGGCATTGTGGTTTATATTAAAAATTGTCATTTTCCCCAGGTGAATGAAATAAATCTTAGGCACGCTTCCGCTTTACAAATAACCATCTCTAATTTCACTATAATTGGAATTTACCGGTCTCCATCGAACGTCTCCGCGGATAACTTTATTAATTCACTAGATCAACATCTTCAAACTATTCAATCGCACAAAAACATTATCATTACAGGAGACTTAAATATAAACCTAATTGAAAAACCGTCGGAATCATCACAATTGCGGGCAAACAGGTTGTCTTATTTAAATATGTCGTCGGTTCACGGTTTTCTCCCGGGACACTGCCTGCCTACCAGGGAGGAGAGCTGCCTTGATCATATGCTCTTAAAGCTGGATAAAACTAAAAACTCCGCATTTGTGGCAATTCTGAATACATCAATAACTGATCACTCAACAGTACTTTTGACTATATCCCACACATATCAAGCTACATCAAATAATAAAACTATTACTATTACTAACTTTGAAAAAGCATATCATTACCTAGTGAGTGCAGATATATCTCTTTTCAACACATACATTGACCCAAATACCTTTGCTAACAGGATAATAGATGTGATAAGAACAGCTCTCCTTCTTAACTCTAGTTTTAAATTAGTCACCAGCTCCAAGCGTACTTTAAAACCCTGGATATCTACAGGGGCCCTGAGATGTATCAGGCTTAGAAATAGAATGCAGTTGCAAGCGAGAAAGGATCCATTTAATATTATAATAAGAATAACCTGTAAGCGCTTTCGTACGTTTTGCTCTAACCTGATTAAGAAATTAAAAAGAGATTATCATAAAAAACAAATTACATGTTCTATAAAAAATCCAAAAAAGCTCTGGCAGAATATTAATAGTATAACTCATTTTAAAAAACCGAAATCATCTAATGCACGTCTTCTTCAAATCACACCACATCCTCTAGATTCTTTAAACCGTGTTAATCAATTTTTCGTCACAATTGGTAAAACACTAGCAGAAGAAATAATGACTACGGCTGGGCTTCGTTCTAGTTCAGTAATGAATTCCAATTCTCGATCACAGACCTCCTCTTTTGTGTTGTTAGAGACTGATCCAGCAGAAGTGGACCGCATACTCATGGCTCTTGATTCGGGAAGTGCATCCGGATGGGACGATATACCTATAGGCTTCCTTAAATTATCTAGGGACTTCGTGGTTCCCCTTATATGTCAACTGGCCAATCTGTGTTTTGAATCGGGTATATTTCCGAAAGCATTGAAGCATTCCATCATTACGCCCGTGCACAAGGGGGGGGACACGAGTGATGTAAACACTTACCGACCCATATCTGTCTTACCTGCAATTTCAAAAATTATAGAAAAACTATTAAATAGGAGACTTTTTAGCTACTTGAATAAATATAATATACTTTCTGATTCGCAATATGGATTTAGACAAGGACGCTCGACACAGGACGCTATTACAGCACTGACGACTGAGATTGTAGGTAGGGTAGACAAAGGATATAAATGCTTGACAGTATTCCTGGATTTAAAGAAAGCTTTTGACACCGTTTCGGTCCCCATCCTTGTGCAGAGGCTTGAGGCGATAGGTATAAGAGGTACAGCTCTGTGTCTTTTTGACAGCTATCTTCGAGGTCGGACTCAACAAGTTAAAATAGGAAACCTTTACAGTGAAGAAGAAAATGTTGTATTTGGTGTGCCGCAGGGGAGTGTGCTTGGCCCGACGCTATTCCTAGTGTACATTAACGAACTATGTAACCTGCTGAGCAGCGGAGGGAAAATATTCTCCTATGCGGACGATACAGCTATTGTCTTCCACGGGGAAACTTGGGAATCCGTACGCCAGAATGCTGAAAGTGGTCTTGCCGTTATAGCTGACTGGCTAAAGGCTAATGTGCTAACCCTAAATATACCAAAAACCAACTTTATTTGTTTTTCTCCAAGTCAGAGATCTAAACCGGGTGCTGATTTTGGGATTGGGATACATGAGTGTGCGGACCGCTTTACACAAAAGTGCAACTGTCAAATTATTCAAAAAGTTGTCTCTATAAGATACTTGGGCATAATTATTGATGAATGTCTATCATGGCACTCACACATTGCTATTATTATGTCACGTGTAAGGAAATTGATTTGGATTTTCAAGACACTACGCCATGTGATGTCTCCTGTGATACTCAGTAATGTTTATGTTGCATTAGCTCAATCAGTGATTACATACTGCATACCAGTCTGGGGCGGTGCCATAAAAACTAAATTTCTTGAGCTGGAAAGAGCCCAGCGGTCTCTAATAAAAGTGATGTATTTTAAACCCTATAGATACCCCACAGTTAACTTATACAGAATAAGTGGATTGTTATCGGTGAGACAGTTATACCTACTAAATGTGACCTTGTATCTGCATAAGTCTATTCCATTTGATTCTGCCAGTCGGGATAGAAGACGGAGTGATACTGTGGCCTGCTCCGCAACGGTTCGTTCGAATTTTGCAAGCCGTCAGTACGTGACTCAGTCTGCATATATTTACAATAAAATAAACGCTGAACTTCAATTTCATTCTAGAGTTCTGTATGAATGTAAAGAAGCTATAACTGATTGGCTAAAAACTTTAACTTATGAGGAAACTGAGCACATTTTAGTACGAATTCGCTAGTTTGGGACATACATACATAATTATATACTTAACAACAAGTATACACTCACTCACACACACACACACATGCGCACATACACACTCAACCACGCATGCATAAAATAAGTTCATAGAATCGTCAGAGAAACTATGAGAATTACATTTCATTTTATTTAATTTTTTACCGGCTTTGCTTCTTAGCTGGGTTATTGTTTTGTTTTGTATTCTTTTCTATTGTCTCAATATTGTGTAAATAAGGGAGGTAGCGAGTCAACCCCAACACAAGTGTCTCTGACTACTTACGGGGGCTGTCTCAACTCATGAATGTAATGTAAAATTTGAGATACTAATAAACATTTTCATTTCATTTTCATTTCATTTACGTACATACGTATTATACAAAAAATTAATCTTGCTAATAATATTTTTTTCTGCTCTGGTTCTTACTCGAGTTGAAACCACTTTGAAACTTATTACTTAAAACGAAACCATTGAATTAGTTAAGGCTTAAAATGAACGAAATTTAAGTCCGCAATTTGAAAATCCCCCAAAAAAATTACCAAAACGCCTTCCATTAATTAGTGAAAACACAACTTTTGCTATAAATAACTCGGGTCCGCCGAACTTACTGCCCTAATTCTCTTAGCGGTATAACTTAAAGAGATAAAATAAAATTATCGTCTTATCCACAAGCCTTCTAATTAAATAAACTTCTGTAAACTATCGCATCAAGACGAATCTTAATAGAACCTTGAACGAGGAATGCTTAATAACTACAATACACGGAACATAACAGCAAAAATAAGATAAACGTTTATCACTATATTTATACGAAAAACTTCGACGTTGCTCCGTGATCAGACTCGGAACTAAACGGAGCATCATATAACGAATGTTGTAAAACCATATTTTATAAAATACTAACCACTGCTAAATTGCCTTCGGTCTCAAAGTAGAAACATACAAACGGAAGACATAGAGAATGTACTTTATAAAGCCTCTGTGGCTACTGGTTAACGCAGATGGCAAATAATGGAGATTATGAATTTAATTTCTGTGATAACAAATTTGGAGCTGGCACTGAATTAAGTTTTTATAAAATGGTCCTTCGAAACGGACTCAGAAATGTGCTTTCTCCGTATCTCAATGAGCGGCTAACGGGATAGCAAACCACAGTAACAAAGACTACATATAGACAATTGTAGGACACAAAAGGTAAGTAGAAGAGATCCATCATCGATTTCCAAATAATTGCACACAAGTTCTAATTTAGCAAAATCTTGGGACGAAGAGAGCGGTCGTTGGAAACTTAAATACTTTAAGTTAACACAGCCAGTGGATTTCGCTTTTCGTTAAATTTGAAGTGATTTTATATCTCACTTCGTACATTCGTTAACAAGAAACTTACTTATTACTTTTATTGAGTTAGTAATGTTTTTTACTTTTTAAATAAAACAAAATACACTTTGGTACTGGCAACTTATTAACCACACATTACGTTTACATTTTAATATAAGGATTGGGGATTCGATTTTTTTCTTCATTTATAAATGGTTGTTTTATAACTCAGTTATATTTAGAACTTTTTTTAATTTACTTTTGTAAATTGTTCAATACCTTAATACAAGGGCTTAGTTAGCCATAACTAGATTCGTTTATCTACCTTCTAGGATCGGTTTTCGGCGAAACAACAAAGTTTCAGAGAGCACATAAGACTAAATTGTCAATGAAACCCCAACACACAGTGGGCACAGTACCCTTTGTATCACGTTCCATTTTCAAAATAATATCAAATTAATCACTTTCCCTTCTAAAATAACTGAATAACAATTCCTTCAAAATATTAATAATTCAACAATATTTAACCAAACAAGCTTAACAGTGTCAAACTATCCAACAATAGGAAAGTCCACAACTGTCGTATTGAATTTAATATTTAATAAAATACATTTCCATATTAGGGATAATTGTTGCTTGGAATTTTCTTATACCTTTCTATACCTACCTACCAAGTTGCTTTTTATTGTTAACTTCATTCTGTTCCTGGGACTTGATATAATGACCTCCGTATGTCAAAAAATTATGAATGTTATACAGAAACCTCTGATAAAAAACATCTGGAACAACGTAGTCATGAGTTTGATATTTTTACTCGGGATGAATTTACGAGGAAGAATTGAAAATAGAATTATAAATTGTTACACATAAACAATTGAGAAACGTTATAATTTTATAATTAAAGTTCTTTCAATCCATTAAGTCTTAACTAAGTAAGTAATTAAGGAAAAGGTATAAGATATCATTTGACGCACATCGTCAAACGATCTGCAAGATTGATATTCATCAAATGAATTATTTCATAACTAAGCTTGACGATGTGGACCTTACTCAATCTATAACTTATTTTTACACGAGACAGATATATTTATCTGTTTCCTCGTATTTTTTCCCTTCCAAAAAAATAATTAAAAATCTCATTTATATACACAGTGTTAGCTTTTAATAATTATTTAATTAAATTCTCAACATTTTTATGAAACATATTCTTTTGCTACAAGCGCGCATCTGCAATAATTACTCATTTGACTCGTTCGGTTATTTACGAATTGTCACGAATTGAATCGAATAACTGCCCGAAGTGGGAAGGTCGAGTCTGAGTGGGGACTAGAGGATAAAAGAGCTTGTATATAACACATGCGCACAGGCAATTCCTTTGTTCAAGTTTGAGTTTATACATTTTACGTAGGGTCAGTGTGTGAATTATAGTAAATCAAGTCATCATTGGAGTGTTTAATTTCCTACCCTTAGAACTTGATCAACTAGCCCTAACAATAGTAAAGGACCAGACTGATTTTCTACGCTGGATGCCCTCTGCCTCACTTGGAGGAAATAGGACTTTAAGAAAATTAAGTCATTTATATACTGTACCAAACTAGAAACTAACTTTTCTTATATAATATATATAAGTATGTACAACTTTTTTCTGGTACTCTCACTTCTTAAGTGACATTGTTAGTAGCCGGAAACCAAATAAATTGAACCCAAAGCCTTTTCGATGCTTGACCGAACCTTTGACTTTAAAGAGCCAACGTCCACCGCAATTAATCGAAAATTTATAGTTAATATGCGTTAATAACGCTTATTATTTCACGATACGCACAATGGTTGGCTAATCCTCAGTTGTAGCACTGACCAAGTACGATAATTTCAAATTAATTTTACAAAAGCATCATGTTTGCTCGCTACAGTTATCAAGTAAATTGGATTTTGTGCAAATGACGTTTTCCGCCAGAGTAATTAATCGTGATCGACGTTGTTTTAATTTCTAGCTTCGATTTTAAGCCAGTTTTGTGCAGATAAAAAATTACATAATTACAATAAATTCAATACATATATATATATATATATATATATATATATATATATATATGTACTACTAGCTGACCCGGAAAACGTTGTTTTGCCATATTTCTAGGAAACATTTTTAATTCAATAAAAATAACTATCTACTACAATAAAAAATAGGGGTTGATCGTAGAGGGGTTCATAAAAAAATAAAAACAAAACATTTAGGGGTTTGAAAGATAGATAGTAGCCGATTGTCAGACTTACTGAATATGCATAGGAATCGGTTTCAGAGGAGTATGGGAACGAAAATTGTGACACGAGAATTTAATATATTAGATATATTAATCGATGGATTTATTTGGTAAGTGTTTTCTTAATCAATCAGGAGCTGAAACACGTAGGTTGTACCTGCGTTTCGCGTATCAGATATTCCGATCGGCTCTTAGAACCATCAACTAATCCCCCACCTCGTCTCGACAAGAATAAGTACTATTTGATCTCCTAAGATATCAGTAATTCAACGTACCCTCTTAATCATTAAACTGTTTCCCAATAAACTATATTATAAATTATAATTATATATAATTATAAATAATTTACAAATTTAAATACAAAAAAAAAACAGTGTGGCACTCGGGTACTGCTGCAGTAAAGCTATTGCTATTTATAGTACCTCATAGTGTATTAGGTTTTTATTTCGTTACGGAATTTCTTGATTCGGTCGCCGCGCTTAACGCCCGCGATAAAATCTATGCAATAGCTTAAAACATATACCCAATATACCCAAAACGAATTATACCATATTCAGGCGAACATTACTATAATAGTATAAATCTACACAATAAGGAGTGATCGATTTATCCCATAATACGAAAGAAATAAAATCACATGGATTTTTAAGAACACCTAAAACGAACACAGACACTGTTACATACTCCCATACAAGTCAATTATAAGTACATTGTCATTGTTAGTACTTAATGTTGTACCACTTTCTTTGCAAATAAAAGCTTTAATTAGCATAAATTATTATCCTATATTGCTTTCGGCTTCAAACACATAATGTGTCATTTTTACAATTTGAACAAATACAATATTCATTTATTTGCTTCGTAATTTTTAGCGTCAAGGCTAATTTTATACGCTTGATGCCTTCTGCCCCACTTGGGGAAAATGAAAGAGCTATTGAGAGCGATTGAGAGAGAGTGAGAACGGCGAATTACCTTATAGAAATTCTATGTTTAAAATTTCGTAAAGAAAATTTATGATATATTAGTATTTTATATTTTATGCAAAATAATTGATTGAAATGACAAAATGCCATGCGTTTTATTATGAAATAAATAAATAAAAAAAAATATTATTTGTACTAATTTTCGACACTAAATAATATGACAATTAAATTCATTAAACTCCTAACATATCTTCCTTTTTCCCTCCCTCTAAGTCTCGGAAATGTAAAGTTTTAGATTGGTATAAATATGAGCAAGACTTAAAAATTAGTTTGCCAAAGAAGTTTCACTTCTGACATAAAATGCACGCACTTTTTTTTAAATAAAAAAGACACGATAGAATAAAATAGCCATGCATTTATCGTTAAAATCGTAACATTTTTACTATTTCTTTTAATGTTGCCTTAACACGAGAGCCAATTACGATAACGATGCCGGATAGCGCCAAAAATTTCAGCGTCATTTGGCTTCCCACCGTCAATCCACATTAAACCATAAGAGCAATGGATCAATCATGTGTGCAAATGAGACCTGCTCAATATGTAGGCCGTCATTTTTAAATCTACTTTGTACGCTTGATTTTGCGGTTAAGTTTTTATTAATAAAAGCTGTGACAATATTATTTCAAAAGAGGAATTTATATTCGCGTAATTAATTATTTATGGTAGCTTAGTGTTAAGCTAAATTTAGTTTCGGGTTAGACACAAGGACGTCACAGGTGACTCAGAATGAGCTGCAGGATTTAAAATAATTGTAATTTTAAAGGACTATCATATACTTGTACATAAAAGTAACAACATAGTTTAAAAATTAAATAATTAATATTTTTTACTACATCAATACACCTACATAAATAAATCGGTAGCGCTACCACCTTTTAAGATTTAGGCCTCAGATTTCTGTATCTGTTTCATGATCATTTGTAAATCTAATAGGCAAGTAGATGATCAGTCTCTTGTGCCACACGCCGTCGACTTTTTGAGTCTAAGGCAAGCCGGTTTCCTCACGATGTTTCCTTCACTATTCGAGCGATTGTTAAATGCACACATAGAAAGTCCATTGGTGCACAGCCGGGGATCGAATCTACAGGCTCATGGATGAGAGTCGCACGCTGACGCCCCTAGGCCAACTGCTCCATACACCTACATAGTTCATATTTATTGTAATACTTCTTACCTCGTCAACGGAGCGGTCACGTAATACGTATAGAAGAATATGGTGAGGACGGAGAGCAACATGACGCCGGCCACGCATTTCCTCACATTGACGTGGCTCGCCAGCCAGAAGCAGCATCGCGGGGTGGCCGTCTTGTGCTGGTGATACTCCCCGCATTCGAGCAGCGGCGTGCGGGCTCCACGACCCTCCATACTTATAACTACACACCACTATATTTACACAACACAACACTTAGACCACAATCTCTATCTGGGTACTCTAAAGGTCCCGTTTGTCCTCGGTAATTTCTGTCGCCACTTGCAATGTTTCCACATTTCATAACAACGCTGCGGGGTGCGCACGCGCATGATCGCGTTGAATGCGTTGGCGCTGACGGCCATCTCGTGCCGACAAACGGATCCGTTGCCTGTTTAAAATGGCCGCCGACGCATTTTGGCGGGTTGTGCTCATCACGACGGCTGCGCACCACTGCTAGACCTTACGGCATCCGTGGGTTACTGGAGCCGGCTGATGATCGCATCGGTCTCAGCTGAAAAAACAGAGACACATATTAAAAATAATAAAACAGCGGTCTGTAGATGAATACGGTCTATTGACTTTTAATAATAATATTTAAAATTCTAGCTGCACAGGGAATCCTAGTATCGGGGAAGTGCATTTTCTCTTTAAACTATACACGCTTTTTTCGTATGTAACTTATTAAATTTAGTAAGAAACTCATTCAATAAAAATAGAAATACAAAATACAAGTAATCAGTAAACCTTGGTACCTCAAGCTAAGATGGCTATTAAAAAATAGCATAATTATGTTTAGACGTCAAAGAACAAGTGTTTAATAAATTGCATTATGTTGCCAACTAATTCTAAACGACAAGAATTGTTATCACAGAAAACATTTAAATTGAATATTTAAATCAAGCACAGATGTAAAAATTAATTAGTGAAAGTAACACTCGTTGAATAAACGATATGCATATAAAATTTCTGCAAGTAATAACACGAGTTTTATAATTAAAAACAATATGTGGCTGGGATATAGGAACGATCGTAATTTCACTAAACACATGAAGTACCTTTCAGCACATATCAGCTATTTAAATCAGCTCAGTATGGAGTACTGAAGAATATTATACAGAAGAACAATATGCATATTATAATGGGAATATCCTGAGTTACTTTGAGTTAGTCGAAACGTGAAAACTTCGGTTGGGCGCCTATAAATCCGACCTTCGTGTCAATGGAGGCAAGGCTTATATTGAAATACTTCTTCGAGACTGAACAAAATTCATTCGGCTGTTAAATTGGACCAGCGAACCTCAAAATTCTGGATTAAATTTGATTAAAAAGTAAAGTAATGAATCCGAAATCAGGTTACGTTCATGGGTACAATTGTATTGGGCAATGTTAGCATAATACATACCTTTGGGTATTAAATAACGATACTAATTTTGTGATTAAACTAGTCTAACGCCAAAGCGGAGGTAATATAACCATAATATATCATTGGTTTCAAACGTGGCAGTAATAAATTTCACACCGCATGAAGTTTTGTAACTGAAAATGAATTTCAAATTGCGCCTGGTGTTTTTGTGCCTCATTCGGGTAGCTTTTGAATAGGCGTACGTTACTCTATTAAGCAGCTAAAAGGGAATATTCGAGAGCTCGTAGACTGGGTGGTGGAATCGAAACGCGAGTGGAATCCGTGATCGTACCCTTTGAATATTAACTAGCAGATGACCTCCTAACCAGGGCGCAATTGTATTTGAAAGCGTCTAGGGGTTTTTCATTACTTAACAACCATTATTTTAGTAATAATATCGAGGGAATAATTAATTTAAAACGTTTGGAAATAGCACAGTAGAATGATAAAGAGTTTTTCAAATCACGCTAAATCCATATATAGATTAAAAATCCTGATTCAAGACAGTCTTGATTCACGGGTTTTAATCAAAACTTAGTTAAAAGATGAAAGTGTGTATTCTTTATGTAAAGTGGATAATCTTAAATTTAATTCTTAGAATTTATTTCAGTGCACACAGCTTGAGAAAAGGGAGCAATTAAAGTTCTTAATTAAAGTAAAAACGCAACGTTCATGTTGAATCTGATATAAAGATGGCTGGGAAATATTACTTTAATATTTAATAATAATATTAATTATGGAAGCTGTACCTTCAGGTACATACAGTTCCACTTTATAAATAAAAAATATAAAAAAAAATCAGTAGCGCTACAACCCTAATTGGGTCAGGGATTTCTGTATCTGTTTCATGATCGTTTGTCAATCTAATAGGCAAGTAAGTGATCCGCCTCCTGTGCCTGACACACGCCGACTTTTAGGGTCTAAGGCGAGACGGTTTTTTCACCATGTTTTCCTTCACCGTTCGAGCGAATGTTAAATGCGCAAATAGAAAGAAAGTCCATTGGTGCACAGCCAGGGATCGAACCTACGACCTCAGGAATGAGTCACACGCTGAAGCCACTAGGCCAAAACTTCACCTGGCCTTCACCTGATGTTAATTGTCGCCGATGGACAATCTCAAATCCAGAGAGCTCGCTGTGCGGCGCTGGCCTTTTAAGAATTGATATGCTCTTATCCGAGTGGACTTAAAATAAACCCACTTGTTTCTTCACCATCTACTTCGGTACGCAGATATTATATTAAAATAAATGCATACAGTTTAAATATTTAACTTAAAAACGAAAGCATATTAAACTCTCAAGACCATCTAGTAAAGACTAGCAAAATATTAAAAGGCTTACATCGTCTGTTCGAAGAAAAGCTCGGCTACAATGGAGCTTAAACTTGGCATAAAGTTTTGACGAATAACCAACTTAGTATGGAGATGGCCCTATACGATAACAGCGCGTCACATCGTATCAAAAGACAATGCTCCGGCGGAGGTGTCGTCACAACTTATTATAACTTTGCCAGTTCGCCACACCTCGTCTTCCCTCGGATATCCGAATACCGTCGTTAACATGGAACTTGCATAACATTGAGGCTCCTATTTCTAATATATCGTACAATGTTAGCAATTTTGTGAGGATATTGTTGAGAAAGTTTCTCCGCTCGTTTGTATGCAGATATACTGTTACGTATTGTAATATAATAGAAAATGGTATCATTAAACGTACGGAAGTAATTTTTAGGTATCCCTATCACCTCGATATCCGTCGTTACTTAAAGTTACCGCGCACTACTATGAAGAACCAGTAACCACATCTGAAAAGGCCAGTAGCCTCACGAGCCTCTGGCATTATGAGTGTGGAACAGGTTTTTTCTATTAAAAAGTACAGACGCGAACTTTCCCCTACCACACAAAATTTGATCAAATAACGTATCGCGTATTTGCATATACCTTGGGAATTGCGAGTTCGACTTCCAAAAATAATCCTTATAAATAGACAAGAAAAAGAAACCGAATAAACACAGAAATGATTTTGAGGTTCCAGTAAATAATTTAGTCCTTTAATATTTTTTTGCAGCTTTGTATTCTATTGGTGCCGTGGTCATTAAGGTCACAATTCAGTCGCATATTTGGTCAAGGAAGATTAATTGCTGCTAAGCATCATCAGTCAGCTAGAAGGACTTTAGACGTTCTGTTTTGCGAATGTATATTGGAATTGTTTGGTATATTGTTTAGAATACATTTTCAATACTTAAATAAGCAAGACAATCTGTAATTGAGATAGTGTCTGATTCCCTTAATCAGCCCACTTCAATCTCATACATGACTTACTATAATATTTAAAACTAGCCTGTTAATAGACATTTCCAGCTTCCCAGAGCTGGAAATGTCTATTTTTCATTAATCTAAAAAAATATAGCCGTTATTACTTAGGGATATGTAGTATTCTCGTGTTGGCTGTTGAACAATTGAGCGGTCTGGGGTTGACCGAAGACTGGCTGGTGGCTCAGGGCTGCTGTATCGCTCTCGAGCAGTCCGAAACAGCAGGTATTGATAGAGGTCTATGCCGGATATAAGCCCGGCCTTTGTCGTGTCAAAATTCTCGTGTCACAATGTAAGTTATCATACTCCTCCGAAACGGCTCGACCGATTTTTATTAAATTTTATATGCATTCAGTAGGTCTGAGAATCGGCTACTATCTTTTGTTCATACCCCTAAGTGATAAGGGTTTTCCACCCCTAGCATTTTTTTTTTTTGGACGAAATTTTATTTTTTATAATGTGCCATTAAAAAATACATACAACCCTAAATTTTCACTTCTACGATTAACCCCTATTTTTTATTATAGTAGATAGTTATTTTTATTGAAAAAATGTTTCTGAATATAATATATTATAGGTCCATGTCAATCAACGTTTGGCGGGTCAGCTAGTGTTTTATAATGATTAGAGACTTAAAAGATGATAATAGATTTGCTGAATTTAAATTGGCGAGTCGGCAGCGCTGGAAGTTTCTCGTTTCGGAGAGCAAAATACTTTTTGAGTCGCAGAGTTAACGGAGAGAGTGACTGAGTAATGTCAAAGACACATTTGAGTCTCACATAATTGTCAAAAAATTCGCGATCCACAACGGGTTTAATTCAAAAACATTTCAGTCAAATGATAAACATACAATGAAATAATTAAAATATAATTTCGATTGTTACGCTCACTCGCATTGCTATAATTCATTCCACATTTCAATTTATTATCGCTATCGATATATCCCTCAGTACGATTTGCTGATTTCCTGCAGCATTAATTCCGCGTGTCTTTAATCCCAATTCATTTGTTACATTTAAAATACTACTACAAACAAGGCGAGTTATGGACAAATTAATTGTTATTGTTTCAATAAAAATAATTCAATGAATCGAAACGATTATTGTTTTGACTTTATTTTAATATTATTTTCGTGGTATTCAAATTGGCCTCATTTTGTATATTTTTGTTACGGTTTCATCTTAACAAAATAAACCGATTAAAAATCTATTTTTATATTCATAAACATTGGAGCAGTGTTGGCCTAGTGGCTTCAGCGTACGACTCTCATCCCTGAGGTCGTAGCTTCGATCCCCGGCTGTGCACCAATAGACTTTCTTTCTATGTGCATTTAACATTCGCTCGAACGGTAAAGGAAAAAACATCGCGAGGATACCGGCTTGCCTTAGACCCAACAAATCGACGGCGTATATCAAGCACAGATGATCACCTACTTAGATTGACAAATGATCATGAAACAGATACAGAAATCTGAGACCCAGACCTAAAAAGGTTGTAGAACCACTGATTTATTTAATTTTGAAATAAATGTCCAGGATATTTTATTCTATGAAATAAAAAAACCTGTCTTTAGTTGATGCATTTAATATCAAGTTAATTAGACGCATTACAGCTATTTGCAATTCTAAAAGGCCGAGCAAACTAATTACTGATTTATCAGTTAGGTGAATTCAAAGGGTTCAATTCAATCGCAACGCTCACAACCAACAATAACCAGTTCCCATTATATGGATGTTGCATCGAACAGGTATCAGCAATTAACGGAACATTTGCTCCATTACTATTTCCGTATGACATCAAATGAAAACGTTTAACGCTATAATTGGTAATTCTGTGCTGTAAATAACATTCCATGCTAATCTGTTAGCAGTGATACTAAAAACTAATCATAAGTTACTAGAGACAGGGTTGTTTGTACACATGGGTATTACGGATCGATATGGAAAATTCATATTAACATCTATTTTTTTATAAGACAGAATACACATCTCTGGGCCGGTGCTCCTAAATACCAGATTCTTCCTTTTGATAAAATTCAGCGAAGGGCTTGTCGAAATGTCAATCTCCAATGTATTACTGGTCGACTTGATTCTCTCTCTCTACGCAGACACATTGAGTCTCCATGCGTATTCTGCTAATGTACTATGAAGAGTCGTTTGGGTTGATCCCTCCTGCCAAAATTGCATCCTCATCACATTGATGACTGGAAGTCTTCCACGGTCACACGACATTTTCTCTTGCAAACTAGCGAACTGTGGAATCGACTCCTGGCGGCTGGTGGAAGTCTGCCTTGGGAGATACTATCTCCAACTATTTAAAAAAATAGCATACTCCACTCCTAAAGGCCGGCAACGGGAATACTAAACGGGATACTCTACTGGGAACTGGTACAATGGGTAGTGCGCGGCAGATAGAGCCTTAAATAACGCTCAGTTATGGAAAGACGGACGTCGAGGTGATACTGGTGAAATTTCGTATTCTGCCTCGAAGTCTGATGATGTCACTAAGCTACAGGCATAAATCTGAACAACTTCTCTGAACACTCAATGGTTAATGCGGTAGAAGATGCAGAGAAACCCTCATCTCGACGCAACGCCAAAAGATCAAGCCGCTGGGAAAGTGACTGGTCAAGAGAATATTACCGTTCAGAAGTGACCAATATGAATAATTATATTTTAATTTGAGTCATGAAATACCACTCCTTATCTCTTATGCAACGTACGCGCAGTGCTTTTTGCCTATCAACACTTAAATTAGCTTAAAAGCGCAGTGTTCAAGTATCCAGCGATGTTTCCTCATGCGATTAAGTGAATTTATGCAAGACATTACAAAGACACTACATGCCGCCTCCAGTCCGTTCTCATGTCCGCCCTCTCCCTCTATGAAACCCCACTTCATGATATATGGGTTTGCGCTGTCACGTTATTGCTTCCCGAGACCACTAAGCATATTATGTTATTACATGTAAATCAAGAATGTTTTATGTTTCTTTTGATTGTTAAAAGATGTTTTATAAACGCTGGCTTGTTTTTGCTTCCACAGATTAAGTAACTACATTATAAATTTGTAGATAGTTTTTGTTATGTTAACTGTTTATTACTATTAATAATATAAATTTAAAATTGTTACAACGGTTGCAATAACTTATAACAGTCTTTCGCTATACTTTTTCTCCTGTTTTCTGTTATTGTGATGTTAACATATTACAAGAAAATGTACAATTTTTATGCAACTGAAACTACATATAATTATTAGTTGAAAGTACCAATAACCGACCAACATACAAAGTGAAAGTCATGAAAGTTTTTTTTTATGTAACAGGAGGGAAACGGACAGGCAGCTCACTTGATTTTTTTAATACCTATTCTACTCCCCTGCCATTGTGTCCAGGGACTTTTTCTATCTCTAAACTTCACATCACGCGTCTCGCGAAATACGCCCCGGCTACATCGGTAATATATTTACAATATTCATCAGCGAGCCAGGGCGCAATTCCTCGCGAGATGTATGTAACATTTTTTTATTTTTTTCGCTTTATTAACATGTAGGCCGTTACGCACTACAGTCATCAGTTAATGTTAATGCGGTAGAAGATGCAGAGGGACCACACATTTTTACGCAACGAGACGAGATGGAAGGAAGTGACTGGTTGGCGATGATACGAAGCGGAAAGGAACTTACGAGCTACCGCCCAAAGGTGAGAACAGTCCTCTATATGGGGCCGAATTTGCGCTTTATCGAGTTGCAAATGGGTAAAGCGAGTGTATGTTAGGACCGTTGCAAGTGGATAATTGTAGTATATCTGCCTTCCCCTTCGGGAAAAAGGCGCGATAATATAAAATATATAAATATGTTAGTTCTAATCTTGACTCATTCCTTATCCCATATAACGTAAACATTCTTAAAAAAATTTAAACACAATATACTTATCAGTAAAGGACGTATTTTTCGGTAATGACGCAAACTGGAGTGATTCGCGGGCCCGTGATAATCCCCCCGCCCATTAGGCCGAACCGCGCTTGCAAATCGTCCGCATATTTTGGCCCAAGATTAATTGTTCTCGAATATCATCTATCACGGTGAGCTCTCTTGTGACGTTTTAAACAGTGCGTACGACGTTTGTTTTATTTGAACCACAATAGGTATAAAGAGCGGCTTGGGGCTAATTGAAAATTTAATTAACGGATTAAGTAGGCGTTCAAAAAAGAGTTTTTATTTAAGGACTTAGAACAAAGACAGCCCTCGGATTGTATTTAAATTTAACAGCGGTATTTGTCGAAATTGGTAACTTTGAAATGTATTTACTATTTTGTATTAAAAGCTACCCTCGCATAAGTGGCCAAACGTGACTAACTTCTTTATATTTTTGAAGTGAAACTTAGGCGCATTAGGGTAAAATTTTTACGGAACATCACGAAGATGTGCAGCGTTTTTATCGAAAGGGAGAGAGCAATTGAGACCGATTGATAGAGAGTGAGAAGGGAGAATTACCTTATAGAAATTATATTTTTAAAATTAAAATTTCGTAAAGAGAATTTATGAAATATTTTATATTTTATGCAAAATAATTTATTGTTATAATTAATTTATTGTTATTTTGTGGTATTATCTCAAATGACAAATTGTAAATTAAAATGCCACGTGTTTTTACTATCGAAGAAATAAATTAAATTTATTATTTGTATTAATTATCGACACTTAATATTTTAATGACAATTAAATTCATTAAACTCCTAACATATCTTCCTTTTTCCCTTTAAGTTTTAGATTTGTATAAATATGAACAAGAGTTAAAAATTAGTTTGCCAAAGATGTTTCACTTCTGACATGTGTACTTTGTACGCACGCACTTTTTTTTATTCATAAAAGCTTGCCAACGCTCGGCACACTGATTCATTGGTAAGAACCACTAGGTACATACATTTTAATGTGACAAGTACTTATAGACATACACTAAGAGATAATTCAAATATTAAACAAAAGAATTATTATTACAGAAACTAAACGAGAATCAATTTTAAAGGGTGAGGAGAGCAACTATGAATATCCAGACCTAACTCGTCTATCAGAATGGTCAATCTGGACATCGGTGAGCTTTAATCAAAACGCGTTCTTGGGAGAGGAGGGCCAAATGGAATGTTGGGGTGCTTGGGGTATCTAAACGGTTCTTTTGCTCTGAATATGATAAGAAAAAACTAGAAAACTAATAGCGCTACAACCGTTTAGGTCTGGGCCTCATATATTTGTTACTAGATTATTTTATTATCCAATAATTAAGCCTTCTATGCCTGACCAATTCGGTTCGAAGGTATGCCAGTTTCACGTCATGTCAAGTCACGTCACGATGTTTTCCTTCACCGTAGCGTTCAATGCGCTCAAGAAGTCCATTGGTACACCAGAAATCGAACCTACGACTTCAGAGATGAGAATCGCTTTCTAAAGCCACTAGACCAAAGCTTATAATATAGATTTGTTCTACCGTAATAATGACCTTCTCAGGTAACAACATAAATCATGATTTAATCACATTTTTAGAATTCGACTAACCGTTTGTCACGACCGAGAAACGCTTCATTAAAACAATCCTGTCATTTAACATTTTAAGCACCAGAATCCTAATTTCGTAAAAAAGATAAATCCCCACTTAAAGCATCCCTCGACAGTTTATTGCGCAGCGGACATGAACAAATTGAGTCAATCTCTTTTTGTTGCAGACGTAAATCGAAATACCTATACTCAACGTGCAAAGATATCAATCAAACCGCCCTTTTTCAATAAAGGTACCACAGCGTTCCCTAAGCCAATTTTTCGAGTAATTTGAACTTTAGACACGGGTTGTGTTCATTGAGTGTTCAGTACGTTTCCGGTTCGTAATTTAGAGTTAGAAAAATATTTTCTAGTTCGTAATAATTCATACATTAATGACGACCTACATTACATGTAGTAAAGAGAAATGAATGTTTTGAATGTTACTTGCCATTAGTGACGGAGGCAGGAGAGGTTGATTAAAGAGCTCCAGCTTATACTGTTCCTCGCAACAATGAATATTCAGTATTTCAGTGCATAAGCATAATGCGACCGCGATCTTAGTGGCACGAGGACATTGCTGTCGTAACTGCAATGCCGCCCATTTCTCATCTTAAATGCCATAAGCATATCGCTCGACTTGGCCCTTAACAGCCTTAGTTTTTTTATTCAAATTGCCTCTCGACTGCGACTACAAATAAAGACGCCAAGTAGCGAAGATAATTACGTAGCTATAGACGCTAGGTAATTTGTAATTATACTCTTATCAGGCAGATAAGGCTAATGTTTAATGTTTCTCATTACAACAGTTTATTTTTATTTACACGAGAAACTTCGATACGATACGAACGAGATACACACCGCCATCAGCCGTCCCAATTTTAGTAGGCTACTTGCTAGATAGCGTACCAATTTTTAAAAGGCCGGAAACGCACTTGCGAACCTTGTGGCAATGTGAGTGTCCATGCTCTTATCACTTAATATCAGATGAGCCTCCTGCCCATTTGCCTTCAATTACATTAAACAAAAAAAAATAACCTTATTCCTTTTTTTATAATTTTTTTGATATTTTTTTTAAAATTATTATTATTTTGTGTGTTTCTGGGTAGCTTTGTTGTCATATACGAACTATATGATATTCAGCCAGAACTTTTGAAATCTAATTCATGTATTTTATAGACAATTAATTAGACTTAGCGACATGACATGAAAAATGTCAGACGGCATCTAAATTATGTGTATTGTTGCGTGAGAAGGAGGAGTGAGCAACCGCGTCGCAGGCGAGGGGAAAACCAATGGCTTTTATCGACATTTCTAGAACATTTTTCATTTTTAATTAATAGGAACTCGTCCAATTTGTCATACACAATTTTAGGATTAATTATCTTAAAAGGCCGGCGAAGCACTGGCGAGCCCTCTGGCATTGAGAGTGTCTATGGTATCGCTTAACATCAGGAGAGTCTCCTGTCCGTTTGCCCCTGTTCAATAAAAACAATGCCTTTAAAACGTCGATTTGACTTTAGATTTTAGAAAATAGTTCACCTAGATCCTGTTTTAATAGCACAATACAATATTTACGAGTAGCTTTTACAAGAAATACATTTTGAATAGAATTATTATAGATAGGACGTTTTAAAAATTAATATTAATTTGATGTAGGCCATATTTAAATTATTTGTTTTGGATTATTAAAATAATTATTCAACTAAAACCAAGAAGTGATATCTCAAAGGCTATACACGTGCAACGAACTTACGAGCCTTCTGGCAATGTGAGTGTCCATGGGCATCACTTAACATCAGGTGAACCTCCTGCCCATTTGTCTCCTATTACATAAAAAAAAGCCTGGTCCAAAAAAATTACTACATTTTCTTACGTTGCCACCAAGTTTTGTTTTTACCAGCGCTTAATTCTATAATCTCTCTAGTACGAACGAAGTCGCAAAACCTATATACAACATATATGTTATCCATAAATTACCATACCTCAAATCAACGGTACTAATCCAGTTAATATTCGGCGCTGAATTTTCACGACGCAATTACATTGCATACACCGTTTGTTATGGTAAAATAATCTTTTTATTTTGTTATGCAAAACGGCTCGCCCGCACGAACAACCCGTTAAATTTGATTACGCTAAGGTAATCCCCTTCCCACTTGCGGTTTTACTGCTTCGAGGCTGTATTTTCGGCCAATCGTCATTTACAATATGGCAAAAACTGAATTCTCATATTGCCCGAGGATCTTTCCACAAAATGATTAAGTTTTGTGCTGTCGTCACATGACCGTTAGAGACCAGCGCTGGCGTATGTACTCGATAGTAATTGTTCGTAAAAAACGCTGCGCTGGCGCCGCGTAAGTCCGGGGCGTTCGGGACGCGGCCAGCGCTAGCGTCACGTCGCCGCGGCGTCGACGTCGCTCGACGCTATACGGACGCTGACACGACGACGACGCTCGGAAGACTCCAAGTAAGACCCTTCTTTGTTACATATGGCCTATTCTTAAGTACGGCTGTGAAGCTTTGACGATTAAAGAAAATACCTGCCGGCGCTTACAAGCATTTAAGATGTGGTGCTACCGTCGCATGCTTCATATAGGCAGAACATTAAACAAGGGAACGTTGCGTCCCTGGGCCATGTGTTGCGCCATGACCGCTACCATCACCTTCAATTAATTATAATGGGTAAAATCTAAGGTAAGCGTCGTATTGGTAGAAGGAAGAAATCATGGCTTCGCAACGTTAGGGAGTGGACGGGTATTGCGACTGCGAAAGAGTTGCTGCATCTGATACAAGACAAGACACGCTGTAAGAGACTGAGGGCCAACCTCCAGTAATAAAAGGCAAGGAACTAAAATAATATGAGAAAATTGTGTAAACTGAATAGTGTAACAAGTGTCTTATATAATATAGCTTTATCGGATTTATTAAGTGCGCAAGATCAACTTCGTTTGCGTAGTAAAGAGATAAAAAATATTTTTATGTTACGTATAAACTTTCCTTCTCAAGGGTATGGCACCTTAAGTTAAACATTTTAACATTCAGGAACAAACTAATTCTAATTACAGTATAACTAAAGTATAGTTTATTTTGTAAAATATTACTAACTATATCAAAACAGCATGTGACAGGTTATACAGGCTAATTTAAAATAATTTCGTCTTTGCTTTATCCGAGTAGAATTAAATTTCTGCTAATTTCATTAAATGTATACATTGAAGAGCTGTGTTGGCCGCTGGTGGCAGCGTGCAACTTTCATCCCTGTTGGTCGTAGGTTCGATCCCCGGCTGTGCACCAATGGGCTCTCTTTCTATGTGCGCATTTAACATTCGCTCGAACGGTGAAGGAAAACTTCGTGAGGAAACTGGCTTGCCTTAAACCCAGAAAGTCAACAGCGTGTGTCAGGCACAGGAGGCTGATCACCTACTTGCCTATTACATTAATTACAACTAGTCATGAAACAGATTCAGATATCTGAGGCCCAGACCAAAAAAAACGTTGTAGCTCCACTGATTTTTTTAAATACATTGAATGGACTCTTATAGATTTAACAAATGGTTATTGAATCACGTTTAACAATAAAATTATTCCCATTTCGCGTGTTTTACAACATGGTCACGGGTGACTGACGGCGTTCATTGTCATTGGAGTGAAAGCCGATATGTATAATTAATTGTATGATACTCGCGTAAATAACTTGTTTAATTGGCATATAACTAATAACCATCTACTAATAACCAAACAACTCATACCAATCTTATTCACATAGAACCATCTATAACATACAGTTATTTTTCGTTTCACTTTTAACATATGTTATAATTGCTTAGCTATGTTCCATTAGTTTTGTTTAAGTATATGTCATAGGTTGCGCTCACCTTATTCAAAACGAAGAAAAGTACGAAAGCTAATAAAATATTCATAAACAGCATAAACTGTTCCTATATATATTATACTAAATATTTTAAAACCATAGTAAACACACAACCAAACCGTACTTAGTAAACATTCAAACAATAACATTTACTCTATTATTTGGAAATCATTTGGATACTGCCAAAGTTAAAATGCTCTAAGCAGAAACAAAAAGACATCATGCATCATCAAGGCTCTTAAGGCGGCACAAACAAGTACACTTTTAAATGCAGCCTGCCGAAACCATTAAACATCTTAGCAATCGGTGTGAAGTAAGGCTTTAGAGGAAAATGGAGCTAAACCACAATAGTAACTGAAATGGACGTTGTACCCATTGTACTGAAATCATTTCAATCCAACCCTACTACCATACAATGTTTTCTTTCGTTATAAATGTAGGACGATGTTATAATAAATACATATTGAGGTCAATTCTGACTATGTATTCTTTGACATGTTTGAAACGCTACCATTACTATTTATATGTCAACAAATGTTCAATGAAATCATTATTTTGACGTTATGCTAAAGTTAAGAATAACTAATTTCGTAAAAAGCTTAAAAATCTTACCCAATTCTATTTACTATTCTCGTTTCCTTGTTCGTAAAATTCAAATAGCAAACATTAATTTCAAACTTCTAGTTATGTACAACAAACTTAATCTTCATAGATAAAATAGACAATACAATAAAGTTAATAAATACAAGTATTAAAAGAGGAAGCAACAATTATTGTCACACATTACGAACGCGGGGCGTAGGAGGGATAGGCAAGACACGACCGGCCACTGTTGCCTCACGGTGCTTACTGAAAACCGCTACGCACAGCTCAGCGCGGGAAAATCGTAGCGCGGGTTTGGGCGGGCGCTACGCGGAAGCTATGTTAAAAAATCTTTGGCTACGGAGTCTGTAAAATGTAAATTTATAAAATATCCATTCGCAAGGGTAAAGTTACGGTTTGTTTAACGATTTATAACCAATTGATTGGGCTTTCGTGGAAATGTAAGGGTAAAATTACTTGTTATTTAACTTAGCTACTAAAATATTTTACAAGAATGTTTCAATAAACTGAAGGTAGAGTGGTGTTTGAAATATATTATTAGGTCAAGCTAAGAAAAGATTAACAAGAAGAAAAATTAGGAGTCCTTCAACCTTGAACGGCGATATCTGAAGCTCCGATATGGCGCAGAATCCAAGCTGATTAATGCTAAGAACACCAATAAATATTGATGCTAGATCCTTTGTCTTGCTCGGGATTGATTCCTTTTTATTAATGGTTAGGTACACGCACATCTATGTGACAAATGCTTGCTACATAAAATACATAATAAAACCGTATATCTATCGTGTTTTTTATCAAAACAAAACAGAACAAACATACAAACTCACAAAAAAACATAGAAATTACGGTGAATTGGATTTTTTATCTGAGGCCGTACTATATACTTTGGTATGACTCTGAGGTTCCAAAAAATAACACAGACACAGAGCACGCATATAACAGCCCTCATCTACACTCTACAATATGTAACGCACACACACCCATGCATACATTCACGCATACTTAATGTTCTTCACCACTTGTGTTTAATTAGATATTATACAAGTTATAAAAATGTTTTAAGCGTTAACCATGTACCAATGAATAATTATTATCTAGTTACACACAACACAGGGGATTCCTAGTGTGGGGACTAGCGATAGAAAATTTTTGTGCCAACCATATTTATGTCATGAATGAAGAATTTATTTATTCGTTGTGTATTTCCAGAATATTATAAGCGATATGTTCTCATGGTAGCTCGTGAATCAAAATTCATTTTACAATACCGATAACAGGAGCATATCTATAAACTTTTACTTTCGCTTACCGATAACCGATTGCATGAGATCATGCGATCATGTCCGCGGCAACCGATCAGTCGGCACGGCCGTCACGCACGCTGATCATCACTATATCGATATTGCGTGTTTAGCGATAACGAGACATTCTTTATTCAAACACCTTTTTATTCGAAGCCTTTTATGACGGACATAGTGCTGTATTATATATATATCTATGTGTATAGCATCTAAAAATTTATTTCATAAAGTATAAACTCTGTCTGTATCTTTTATTAATAATTGCTATGCTATTTTTTCTTTATATTAATTGTATATTTTACTGATCAATGAATATTAGAACTCAGAATTTATTTTAAATATATATTTAGTTTTGGTTTATTTTTTATTGTTAACTGTGGTTTATGTTTATGTTTGAATGTGTATTCCGTTTTTGGCTGTTGTGTATAATGTAATTGTCTGAATATTGTGTAATGTAATTTAGTGGATGCGTTGCCGGCCTTTAAGAGAGGAGTATGTTCTTTTCACCGGAATCAGATCTCTATAGCATTTATAATGATTAAAAAAATATATTATTTTTTCTAAAATTTATTCCTTTGGTTTGTATTAAAGTAGAATTCTCATAATAGTAATGAATTCTCATGCGTGTAACGTTTCCGACTTCGTGTGATGTTAAAAATAATGTTCGCTTCGTTTATTTCCATAATCACGTGGCGTCCTCTCTCAATGTAGAATATTGAAATATATATCTATAGATGTATGTGTATGTACATGAATATCGTAATATAGATTGTGAACATACACATGAAATCCCAAAGTTTTTGAAATTAAATATAGCCGTTGTGAAGCAAAGATTGTTGATAAACCCCGATTAGCCAGCAAATCAGATAGTTGGTCTACACTCCGAAAAGACTTCAATGATATTCCCAAGGAGGCGCTTGATTGAAACCCGCAAGGAAAGCGGAAGCCTGGCCGTCCCGAGAAAACCTGGTGCCATACAGTTGCAGATAAGGCAGAGAGAGCCGAAAAGACTTGGAGCGAGGTGAAATACGATGCACTAGGCCGAACACGATGGAAACTAACTGTGGATGCCCTCTTCCCCATCTAGGTGTTATAGGACATGAAGTCAAGTAAGTCAGAAAAGACACATTTTTGAGCATATTTCATTGAATATTTTCCGATATATATATAATTGAGCCTTAGCCATGTCCAGTACTTTTAACCTTTACTTGGCTTCATAAGAAGTTTCAGACTCATAAAGTTTTCTGGTCATGATTATGTTATCAAATAATCATAATGTTGAAATAGTTAAGCAATTTGTTACGACTAAATATGTATCGCACTAAAATGCTATATAGGCCAAGATATTTAAGGTCATACATAATAACCAAACTATTTTCTTCACAAAAGCACTAAGTAGTTCACAGTATAAAATACTTATGTACTAAGAACTAACACCTAAAGTATGGAGAAAGTTGAATTCGCTTCAAGAGTGTAAAGTTTCTATAACAACAGACGGCTTTTAGTCACCTTTCATAGAAGTCAGTTCATTTATGAGAAGCTTTCATGTTGACAAAGCTAGCGGAGGCTCTATTCAAATCATCCTGAGACTTATAAATAATGTTGAATAGCATTCTTGTGGATTGTTTTCAATCTATACGGACCATTCGCAAAACAACTACTAAAGAATATAAGACATATACTTTAGCTTTAGTTGTGTAAGTGTTGTTGTTTGGCCCAGAACGGTGGAAGATTTTTACTCAACATGTTGAAAATAAATACAATTCTTAATGATTCGTTATCATATATTTTAGGTAAGGAAATAGCAAAAAAGTTTGTCGACATCACAGGAGACTAAAGAGCTGGCAGTTACCTCGGACAAAGAATTAGTCTAGCCTGAAGGGACTCATTTTAATAATATAATTTAGTAATTTTATTTTAAGGTAAGTTACTGTTTTTTGTTAATTTAATTTAAGTTAGGTTTCAGATGGAATAATAAATTTAAAGTCTTACCTTATGTAATACAACAAAAGTCCACAGTTTTTGATGCTTACAATAAGAACCCCGGAAAGACGAAGCGTCGTCATAAATATAAATCAGTGGCGCTACAAGTTTTTAAGGTCGCAGATTTCTGAATCTGTATGATCATTTGTCTATCTAATAGACAAGTAGGTAATCAGAATCCTGTGCCTGACACACACCGTCGACTTATTGGGTCTAAGGTAAGGCTAGTTCCTCACAATGTTCGCCTACACCATTCGAGCGAATGTTAAATGCGCATATAGAAAGTAAGTTCATTGGTGCACAGCCGGGGTTCTAACCTACAACCTCAGGGATGACAGTCGCACGCTAAAGCCACTAGGCTTTCTCTTTTTTCTTTAGGCACATTCTCATTTTTTATAAAACATCAATCAAAATCAAAATACGGTTATTCAGTTTTGATGCGTCTTAGCGTAGCTTATGAATGTCAAAAACTTTTACAAAAGCACAAGACCATCCGTTCGCAAAACATCAGGCGGCGTTGTTCTGAAAAGAACGGTTTTACCCTCCCTCTACATTACAATTATTCAAAGGAAAATGTCATAAACCACAACGTCATTAAAGTTACAAAAGTAAAAAAAATCTCTTCTGTGATTTACCACATTCACCATTATACACATATTCACAGCACTTCAAAGATAACTAAACAAATTATAATAATATAACTAGAACTATTGCCACGCGTTTTTGTCATTTACACACTAATGTTTTATTAATATGTGTTTTGAATCTGTTTAAGGGCAGGTCTAAAATGATATTTAATTATATTTAACGCTTCAATTGCTCAAAAGCCTACACCGTCAAACCAACATAAATAGCTTTCGGAATTCACATGAAATTCAAATTCAATTTGCTCCATTTTCCACTGTCAAGTATTACATTCAAATATATTTTCGCATTAGCAAGACGTTCAACATTTCTGTTCAAAGAGATAACGCAAATATCCCCGTTGGTTCCGAGGGCAATAGGCCAAGTCATACGAAAAAATACTTTAGGTGCTTGTGTCTATTGTTTGGATAACCAAATACTGTTACGGTTTTCTTTATACAAATAAATAAACTTTTAATGATAAGCGTGTATTCACCGTTTGAAAAAAACTTACTCGTATGTATGCGTGTTTATTTATGAGTATACATTGTTGAACAAAAAAAATATTTCTAATATTTACATTTACGTATTGAAATATATTTTAAAATCCCTCAATTTCCCTATTCAAACAGTTATTTTATACTGAATGCAATATTTTTAATGAATAAAACCACATTACATAAGTTTAGTTTAGCGTAAATACCTACGTGAAATCACAAATCAGTGGTCAGAAACATCTCTGAATGACTGGTCATATTACTAATACAGAAATAGATGAGAAGTTATTATCCTTTCAGTGAACCTAGAGCCACTGGGTTATCCCATGTAATCATGTATCCCATCTCATCTGGGGCACAGGCGGTCCAGCCTTTTATAACATCTATTTCATTGATATTTCTTTCAGGCCTAGTAGGCCTAGTAGGCCAGTATGTGAGCCTCTAAGCCTGACATAAGATTTATCTATACTTATATTATAAACAGGAAAGATTTGTATGTAAGTATGTTTGTAACGAATGACCTCAAAAAGTACTGGACCGATTTTGAAAATTCTTTTACCGTTTGAATGCTACATTATCACTGATTAATATAGGCTATTTAAATGCATGAAAAAATTAGGGATCCCTACTAAAACTACAATAATGGTACCTAGGGTGTAAAAAAATGCCATCGCATGCCCTGCGAAAACTATTGATGATAGAACAAAAAAATGTTCCACAATATTAAAGAACATATCAATTTTTACAAAAACTGTTTAAAAATAAATTTCCACATGTGAATAAATGTGACGGGCCGCTAGTTTTTTAATATAACACATATTTAGGAAACTGTATATTTCATCATAGAATGAATATTGGTGCACAGGCTCCGTTTCACCAGTAAACTAACGCTGCTCATTAATCCTAATTATCTCTAATTTATCTCACGTTTAAACTGACATAAACCGATAACGCTCAACTCCCAAAAAGTTCCCGAGGGAAATATTAAAAAATGCGGGCAATACTGGTCGGGGCCCGCGTGCCTATAAATAACAAACTTTCCGGCGAAATACTTTCAGTAAAACTGAAATATTTTAAATTTGACTTGCACTAAACCACGCTCACCTACATTTCCTTTATTGTACTGCATTACAGGCATTTCCTTGTGTACGCTTTATTAAAAGACATTGAGAAACCCCGTTTGCCCCCCTATTTTATAAAAAAAAAGAAAATATTCTGCGATAACATTAAAAAATCACATTCGAATTCTTTGCGAATATATCAATAAACACGACTTATCCAGAGCTTTACATATTTGGTAGTGGGCTGATCAATTAGAAAAGCATTGTTAAGTTCTTATCTGATACCTAATCCGCTGTATTAATGACAGTTTTTTGCAAGTAAAATCTAAAATTGGAAGTGTAATCATTTTGCTTACCATATGTCATATATTTTAGAAAAAATAGCTTGTAACATATAGTGTAGATATAGCATTATGTTTAATTGGTGAATTTAATAAATAAATAAGTCTCTTAGAAGTCAAAAAGGTAATAATAATAAATGAATGTTTTATAATTTTGAATTGTTACATTAATCAAAACACCAAACACTAGTAATATTATACACACTAGCATTTAAAAATTAAAACTAAAATTTCAATACAATTTTTGATTGTTTTAATTCTTACACTTTAAATTCCATTTGACACTAATATTTTCTATATATAATTTAAATCTTCATAAGTATTACGATTAATTTCTTCGTGTAAACATTTCCACATAGCGATATTAATAAAGTTTATGTTGCAAACCCTGAATTTCGATGGGCGAAGGCAAGAGTGCAACAAAAAGTTTTTTCATAAAAGGAGCGAGGCATTCGGTCGCGAAGAAAGAGAGCAAACAACAAAATAGTTACTTATTAACTTTTACCAGCATAATACACTTGCACAGCTTGTTTGTATAAGAAAACTTAACCTCCTCAAGCTTCTCGAACAATACTCATCATATTCTGAGATCCCAAAGCTTGTTTAAATAGGAGTAATAACGATAATACTTTCTAACGAGAAATGTTCTTAAGTTTATTACCGTTTAAAGAAAATACTTTGTTTTTACATATTTAGCACAATGTTTAGCTTGTCTATAAATAAATATTTGAAAAAATGTACAGTGCACAACTCCTTCAATAAATAACAATAAGTGTTATTTTTTTACTATGCAATAGGTATAGTATACGCGTTCTATAAGCACGATTAAAAAAAACACGAAATATATTTCATTAAGTACCAGTAAAATATAAAACTAAGATATAACGTCCAAGTCCCTTTTTTCTTTTATATATAGATATATATTATATATACATATTTCCCAATATCCCCGACTCTTTTGGAACCTTATTTTATACAGATTTTTTGTACAAATATGCATACATTAAAGAATTTCTTAATATATATATTACTATGCATATTCTATATTCATTCGAATGGGGGCCCGTCGTCTCGCCTCCACTACGCTCATCTTGGCAGTGAGTGACGCATTTCACTATCTTACCGCAGAAATCTTCCACTTGTGTCCAAGCCCTTAAAAGCGCCGTACTATGCATTGAATGATAGTGTATCTTTAAATTGCAGCAAATATTTCAGCTTAAAAGACTCCATTGGGTATTAGACAATAGACATGCTATACAAGAATAAAAGCACTAATAAAAGAGTACACATCACTTTTTGTTTAGCCAAGTACTTCAAACTCACGTCACCAACAGGCCAGCTCTCCCTTTCACTAAGGGGGAAGCTTAATAACTTTTTATCCCACGTATCTCGTCAAAACTTTTATGTAGGCAACGCTACACAAAGGTGAAAACCACAACGGAACTTTTAGTTTTCACGCAACTCGAGTTAGAGCAAACACTTTGAACCCGCTGTCTATGAATTACATATTGCTTTTTACCCTTAAACATATATGATATATAGATAGGTCATATTTTTAATTAAACAAGGGTCTCACCGGCTGACCTGATGTTAAGTGTCTATGGATACTCCATGGATACGCCAGGAGGCTCGCAAGTACGTTGCAAGAAAACTGCTAAAATTATATATTGTATTAAACGCATCCAACACACATCATCTCGTTTTGCAGTACAATTTCTTAGGTATTAGGTGTGCATTGTGTGTAGTCCAAATCATCGGGCAACGTAGAGAAAAACTATACCCTATACATAATATTCCATCTAAATTTATGGAGCCAAGCAATCACATCCCAGGTTGGCCCAAAATCACCTTCTAACCCCATGCAACGTTCGGGTGTTATTTTGAGAGTTATTATTGCCACCATGCCATGCCATCCATATCTGTCGTGAGGACCATGAAAACTAAACAGTTATAATTTCTTTTATATCTTATAGGCAGCGGTAATTAATTCACCTGTATGTTTTAACATCATTCGAAAACCGTAACAAGTATTCCGAATAATTTAAAAACAATTTTAAAATCAATTTGCAAGGCGTAATTAACATTGAATTGCTGACGATATTGAGTGTCACCTCTTGTAACCCCGCTATTAAAGCTCTACCCCTCCAAAGTAACACCCTCTCAATCTGAATGCACTCTTGTAATGAAAACGTACATGTATTTAATAGATGTTGTATATGTAGTAAGAGTATAATTTGGATGCAAAATAAATCTTGAATAATTTTTCATCGCAATTTTAGATTGTATTAAACTTAGAAGACCTTTGAGACGTACAGAGCCTCCAAACATTTATGTTTTACACTTTTGAAATTTTAAAGTTTTTTAAATAACTGACTTGAGATTTTATAACGTAACATTAGTTAAGTTACATATATATATTAGTAAATAAGTAGAAGGGTAAACACAAAATGTAATGTGTACACATGGCACGCTTGAAGCCCTTTAGTTTTTACCACACTCATAATTTGTAATTTAACATTCTCGTTTCCGATAATGTCCAATAACATAGGTGTCACTTAGATGTACGAACTCTTCAATAAGTCAAGCTAGTTTTTAGTTAATCCAGCGTCGCAACGCTACTACCCCTAATGTTATAAGCACATGTTTTAAACAAACAAAGCCAGTTGTTACACAGCTTCTTCTATAATGTTTCATTTAATATATATCTGAACATATACATACGAAAACCGCAACCGAACTTAACTCTCGGTTTAATAAAAATTGTCCTAATTACCTAAAAAAATAACTAGTTAATTTATATTTTATAGCCTCTGACTGTAGAATAGTTTTTAAGGTGTCTAATTTTAACTACTATATTCAAAGTTAATTTCTCACGCAATAACACTATGTTTATACTGTATATGGGAAGAAATTGATGGACGAAGCTATACGCGAATAACAATAAGTAACGTAGACTAAGACCCATTTGATATGTAATTTTTAACAGTATGGAATTAAAGTGGCTTTATTTTTATTTATTACTTAAGCCGTATGTAGAATGTACTGTTATGACTTTGATATACAGATAGAGCAAACCTTAAAACCCTTTTCAACTATTCCCCGCAGGCATTTGATAATTGTCAAAAATTTAATATTTCTCAATTCCGACAACAAAGACTATGAATTTAACATCCATACACAAGCGAGGTCGCACCCTGATATAACAAAGGGGTATAGTTGTCCTTGTATTATGAGAAATCACTGTAAAATAACAATAGGCGTTTTCATAAGCATCTTTATGACAATACGACATGAAAGGAACGTTGTCGTATCATTTTTATAACCAAACGCTTGAGAAATTAATATGTAAGCTTTGTTGTATATGAAAAGTGCAATATTGCGCCATCGTACTCATGGAATGTAAATCTACTAGAAAAATTATTTGGACGACACACAGGTTGGGTGTTGTTTCCACGAGAATGTAAGTGCGTGCTCCTATTTCACCATGCTTCCTGCTGATAGAGGACAAATATGTGTTTTTAATTTATTTTATTATTATTGAAGTGAAACTTCTTTATCGGGGTTGGAAAAAAATTAAGTGTAACATTTTTTCGTTACGCGTCACATATTTCGGTTACGCGTCACATGTTTCGGTTACGCGTCACATTTGACCGTTACGCGCGTCTTTTTCTTTTCCCTACCAGGGTTGATTCAAAGAGATTCTAAACCATTAATAACAAAAATGTATAATAACGATAACAATGATACTAAAAACTCTATTACAATTTATGCAATTCTGTAATAATCTTAGGGGTAATAAGGTAAAATGAAATAATTGCATTATTTGTATTCAAGTCTGTGATATTAAAAGCCTTTTGTTAAACTTTATCTAATTTAACTTTATTTAACCAATTTCTGTAAAGTTGCATATAGATAATTTTTCGAAAAATCAGGTCATAAAGAAGTTTCACTTCTAACGTGATTACACTAGTACACGCACATTTTTTTTATTACTTAAGATGTCATGTGGAACAAGATGTAATGGTTGCAGCTACTTACAATGTGTAAAACAAAAAACTTGGCGATTAAAAAGAGTGGCGGAGAAGCATTTAAATATATGTTTTTTTTTCTTCTTTTTGACGTTCATAAGTGTACATTGTGTTACTTATATGAATAAATGAGTTTGACTTTGACTTTAACTTTAGTAAAGCAAGAATGAATTTATTTAACACATTAACACAAGAAACAATGGTCCCAACTTTCAAAGAAAAACTTTTTTCATAAATGTGCAGAAATCGCCATCCGCGATGTCTGAAAACAGCTGACGGCTCGGGGCATCGCACTTTGGGACTTGCAGATGTATTAAAGGGGAAATGGGGATATTTAGCCAGATTTTATCACTTGCCCTAAAGCGACATGAATAGAAAAGTTAAGCGCCATTGTAAAAGTTGAATTGTGATTTAAATCTATATATATAAAAGAAAGTCGTGTTTGTTACAACACTTATAACTCGAGAACGGCTGGACCGATTGCCATGGTTTTTGATTTGTTGGATTTGTTTCCGTCCCGAATAGCAGAATAAGCAATAAAATATCGAATAAGCTATCGAATAACAATAAATTAATTAATTAATTTTACGAATGCAAAAACCATATGGTGCCATCTGTTGACAAAACTACGCATCATTTTACGTCGAATTCGTTTTAGTTCAAGAAATTCCGAACTTGAGGAGAATGAGGAGATGCATTACCATGCTTTGATCCTGATCAAAGGTGTTGGATATCAGAAAGTGCTTAACATGCAGTATCGCCATATTGACGCTAGAGAGAAGATGCCTAACGTGTAAAACTGCCATTCTTCTTTCGCAATGGCAAGCAATAAAACATTTCTGTATTTGCAAAAAAGTTGTATTAATGTAATACTTAACATAAATGAAATCCTAAAATAAGTTAAATTAAAGTAACAACGATATTATAAGGTTGTAGGGCGGAACGAAGTTAGCCAGGTCAGCTAGTGTACTATAAAACTGTGATGAAATATGACTCGGTGGAGATTTTCAGCAACTCCATAGAGACCTTAGGCGTTAGTCGTTTTAGAAACTAAATTTGTGTTAAATATTCTTTTGCCTTGTTATATTCCTAAACAATTATGTATTTATATTGTATATTCGCGGATGCTTGGCGGACCCATGCGACTTATTCGATGCAAAGAGTCCCCTCGTGAGTTGTGTGCTGCGATATTGGGGGCTACTCGATTGTGAGGAAGCTGGAGGGATCTGGTTAGCGCTACGCCTCCTTAAGTTCTCATGTCATTTTCACAGGTGTATATCCTTTCTATAACATATTTTCATAAGTATCTGATTGTCCTTATTTTAACACGTGTGGTCTTTGAGAGCGAATGTAAAATAAAATGTACATATGAAATGTAAAAGATTTTTTGTGCGCCTTGAGATTGTTTTCGTTTCGACATCTATCTATCGATGTCAATGCGTCTGTTCTGTGCGACATGTTTTCCATTTACGGGCATAACAAAAATGTATTCAGTGTAAACAAAAATATATGTAGATATTTAAAATACGCTGCTACCAATTCGGGTTTAGGGTCCTTCATGAAAAGAGCGTACCTATTAACAGGAGGGCAAGGCACTCGCGAGCCGTATGGTAGGTACCTACTGAAAGTCCATGTATTGCCTAATTCTATAACAAAATTTCCTATCACGATAGAATTTGTAATAAGGATCAAATCTTTTAACGATTATAGTAAAATAAATAAACGAAAAGAAATCCAAAAGCATACAATGCAGCTTCGTTTATTTACAAAATAGTTTATTATGAGTAAACAGAACTATCTTCAGTTCTTAGGCTAAGATTCAGAAGAGCGAACTTCCGAATGTCAAATCCAATACTTTTTAACTGAAGTCGTAATTATGACTCAAGTCCAGTTAAATAATTTATTTTAACTTTGGATACATTCACTAACCAACACAATGTTTATATAGAGTCAGATGTTGACTCGTATTGAAATTGAAAAATGTACCCGGCGAAAAAGGTTTGTAATCTCTGAAATGTCAAAAAATGATGGCTGTCAGAATTCTACTGTCCCTTCCAAAATGTAGCTCAATGGAGAGAAACAGGCAAGAAACTTATACTTACTCTTTTAAAATAGTTTTTACAATATTTTGTAAAAGTGATTTGATGAATATATGTGAAAACCACGTACCTAAAACAAAAAAAAAATATTATACTAAAATAAAATAGGCGCATGATGTTATAAAAAACAATGCGGCAGATAACTAAATTATTATGTAGCTCACAATTAAGTCTCAACTCTGCATCCTACAGGGTAAATCCTCTTCAAGTGGTGATAAAAAACTTAGATACCGACAAATTGTTCCATTCACCCACATACTTCAATGGATTCGCTATACACAAAACTTTTCAAACAGCATAATTACTTTTATTACAGGTTGTGCAGGCGGATTGTCATGTCTGAACTAAATCAAACTTTATTTCCGGCGGGAATTGAGTGACATCTACAAAGGGGACAACCTATTGCTGTTCAACAATTGTCGAAACTTAGTTTTCAAGTAATCTCAATTGATTTCCTTAGTTCGCAGTTCTTGCTCTTGTAACTTTTAACCATACAAGTTAATAATATATATACTAAACTTATGTATATATACTGTAATTAAATAACGAAGTAACACCAAAAATAGCTCAGTATCAAACAAAAATCATTTATTTATGTAGGAAACACGATGTACACTTATGAACGTCAAAAAAAAAGGAATATTCATTAAATGCTTCTAATTTACATTTACTGCCAGTTCTCAAATCAAGGGCGTAGAACGGAAGAGAAGAACTGGCAATCAACTCTCCGCCACTCTTCTTAATCACCAATTTTTTGTTTTACACAACGTTTGTAAGGAGCTGCAACCACACCATGTTCCACGTTACATCTTAAGTAATAAATAGTAATAAAATAAATCAATAACAAAGATTTGTCCTCTATCAGCACGCACTTACATCTCGTGGGAAAAATACGCAAATACATAGTCGAAACAACTAACATCACCGCATACACGACTTCAAGTACGACCAGTCATCATACCTTGACAATAAACGCTTAAATAACTATTTAGTTAAGTTCAATGGAAATCTAAAAAAAAATACTGCCCTATGATAATTACATCTTAAATAGATTTAGACATTTCATTGATACATAGGTATATTAGGGTGCGTGCAGACTATGTAACATATTATATAACTTGTGTTTTATAACACGTCCATATTATGTAACCTTGTTATTCAACATTATAACATAAAACAATACTGTACACATTAGAATAACAATGCAATATAACAATGTTATATAACCATTTTAAATAACAAAAGAAAAACAAAAAAACGTAGATGCTGGGTGCGTCCTAGCATACATATCAATAACATGTTATGATAACATGTTTTATAACATTCAGTGTCCACATTATCTGAAACATGTTGGTATAGTAATGTTGTATAACATGTTATGTTATATAGTCTGTACGCACCTTAATACAGGGTAGGTATAAAATTATACCAGTATTTTCGAAAAAAAGTAAGAGAAAATTTATTAGAGAAAGTGCATTTATTTAGAAGAAATGTAGAAATACAATAAATATTCGAGGTATCAAACAAAACAAAAGAAAACGCCGTAAGATCCAAAATTTCTATAAAACGCTTGGCATGTATAAAAGAAATAATCATTTTTCAAATGAATAAAACATTCAACTGTCAGGTGTTCGTGTTAATTTTGAAATATTGTACAGTTTAATAAAACGAAGCGACGCGGGGCAACCATGCAAAACGCACGGGCCGAGAGAGCGCGTGTAGCGAAAGTGAAATCATAATATTATTATGTTCTAGTGTTTCTTTTCACTTTTATTACATACGTATTAATTCCCATATAAGTAAAAGTCGTGTGAAAATAGTTTTCATTAGCGAATTCTAAACGCGTTCATTTAATCGTATAATGAGATACCAATATTGCCAATAAATAATTTTGGAGTAAATTTTTTAATCAAAACTGAATTTGTGCGTCGAACAAAGAAAATTCAGCTTAGTAATAATGTATTAAGTGTATTTCATTTTATTATCATTTCACTACGTATAGATAACAATTAGTCAGTGGTACATGGTACTAATTTCACGCGGAAAACGCACAAACTATTATCTAATATGAAGCAAATTCCATAAGACCGTTATTTGTAAAGTTATTTTAGTCTTCAAGATTTATCGTTTCGACACCTGTTCACGTAAACAAACAGCTCATTAACGATGTGTTGATTTTAGTGTTATCAATAAAATATATTACGGGCAATAGACACAAATCTCAAGCAGGCGGCCACTTAAAATAAGCTGGCACGATTTCAAGTGCCACCAACCTGAATGCGAACTATTCAGTCCATCATAACCAGATGTTTCCTAGTCCTATGTAAACACGAATAAATACGTAATTCATTCAGAAACTGTATAAACGTGAATGAAAACGGAACATCTAAATCAATAACATTTTAATGAATAAATTTCAAGTCGTCAAAAGCGCTGCGCGTATTTAAATATATAAATAAACCGTGGAATTCATACGTGCTCTGTGTTTAAACTCAATTCAATGCAAGTAGATGCAAGCTTAAATAAGAACCCGATAAGATCTAAATTGCAAATGACCGTTGCGCAATGTAGCGCTCGGATAATATATAAAACTGTACATAGAACATTCCTACAACTAACAACAGCTGATAAATATGTATGGGTGTTGCAACTCATGCATTCACTTCCGTCATAACTCGCCGAGATCAACAAATATCGTTGAATTATCTGTAGCATGGTGGGATTCCCAGTGCAAATGAAACAAGTGTTCATTCTAAGACGGTTACAGTTAAAATTCTGCCTCGACACTTTGTCGCTATGATTTTGTCTGGACATGATCACACAGAGATCCAGAAAGTTTTGAAAAGCTTATCGTGATTGGCAGAGTAAATTAATCGATAGAGGTTTTTATAAATTTGATGATTATTTAAATGATCCTAATCCTTCAGATCGATTTGCTCCAGTAAAAACAATTTGTTTGACTCAAACCTTGGCGATTAAAAAGGGTGGCGGAGAGTTTCTTGCCAGTTCTTTTTGCCCGCACTACGTAACGCCCGTGACTTGCGAACTGATAGTAAATGTAAATTTAGAATCAATTTAACATATTTTCTATTGACGTTCATAAGTATACCTGGTTACCTATATGAATAAAGAGATTTTGAGTTAGAGTGGAGTCTTACCACCACCCAGGCGAAGAGGCTTGCCGAAGACAGTGGAGACCTTCAGAAATGAAGAGTGTGACTGAAGAATTCATGGTGTTTATATGGAGATACGAAATTCGGTTAGTGGAAAATAAACAAATGAACGTGTTGGCGGTTTTCCAAGACAGTTGAGGCGCCGGCGCTACCACGTCACCGTCACGTATTAGTTATGTTATTCATACAATGTATGACCGGCTAGGTATGCTTTAGTTTATAGGAGTCGTTTGAATTGTTCTTGGCTTGCTTGAACGAATAATAGTAAAAAAGTTGGATCGTCAACAGAAACTTATTACGGCAATTTAAAATAAACTGCAGTTACTGTTGATCCGTCACCAATAATAACAATTGCATTATAAAAAAAATATTAATATGCATATTTGTATTTTTTAATCTAGTTGTCTTTTATTTTCATCGTATAATTTATTTTCTCTTTTATCATTGTAATGTATTCCTCTAAATGTTGTGCTCACTTGTCATCAATGACAATTTGCATTGTCATTGATGCAAATGTGTTGTGTTTTTGTATGTCGTGTGTTATCTGTAAGTGTTTGTATATATGGCGTTAGTGTGCGTTGTTAATATAAATAAATTTAAATAGTCTTAATTTAATGCTAAATGACGTTTCAAGCAGCTACCAGGTATCTGCATTATCTCTATAAATAGAAATTGGGAATGTTGGTCATATCCAGTGTACATTTCACGTCACAATACACCACTGTCACGTGATATTTTAAATAAATGTAAAAAAAATTAAGAAAAGGGATTAACACACCTTTCTACATGCACTGGTGTTACATGTCAAAACGACAATTACATAACTAGCCTCCGCCTACACCTACTCTCTCATAACGTGTACAAAAACTTTTGAGCTTTTGAGCTTATATTGCGTTATCTTAATGTTATAATATACAGGCTGATCCGGCAAACGCTGTTTTGCCCATGTATATTAGTTCTAGGAAACCTTTTTTTAGTTCAATAAAATTACGTATCTACTATAATAAATTAAGGTTTGTATGTATTTTTGTATGATGTATCATATTAAAATTAAAAAAAAATTGTCTAAAAAATAAAACTCTTGGGGCGGACACACCTCTTATCACTTAGGGGTGTGAAAGATAATACCGAATATGCATAAAAATATCATAAGAATCGGTCGAGCCGTTTCGGAGGAGTATGGGAACGAACATTGTGACACGAGAATTTTATATATTAGATATATATATCGATGTAAAGATAGAATTAGCTATTCAAGCGACCTATATACAATGACGTATATTTTAAATTAGCCCTGAATAATTTTGACTCTGGCACACTCTCGGTCGGCGTAACTCGACCCAAGTTGAAAGCTTCAATTACGTAAAGTGAGTTGTTCACGCAGGTTACTCCTTAATTACGGGATGGAATTGAGCTTCCCATTGACTGTCACGTTTTCCAACGAAGTATGACGTGTTGAATTATTTTTCTGTCTACTTAATGTTAAATCGAACATTGGACTATTAAATTTATTATTCAACGACAAATTGTTTTGTACAATTATTATCTGGTTATTATGATTTTAATGTGGAAAGTAAAGCAGTGTAGAAGGTTGATATACCAAACAAAAGAAACAGCAGATGGTACATGGCAGAGAGGAATGGCAGGATTAGGAGGAGGCCTTTGCCAAAAAAAGGGAGCACACTAGAAAGAATGAGATAGAAATATAAATGTGTTTAAGTGTAAAAGTATCTAAAGGTTTATTATTATTTAATGAACTTCACGCCCTGACTGTAATTATATTGATAAAAAGCTAAACCAAGTAATGTAAGACATTGTGTACGGGACAACTCTCGAACAGATACAGATAATAATTATTATTGGACAGTTCCATTTGGGTTATCATCAAATCGTGTTTAAATATAATAACAACTGAAAGCCTTATTAAAAATAGGAGACTTTACATTATAACCATTGTAATGGTAACAAGCACAGTACTATATTTCGACGTAATATATAATAATAAGACTTTATTACATCACAATAACAAAACAGGAGAAAAATGGCCGATCTTACTGCTAGCAGTATCTTCCAGAGTTTCCTTCATATATCATATATAAGTTTTCCTTAGATAATTTAATTATAACATTGCCGTCTCGAAACAATTGTTTCAAGGTAATAAACTGTCCACCAGCATGTAAAAAATATGCTTGGAAATGAGAGACAAAAGCAAATAACATGTACGAACAAAGGACCGCATACCTGCCAATACGAAGTACGCAAATGCGACTGTTACAATATCAATAAAACTGAGAAGAAATGGAGTAATAACGACGGAGTATTCGAAAAGTTATTAAACGTATATGTAAGGGTGTATAGATCTTTGTTATAAAGCTTTCTGTATTATTGTCCCGTAATATTTAACTTTTCGCTTCAATATGCTATATATGTATGTATCCTATAACACGGACCGCGTTATAGGATATCGCGTTGTAGGTCTATTCTCGTACAAAATAGAAACACGAATCTAATAAAGTTATTTAGTTTCATTTTATAACAGCACAATTGAAACATGTGCAAAGGTACGCAAAACTAATGAACTTTACAAATCAATATAAATTACATACTACAGAAATATAACTTGAGAAATCTCCGCGTTACAGTTGGGACATACCGCGTTATATACGGGACGGTATATAACGTTATATGGGGGATTATTGTACGTACAAATTACGAATCGTAGTTTTTTACGATAAATATTGTTCACCATAGAGGAAACGACGATTTGTAGCAATAACGACTTATTAGGTCGCTTTCTTATTTCAGCGAGTCTTCAGATTGAGTTCGATTCTCACAAAATAATGCTCTCAAATACCACATAACATACACAAACAATACTTATTATTAGCAGTATTTGACTTGAATTTACACGAAAATTCAAACTCCGAATTGACGCACAAAGGGTGTAATAAAACCTAATAAAACGTGGACTAAGCGTTTGTTTCCATGGTAACGATTTATCCACGAAAAACGCGCTTCCACATTTTATTAACCACGAAGGTTTAATTAAGGCCTATAAAAGTCAATCACCGTCCAGTCGGTCTAATCTTTCATGGTTTAAAGTTGTCAATCAACAAAACAATGTACTTGAACGAACTCGCAAAAATCTAAAGTTAACAAACACGGCGTACTCTTTTTGCAGAAAATGCTATTACTGAAACGTAGCGTTGGAGCTGCAAATTGGATTCACTAGGGTTAGGAGGCCCGAATAGGAACTAAATTCGTTTAGAAATTAGGTCTTCAGCTTTTTATTTACTTGAATATTTCGTAATACAGTGTTGTGAAGGTTTTCCGCTTTTTAGCTTATGTAGCTTATTCAATTATAATCTGATATTCTCTTAACCAAAATGCTTTCTTATTATGTAAATTTACATTTCTGCATATAAACCGTTTCTCAGACCCCGAAACATTTTGATTCCAAATATTATGAAAGAAAAAAATACTTCAGGCTCTATTGACAGAACAAAATTCTTATTATTCAATACTAATGCCATATTTATCATTACTAACTTAGTAGAAATGTTTGCTTCCGAGGAAATAACCAATCCCTCCCTATAAAGTAATATTTTTCTAAGTAATCATGACACCTACAAAGTAATAATAAAAATTATTAAAAAGAAAATCAAAACTAATTTAAAAGTTTAGTCCCTGTGGCAGTGAACCTTTAACGCTGTCAGCATTTCATCGCTATATTGCAATTCTAATTCGTTAAGCAAGGTAAGCACCAGCTCTGGGGTCACCGGTACTATGTGCCAGGCGCCAACTTAAATCTGTATAAAATAATTAATTAAAATTCAAAAAGTATTTTCATAATAAACGCATTAGTAACCATTGATTTACTACCAAAATGCAAAATGTATGCAAAATTCCCAAATACATAAGTATAACTTTACAAAAAGGCCTTAAAATAAACCTCCAATTAAATCGTCAGTACTTCAACGTTATAATAGCATTATTAAAGGCTTCAGTTCGATTAGGAAAGCTTACTCGGCGTTAAATCACAACGCAAAGCAATCAGAAGCGTTCCGTTGCGTTACATATGCAGGTATATTGTGTGTGCACTTGAAATTTAGGCCAAGAGGTCCTTGTAATGGAGCAGGATTTGAATAGTAATGTCATCTACACGAAACCGCACGACAGACCAGCATTGTGAGACCAATTCACATCATCTTAAGTCTGCAATTTGGCCAAAACAACAGACAATCGTAAAGTATTGTAAGCTATATAATTATACGAATTAATTTTAATTAAAATTAATAGCTAGTGAGTGTTTTTGGCTCAGTGGGCAGAGTTTGGATCAATTCCCGGCTGTGCACTAATGGACTTTCTGTCTATGTGCGCATTTAACATTCGCTCGAACGGTGAAGGAAAACATCGTGAGGGTTTCCTCACATGTCTTACTTGTCTTAGACCCAAAAAGACGACAGTGTTTCAGGCACAGGAGGCTGATCACCTACTTGCCTATTGGATTGACAAATGATCATGAAACAGATACAGAAACCTGAGGCCCAGACCTAAAAAAGTTGTAGCGCTAGTGGTTTATTTTGTTTTATTAAATAGCTATATAAGTTTAACGATATTTTTATCATATTCTACAAGACCGATTTAAAAAAATACGTTGAAATTTAGGATCGCGATGTTTCCGTTGACAAGAAATGTTGTGCTTTTGTACGTGTTTTTTAAACTGTATAATTCAAGGCACTTTTCCTAATGCATTCGTTGCCTGAAAAATAATACAAATGTAATCTCTCCTCGCTTAAAGAAAATGACAGCCTTTTTTGGTATGCAAATTTAATAGCCCTGCTTTGTCTTAAGTGAGGCACTAAATTTTTTAAAGTGTCGTAATTAGTTATTGTCCGACGCAGCTAGAAGTTGATGAAACAACTGAAAATGTACATAATTTTTTCATAAAATTAAACAAATTCGTTCTGATTTTATCATTCGGCGTCTATCTAAATCGTCTATTGATAGTAATTTTATGATTTATTGGTTCAAAAATATAATATGTCGTTTAAAATCTCTTCTGTTCACTTTATTACGTAAGCAAGGTCTTTGATAGAGAATTATATTAAACTTGGGTTTTTCTCGCCACGCCGCGCTCAACGACATCACACACCGCTATCACGCGTCAATGTTCCAGCCATTTTGGAGCCAACGTAGACAAACGGCAAGCGGCCAGATGGGATGTCTCACTCCGTTGGCGGATGGGACGGGCTTTGATATGGGATGCTACATGTGTGGACACGTCATCCCCGTCTCAACTCCCTCGGAAAAGCACAAAAATGGCTCGAATATATAACAGTATTTCTTCCAACTTTGATACTGTTACCCTTTGAGTAGAGACTATTGAGTCGTTGGGTTCAAATGCACTTTACAAATGCAAGTCCAATTAAAGATTTAGGTTGGCGCCTGGTAAGTACCCAATGACCACAGAGCTGGTGCTATCCTCGGTCAACGAATAAGTATCGCAATACAGCGTGGAAATGCTGCCAGCATTGAAGGTACAACTGCTAAAGGGACCAAACTTTTTAAACTTGTTATTAATTTTCTTTTTATATTTTTTTATTATTACTACGTACGTTAAGAATATTGTAAATACTATATATTTTATATTATACTAGCTGACCCCGCGAACTTCGTTTCTCCTTAATGTGATTGTACTTAGCCTACCTTTTTAGTACCTACATACCAACATGGAACATTCTGCTATGCTACCCCACAGACTGTTTCGTTTTCCGGAATGAAAACTTTTTAGGTTTTTCTGTGATTTTTTTCTATATAAACATCATAGTTCAAGTTAACTAACAAATAAAAATATGTGGTTTGATCGTAGAAGGTTGGTGAATTAATTTTCATGGGATGTATGTATTTTTGTATGCTGTATCATAAAAAAATAAAAACAAAAAAATTGTCTAAAATTAAAAAGAAAATTTAGGGGTGGACACCCCTTATCACTTAGGGGTTTGAAAGATAGATATAATTAGATTCTCAGACTTACTGAATATGCATACAAAATGCAATAGCCGTTTCGGAGGAGTATGGGAACGAAGTTGTGACACGATAATTTTATATATTAGATTAAACATGTTGTATGATTCTCAACATTGTTAAGCATATATCTTAAATTAAACAGTACACAATCAAGTCAATTTACATACTCATTAGTACTAACACTTTAAAACAATGAGTACAATTGCAATACAAATTCATACAAGAATGAATTCGCATTTCTAATAAAAGAATCCACCGTAAAAAGTTTTATCTTACGCGATAAAGTCAGACACAAATCCTCTTCTTAAAATACGTTCCCATTCCGGGGCATAACGGCGTATCGTTTCAACTTCATAACAATATTTAACAAAGAGATTTGCATACGAAACCCAAGTGAATGTAATTGTTGATAACGTATTTAGCCCTATCTTTATAGATAAGACCGGAAACCGGGTCGGCCTTTCAGGACGCAGCCTGAATCGCTAAGTAGTGAATCAGTTCACTGCGAACGTTTCACATTTCGCTCATCTAATACTACGTCTAGTATGAATAAATTTAGTTGCTAAGCGAATAGAGCAGTGACAGAAGATTATTCAAATCATCCATCTATTCATACATTTTTGAGGCAGTTACTACCACTATGTGGAACCAGCTACTAACTGAAGTATTACCGAACCGACTTAGGGTCCTCTAAGAAAAGAGCGTTCCAATTCTGAAAAGGCCGGAAACGCACTTTCGAGCCCTCTGGCATTGGCGTGTCGGCCGTCGCCACTTTTAAACTGAGTTTAGTAGACAAATTCTGTGTAATCTAATATAATAATATACAGATCTACCTTTAGATTTTTAAGTCTGCCAGTATTCCAGTCTTCTTTCATCGCATCAGCATAGAAAGAATAATGAGGTGGAGAATCGGAAGTTTAAATTTTAACAGTTGGATCATAGCTGTTCTGTTGTTTTAGGAAATCTAATTGTTTGTAAAATAAAGATCTATATTTTACATCAATAACAGACAGTATTTCATAAGTGTATATTCTTTCAGCAGCGTTCTAGAGGTCCTAAGTTTGATCATAGATTGTGCACCAATTGACTTTTTGTCGATGTGTGCTAAATGCACGTATGCATTCGCAGAAAGCTGAACACCCACTATTAGAAAAACCAAATGATAATAAATCTCAAGGCTCAGACGTAAAAGGTAGTAACGTCACTGACTTTTATATATAAACTTTGAAAATGTATGTAATTCAAAACAGTAAACCATGCGTACCCCAAACAATAGGAGTCTATATTCAGTATCTAGTCTAAAATAGCCATAGGAACACCGAATAACCACAGCTCTTCCGTAAACAATGCACGCCGCTGTACAAAGCGATCCTCAAATGGATGGACACAAAATAGAAAAAGATTTCGGACACAATATTTGACGCAACAAATAAAAGGTTGTTACGAGTATATTAACGGCTTTAAATTCTTCTGTGGAATCCTTGCGAACAGAAGTAGGTCCATCGTAGGTAATAATGTAAAAGGCGGACTTAGCTTCCTAGAAGTGCTATGAATATACGAGTAAAAGAACTTACAAGAGCATAGCTCTCTGTAAATTAGCCCAGATGGGCTATGGAACTTACACAAACAAGGCGATTTCAAGCAAAATCTAAGTAGGCTTGAAAAATTCAAATAAAAACATCAATTTTTATATTACAGGGGGCAAACGCCCTGTAATGCCAGAAGTCTCGTAAGTGCGTCGTCGGCCATTTAGGTATTGGTAATTTTACTTGAAGGAACCTAAGTCGAATTGGTTCGGACATACTTCAGTGGGCAACTGGTTACACTGTAATGGTGCGTGGTATAAAGGGAAAACGCTCAGTTGTGGAACGTCGAGGTGATACGGGTGGAATTTCGTATTCTGCCTCGACAACGGATGATATTGTAGATATAATACTGCTTTATTAGAAGGCAACGAGACACATTCAAAATATTTTCAGTTCTAATGTTTCAATTTGTCTTGTACAAATGACACAGAATCCTAGAAGTCTTTGAACATATGGCGTAGCGGAAAACCTTAATAAATAAAATCGTTATGTAATATCTAATTTTCGTCAACTCGTGAAATTTGCCAAACGCCTGGCACGTGGATATTCCGTACAAGGAATTTAATTCGGGTGTTTCTCTTCGTCGAGTGACGTGACATTTTGCGACATTCATTCGACAATTTTTCGCTGCATTCTCGGCAACATAAAAGATTTTAAAATTTTTTAGACCTTTTATTTTGAATTCTTTCGCGTTGTACACTCTGAAAGGGGTTTATTAGAACTGTGCCTTTTAAATGTCAATTATGTTTTAACTTGACACCAGTAAGAAGATTCAAAATGACAAAACCATTTGAATTAGTAAATTAGTATTAGTACACGTTAGTCTTAAGTGCTAAACAGTGGTTTGTAAAAAAAATGTAACAAAAATTGAACAGAGTTGTGTTCCCTTTAATAGAGACTGTAAGTAATGTAATTGGACACTTTCTTATGTTAAACATCGTTATTAGTAAATTAGGTTACTCTTAAATTACTTATTAGTCTGAGATCTGAATGTTTCTATGATGTCTCAGTAAATACACATGTAATAAAAAAAACTTCGCAATCAACTCAATCGATCGACTTAATTTCACTCCTTAGACATTTGTGTAATCTGTCAAGTTGTGTATGCACTGTCACGACACGTAAATTAAAATAGTGTAATATGGCCAGTTCTTCTCTTCCGTTCTACGCCCGTGATTTGAGAACTGGCAGTTAATGTAAAATTAGAAGCAGTATGGTTCTTTTTTGACGTTCATACACATTGTGTTAGCTATATGAATAAATGATTTCGACTTTTGACTTTTTAAATAACATATATATATTATTCAATATATATATAACCCTTTTTGATAACCCAAAATTCAATGCATATCAAAATATGAAATTATTAATTCACCTAGAATGGTTTAGTATATCTATATATATAAAAATGAAACCCGTTTTCCGTTGTCACGACATAACATGAAAACGGCTTGACCGATTTGTCTGATTTTTTTTATAATATACCTTGAAGTACTGATGGTTCTTACGGAGAAAAATTTAAAAAAATTGAGTGAAAAAGTCTAAAAACAACACTTTTCTATATTCCCATACAAAATATTCGTAATAATACTTAAAAGTCAATTTGAACTTTAATACCATACAATAAAGTTCAAGTGTTAGTGGAGGGGTTCCGAGAAGGTAAATTTTTATTTTTTGACATAATGTATTTGTTGTCTTAGCAATTTTCATTTTTTTATCTTACTAGCTAGACCGGTGTCCCGAATAGCAGAATAAGTATTTTAAACAAATAAAGAATCGACTGTTAGGCGGTACGATGTTCGCCAGGTCAGCTAGTTTCAAATAAATATACTAAGCCAATTCACAACAAAAGTTTGATAAAAAATTAAAACATCGCAATAATTTTCAAACTCATCTCACTACATAGTATGTAACACGGACAGAGTTATTCAAATATCGGCATCCAATATGTCACGTTATAACGGATGAAAATTAAACACATACACAACCGATAGCACACCAGTATCATGGAATCACGTTCGATTTCACAGCGGATATGAGCGTCGGGTGCAGGTCTATTGGACCAGGGCATGATGGCTCGGCGACGGGTACCATTTCCGCCAACGCCCTGTCAACGGTTATTTCACACACAGAAATATAGAACGCAAAACAAGTAACAAACTTCATACACTTTTCCGATATAACGTCAATAGAGTGCATTCTAGTATCGATGTGAATTTATACTACTATGCATTTTTGTTAGATATGAATAAGAATTAGTTATGAGATGAAGACTTTGAAAGTCTCCTGTTTGTTACCATGGTTACAATGGTTATAATGTAAAGTCTCCTATTTTTAATACGCCTTTAAGTAGTTATTATATTTAAAGACGATTTGATGATAACCCAAATGGAACTGTCAAATTATTATAAGTATCTGTTCAAGTGTTCTCCAATTACTTGATTTACCTTTTTATCAATATAATTACAGTCAGGGCGTGACGTGCATTAAATAATAATATCCTTTTATTTCAGATACTTGTACATTTACAAACGATTCTGTTTCAATCTTCTCTTAGGTACATATCTGTGTGCCCTTTTGGCTCATCCTAATTCCGCTATTGTCCTCTTCTTGCTCTGTGCAACTCTCTGCCATGTACCATCTGCTGTTTCTTTAATTTGGTCTATCCACCTCCTAAGATGTCTTCCTCTTTTTCGTTTGTTGTACGGAGATGTATATAGGACTGTGTAATATTTATATCATAATATCATATTGAAACCCATCTATTTTGACGTAACACGAGAGACAAACAAGTTGATTTAATTACTTAATAATACTTAATAATGATTAAATTCCTGTTCGAACCATAATTAATATAATGAACTGTGAATGCGTAACTCAGCTGTGTTACCTAAATAACATAGTTATTTATGTAAATTCTCTAGATATATAACTGGCTAGACCCCATGGTCTACCCATGGGCCACAATACAGATGTTAAGTGATGCGGCCTATCGGAGGGCACGCCTATCCAGGATATGCCTATTTAGCCGCCACTATAATATAATAGTGTCAGCAATAAAATATTAATAATAATAATATAATAAATAACCTACGTTATTTTATAGTATAGGCCGCAAACGAGTCTAAAGGACGCCCAAAAAGGGCAGTGTCCCTGGACACTCCTTTTAGTGGGTGCGTTGCCGGTCTTTGCGGGAGGAGTATGGTTTTTTTTAAACATTTTTACATTTTAAAAGAATATCTTTAGGAAAGATTGAAGGTGATCCAATATGCGACTTTAGATTGGTGATTTTTAGATTTTAAACATATTTTCTAAAACTTTCCGTAATATTCCGAACGACAGTAACAGTAGCTTTATTTAAAATAAGAACACGTCTACTTTAATCAATGCTTCAATATACTAGAAGTTCCGTTCATTAAGTTTTATAAAGTTGTTAATTCAGACGACGGCACTCGAGGAAGTTAGATAGTTTAATATAACTGCAGTCTTGGCGAATGTTCGACGCTAAGAACCGTCGGTCGTATCAAATTTCCCGTTAACGACTCTTCGTATAGCTGAAACAATCGTGGAGTAGAATGGGGAGTTATGGGTGGTATGAGTGCATTAAAATAAAACGCGTTGGGTACGAGCCAGCGTCTCAAGTGTCCAAGGCATGCTGTCGACAGCCAGGATGCACTGGCAATAATCATAACGTGTTACTAGAGTCGACTCCTATCTCCAAATCGAAATCTTGAATTCTCTCATTGAAGATTTCTAAAGATTCAGTCAACATAGATGCCTGACAGACATGTAATCTTCCAACCAGTGGAATCTTAGTTTCATGTATCCTAAAATAGTAGCCTTTTCAAACACGTTTCTATTGCAATCTTCCTTTAGGTATCTGTATTGATTAAAAGTACATAAGTCAACGTCAAAAGTCAAAAATCATTTATTCATGTAGGTAACACAATGTACACTTATGAACGTCAAAAAAGAAATATACATTAAATGCTTCTAAGATTAGACTTCTAAGCGGCCTGTTGTACTTTAATTTATTGTAAAATTCGATTAAAAACAATATTAAGTAAATTTAAACAGCATTTGTGACCTACACGAGTAAACAGTGGTGTAAATTATAACCTGTAAAGCGTTTGTCACTGGAATAACAAAAATATTTTCAAACTCAAACAGAATAATTATTTTAATGACGAATATTTTTTTTTTTTAATGTAATAGGAGGCAAACGGGCAGGAGGCTCACCTGATGTTAAGTGATACCGCCGCCCATGGACACTCACAATGCCAGAAGGCTCGTAAGTGCGTTGCCGGCCTTTCAGGGATTGGTACGCTCTTTTCTTGAAGGACCCTAAGTCGAATTGGTTCGGAAATACTTCTGTATATGGTAGAATAATACGATTTAAACAACAAACATAGAAATGTTAAGCAAAAAATCTTTCAGTGAGGTAAGATAAGACTGCTTACGTTTGAGGTTAAAACGACTCAGAAAACAGGAGATTTGCTTGAGGACATGGAACGTTTTGTTTTTGTAACTCCTGGTATTTCTGCAAATTCAATTTAATCTTTACATTAAACGTGTTATTTTAGACAATTGTTTTAGTTAGAAATGTATTTTCTTTTCTATTATAACGAAAAAATAGTTAAGTAGCAAAATATTTTTATAGAAATGTCACTTAATAAATTTTTATTTTTTGTATATAAATATAAATAATATGTTTTCGTATAGTTAAAACAATTTTTATTTTAGAGACCGGTCCGGCCGAGGTCTATATTAAGAAACCAACGATAAACTGGTAATTCCTAAACGATCCCTAAACTCGGAAACTAGGCAAGCGAAATTAGAGAATTATCACTGAATAAATTCAAAGCTTGCCTTAAACGTAAATTAATATTGATTAATTGTTTATTAAAACATTTTTATAACTTTAACGATTATTTAAATGGTCCTAATCCTTGGGATTGATTTGCTCCAGTTTAAACAATTTGTATGACTCAAAACTTGGCGATTAAAAATAGTGGCGGAAAGTTTCTTGCCTGTTCTTCTTGCGAACTGGTAGTAAATGTAAATTGATTCTAAATTTAAACATCTTTTCTGTAGACGTTCACAAGTGTAACCTATATTAATAAAATTATTTTGAGTTTGAGTCGGCAACAGCGTAATTTTATAACAACTTTACATGAAAATTCTAGTAGCGCAAGACGTTTTTGATACAGCTTAACATATGACGACAGCATTCATAAAATCTAGACGACCGCAAGCCTAAACACGTTTTAATTAAGAGTGTACTTTAGGGCTTTCGACTTATATATGAATTCGAAATTGTAAGCCGCTCCATTCAAAGCTTTGCTCAAAGTATACTGAGTTCCATAATTGCTAAGAACATTTGAAACTGATTCCAATTTCATATAAACTATTGAAGCCCGCATGTCCGCATTAATACTATTTGAGTTACAAATTCGTAGTTACTCAGCTTGCGCATACGTAAAATACGGGTCAAAGGAGATTTGATACATTCTAAACAGATACTACATGCTAATCACTTAGAGGCTTGTTAGCGTATTGCACGGGCTTTTCTTGAACATAATTTAATATGTTAATAATCTCCCGCATTTGACCCATTGGCCTCGGTATATTCATGTACCCAAAAGAGCAATCCACCAAGAGTCCTCATGTGTCGTTAGCGATAAAGTCAGCAGTTTTTAAAGCGCATCGTCGATGAGAGACAATAATGAATTCAAGCTCACCGAGGGAGCCTCCTTGAATAATCTCCTACGCCCCACTTTGCACTTTCGCTGCTATAAAACGATTAACGCTAGTGCGACCTTTGAAGAAACTATTCAAAGAAATAAAACGCAATCACTGAAGACAGCCTTTTGAAGCAGGAAACCCACTTTATTAAAGGATATCCGCTTTTACTTTGTATACGTACATTTCATAAGACTTAAGACTAGACTAAACGTCATATTTGTATAATCCTAACATAAATCGTCTGTATGTCGATTTGTACATTTTGCTTAGCGTATAAACTACGATTCAGAAACGGCTGTCTTAAGCCCGGAAATACGTTTCCTATTTCGTAAATATGCACGTCGGATAAGCGCTCACATTTCTCAAGAAGAGTTTCAAATATTATTTCGCATAAATAAATACACTATTAAACAACTACATTACTTTTTATACATAAAGGCGCTTGCTAAACTCTTACAATCAACGTAAAAAACCACAAAAGATGAAATTAATAATCCATAACGATTCTCTGAAATGACCGCAAAAAGTGAATATAAGAGTGCAGTGGGATGATAAAAAAGTAGCCAGGAAAGGTATAAAAACGCTTCAGAAAATGCAGCTTGAGCATTTCCACATTATCGGATGGAGCGGGAAGCCTGCAGGCATTGTAATTAACTCCTTATGTTCTGAAATACGGCGTAAAATGAAACAATAGTTCAGGTTAAATATTTCTTTTATTATTATTCTCCAGCAAAGCTTGCGTATCGCTATGCGCGTTATTAAATGGTTTACTACGATTTTTATGGTAAGGTTGACAGAGGTCTGGTTTAAGGGCTTGACTCCATAGACTTATTAAGTTTTAAAAAATATGACGAAAACAATACTCAAAAAACGACCCACAAATATCGTAGCAATGCTACGACGTTCGTAGCATTTTCTAATATTCTGCACACAATATAAAGTACATATGATTTACATCCATTATGATATCGGATATTACAGATGCGTCAATATATTAAATCGGTGCATAATAGTAACATTGTGCTATTCGTGACTTGGCATCAAGTTGGGATGCTAATGTGCAATCAAACATAGTCGCCGACGGCCAGTTAATTATGCGTACACTTCATGAATACAGATCGGACATATAATTGCCACGTGTCTTGTAAATTATAAGGTATGAACGCATTTAGATATTTAAATCACTAGGCAGATTGACGTCAAATCGGTATTTACGTAAAAACTAACGAAATTAAGTTCTAGTCTAGCGCATTATTTTCGCAACCATGAGATCGGCAGCGGAAAGTCTTTGACATCAGTCGCGTGATAACGGAATAAATATTTGAACATACAAGCATAACGTTAAGAAAAATGTTGAGGAAAAATACGGTTACGGTAAAGCCAAAGTTTCCTCGGATAAAGACAAAATTCCCATTTATATTTATGTAATAATGAACAAACATAAACAAGAACTTGTTCAAAGGGCGAGAATGTCTCTACTTAACCGCCACGACCCGGATTCGTGCCAAATATTTATTTTAATTACATCCCCAGCTCCTTCGGCGCCTAAGTTAACTGTTTTAGCAATTTCCATGCCGATATTACAAATTAGTTCGGTATTAGCCTTAATGGTTTTAGTTTTATTGCCGTAGATATGAATTAATTAATAACATAAGTTTGGTTTTCTCAATTAACGCTATACAAATATTAGAATATTTTTATATGAAGAGCAAATTTCTTGGGACTGTTAAATCCACAATTATATCGAGTGATGTCTCTAGGGGAAAGTAAAAAGTGTAGACTCTGAATCATTGGAAAAAATAAAGATTATCGTACCTCTGTTTAAATACAGTATATTTTCAAAGATTTACTTAAAAATCGAATTTCCGAGCGAGTTTCTAAAACGGACTTTGATGAACTAATAGCGGAGAACCATGCCATGCTGTGATATATTTAATTAGTTACTTTAAAAATAATAATATATGTATACTAGCTGCCCCCGCGAACTTCGTTTCTCCTTAATGCCTAGCCTACCTCTTTCGTACATACCAACATGGAACATTTTGCTATGCTACTCCAAAGACTGTTTGGTTTTTCGGAATGAAAACTTTTTAGGGTTTTCTCTGATTTTCTTTATATAAACCTCAGAGTTCAAGTTATAGCTTTTAATAAACAAATAAAAAATAGGGGTTGATCTTAGAGCATAGATGAAAATAAAGAGGGTTGTACATATGTATTCTTGTATGCTGTATCATATAGGGGTTTTAAAGATAGATAGTAGCCGATTCTCAGACTTACTGAATATGCATAAAAATATGCTGTTTCGGAGGAGTATGGGAACGAACATGACACGAGAATTTTATATATATATAGAGATTACTTAGAATAGAAAAATATGGAAGATGAAACAAATACTGTCGTACAATACCCAAAACAGACATGGATTTTAATTGATCATTTCAACTTCTGTCTAACAATAATATATAACGATTAATTTATATTCGCTGTATCTCGATACACACTCCGAACTAATACACATCTATAAAGCGGAAGTAGTAAATTATGTATCGATGAGTAAATTAGTAAAGATAAGATTTCCCCCTCAATAGACGACTGCCCCAATTTCTGGAAGTCTCATTACCAGTGCCAAATCGTCTCGATGTTACGGTTCAAGATATTTTACAGGTCTATTTTGAATATAGCACAAGATATCTGTGTAATCAATGGTGCTACACCACAATTTTAGGTTTCAATTTGGCCAGGATCTTCCTTCAACTTCTTCTAAATTTAAGAGCTACGATTTCGTCCTATTTAATTATAATACGTATGATATGCGTACCCTAAAATGTGTTAGCCAGCCAGGCTGGGTTTGAACGCACGAACGCAAGGCTTGCAACGGTGCTTTGTTGTCGAATAAAAACAGTGGCGCTAAAGCCTTTTTGTCTGGGTGTCAGATTTCTATCATTTGTTTTTTCTAATATGATCAACATTATGTGCCTGACAAATGCTGCCGTCTTGGGTCTCAAGTACAGAACTATTGAGAATACATATTTAACATTCATCCTACGGGCGCGATTTAAATGCGCACATAAAGAGAAAGTCTTGGTGCACAGCTGGGATTGAACCTACGAACTCAGGAATGAGTACTGCTCTGCGTATAACAAGTCAAAAAATCAATATAAAACATTGCCAAAATAAGTCAAGACGTAAACGTCGTGTAATCAGACTTTTTAATGTTAACAGTAAAAACGATTCTTTTTCTTCTCGCCGTCTTGTACGTGGAATTCTTTAAAACTTTTTAAAACTCTTTAAAACTATTTTAGTTACTGTACTAAAATAAAGCATTCAGTTTTGTCTTAACAGATGATATCGCAAGCACCTGTTGTTAATTAAAAATGTTTCTTACACTAACCGTTGAATAAAAGATGTAATATTCTACATAAATCGTTGGGAAATTAGAGCTCAAAATTCATAACTTCGTTAAGAAAATACATCCACGTTTAAATTCCAAGCGCGTCTTGGCGATATAAATTTACAACAAGGAAACCGAACGAAGACAGCAGCTTCCCCGTAGCCTCCGCTAAATTATTAAATAAATTAATTAATTGAGACAAAATGAACGGAGCGGATGAACAAAACTAAAATTCCCACTCGAAAGGAATTCTTAAATTAGCAGATGCTTCAAATCGAAACGTATATTGCCGTGGAAGTTGAAGTTTGTAATTAATTTCAATGAAATTCTTTGAGTGAAACGAAAAGGCGTTTCAGAAACTATTTTAATACTGAGCTTTAGTAAAACAGACTTAAGTGCAGTACTCCCGACGACTGAATGAATTTTAATGGCAACTTGCTCGAAGAGTCCGCTCGACGCTTCGATTCTCTTAGCTCTTCGTATTGTTTACTTTCAACGATTCCAAATTGTGTACTACAGTGAATCTCGATAACTCGAACCTCGTTAAGTCGAAAAATATCCATTCCCTTCCGCTGAACCCATAAATACGCGGTATCTCGAATTATTGAGACTTTGTAACTCGAACAAAATGTTATTTCTCTCAAATACCAAAAAGGAAACTCTGTAAGTCGTAGTTAGTAAAATATTACGTCTTACTTGGACATCACCGAAATAATAGCAATAAAATCCAAAATGAATCTTCGGACTCTTCTTATATATTGTTTTTGTCTTGTACACGTGCAATGAATGTGCAAAATCATAAAAAAATATATTATAGTTGAATTGTTATTCAAATTCGACTATACAAATCGAAAAATACACTTAGAAATCGCGCCTCTGTTTGGCGAAATTTCAGCAGGTTAATCCTATGTATCTCGAAGTTCTTGTTCTTGTTCTTGAAGTCGAACACTCGTTATCTCGAACTTTTTTCCGTTCCCTTGACATTCGAGTTATCGAGATTCCACTATTACGAAAGATTAACAGCTAGCTGATGATTGGCAAGCAAATATTTGTAAATTGCACGGCACTTCGTCTGTATGAAACCAGTATCCACTTTTCCAATAAACTAGCCAACAGAGTGCATAACGTGCCGAGATTACTTATAGCCCCCGAGCCGGCAACCAAACAACAATATTTGTTGGCACGGGACACTAGATTAATTTTTCCTCGGGCGTTTAGTTTCTAAGCTATTCATGAACGCCCGGCTATTCACTTTTATACCGGAGAGAGCAATTTGTGGTTTAATGAATACTTTGTGTGAATCATTGGAGCTCGGGCACTTTTATTTCTCACTTATTTCAGATTTAAAGTGCCAACGGAATTTTCATGCGCAGGCATACACTATATACGAGTATATTATTAATTATTCTCTATTCCAGCTCACTATTAAAACAAAACAAGGTTCTTCGGGACATTGAGAGTGACTCAATACTTAGCGATTAAAAAGAGGGCGGAAAGTTTCTTGCCAGTTCTTCCTGCCCGCTACGCCCTTGACTTGCGAACTGGTAAACGTCAATTTAGAATTAATTTAACTTCTTTTCTAACGTTCATAAGTGTACTTATTTACCTATATGAATAAAGTTATTTCGAGTTTGAGTTTGAATTGTCAGTGCACCATTGTATTAAAAATGAACGTATCCACAAGGATCTTTATGTGGATACAGTCCTAAATACGGCAAAACAGTTTGGCTTAGCTCACCTCAACAGGCTACATAGCCATGTGAATGCTGAGGCAATCCATCTTGACACAACAGGAATACGACGCCTAAATAAAACTAAACCTTTTGAGTTAATAAACCTACTGATAAGTGCGGTATCTCGTACACCCGAACATAGTGTCAAAACATTATAGAACACTGAGACTGTTAATGAACATTACCTTAGTCAAAATAATATTACTTATTAGCCATAATTATTGTATAGGCTAGATTGTAAGTCATGTAGAGTCTCTTTTCCAGCTCACTATTAGACCACAACAAAAAGTCAACTCTATTCAAAGATATTTTTTAACAAAACAGTCCTATTTCATGGGCAAAAAATACAGTAAATCTGTGACGGCCGTGAGTTATAGCGAGACGAAAACACGAGTCATATTGTAGACTAGTAATCATTGCAGGAAATTTATTGTTGTGAGTTTCGAATAAAGCCGGATAAGCCGGGCACGTCCGATAACCACGTTCAAGACCGAATATGAAAAGTTGATATTCTGATTAGCACAGTATTTTGAACGAAAGCGATACCTTGTACAATGAGGCTTTGTTCGCACATTTTCTTGCCAAATCGGAGAATAGAAACACGTTTTCCGGAAAAACTTCTCAAACGTTATAGGTCGCGTGTTAGGGGTTTTCAATCGTTATAATAGGATAACGCTCACTTAAGGCTTCTTTAAGGAATGTATTGTGTCAATTATTCTTAGGTGCTGCAATTTGTATGGAGATTAGTATACAAACTAACTCAAACTCAAAATAACTTTATTCATATAGGTAACAAAATACACTTATAAACGTCTACAGATTTTTTTTAAATTGATCCTAAATTTATATTTACTAACAGTTCGCAAGTCAAGAGCGTAGAGGCAAGAAGAACTGGCAAGAAACCCTCCGCCACTATTTTTAATCGCCAAGTTTTGAGTCATACAAATTGTTTCAACTGGAGCAAATCAATCCCAAGGATTAGGATCATATACATTTTCGTCAAATTTATAAAAAACTTTATTGTTTAATTTACGTTTAACGAGAGTTTTGATTTTATTCAGTGATAACTCACTAATTTCGCTTGGGAGTTTGTTGTAAAAACGAATACAATTTCCATATAAGGAGTGGTTTATCTTCTGAAGCCTGGTTGGTCGTAGGTACATTTAGATTAGTTATATACTCTTTCGAGTATAATACTAGTGCAAGTCATTTGTTTTAAAATCGTTTATATTTTATGAACAACAAGGCTTCAAGAATATATTGATCAGATAGTGTCATAATATTTAATTCCTTAAATTTATTCCGTCCCGACTCCTTTGAGGAAACACAACAAATACGCCGAACAGCCCGCCAATCTATAAATATATTCTATATATCTATTATATCTTATAGATATATTAATATAATATATATATTATACCTTTCTGTAGCAATGCCCTACACAAATTAGCTGATACACTGTTTTTTTATGAAACCTAAGCGTTTTCCATATTCATGCTTTTAGTCTTTTATTTTGAAAGTATTATAACATGATTTAAAATTTTAATTTCTGTAACTAGATGAATTTCCTCATAAATGCAAGTTTTAAGTAACAAGTAGGAGACACGATTAATTAAGCGAATGCATGCAGGTGTTGCGAGAAGCCAAGATATTTGAGGTTATTTATTATGAACTTTCAACGTATGCCTTGAATCTTCTATACTAATTAACTATAAAATTACACAAGTTGCTGCTTTCCAAGTTGTTTGATTTAAAACAAAACTATGACCTATCCTAGTACGTATCTTGAAAGATATCACGGATTTTATAAACAGTAATGTTTAGTGGTAAATAAATTAAAACTTAGTAATAAAAAAGTGTGTGTGTGTCAGCTACGACGCACGATTGGAGTTTAGTCCTTACGAACGATAAAATGGCGATAATGTTCTGTGGCTGTCGACCATATTTTCATACTAAAGGTGGTAAGAAATATGTTTTTAGAATATAAATGTTTGTAGTAGTAATAAAACGTACCTACATCATCTATGTCCAAATAGGATTTTCTTTTTGTGACCAACGTTACCTTTATAGTAAGAGAAGAATAAGAATGAACCATCTTTTTAGTTTTAATTTCACTGACCATTACTATTGACAAAACTCTATGGCACGCTAGACAATCTACTTTTATTTTTTACACCTGTCAACACTGACAATGTTGTAACGTGGCTGTCAAAACGTGAATTTAAAATAGAAAAGTCTGTGTAATGTATTCCATCTCATTCTTTTACACGTTCAATCCATTTGTCTCTTTCTACATAACGCCTCAACTTTTCGTGTTACACTTGATTTTACTCCTCATAAAATTTCCGTACCGGGCCTTATAACTCAAATCGTTTCTTAAGGAGTAAACTCCAAAAATATGAGCATTGTTGACCTAGTGGCTTCAGTGTGCGACTCTCATCCCTGAGGTCGTATGATCGAATCCCGGCTGTGCAGCAATGGGCTTTAATTCTATGTGCGCATTTAACATTCGCTCGAATGAAACCATCGTGAGGAAACCGTGCGTTAGACCCCATTCTGACCTAGATGCCTATTAGATTGAGAAGTTATCATAAAACAGATACAGAAATCTGAGGCTCAGACCTAAAAAGGTTGTAGCGGCACTGATTTTAATAAAATATATTTTATATAAAATAAGAGAATATCTAGAATCTTTAAAGGTTTCAAATTACCTAAAACTATCTAAATACACATAATTAAGTAAGTTAAACATTTTTTTACTCTCCCGGATCGACTCTTTTGAATTGCCTTTATAGAAATTCTAGTGATATTTTACAACAATTTTAATCTTTATCTTCATTCTTTATATAAAAAAATTTATTCAATAATATTATAACACATCATGGCCTCTATCTGACAAGGCCATGAGCTCTACTAAGGCCTCGTGATTAATTAAGTAACACCCCAGGCAAGCGTACAAGACATTACCTGTCCATCAATCATGCCTTGAGCCACTATATAGAGAAATGCCAACGATACAAGTAATTAACCGTTTATAGCGAGCTTTATTCACCCATTTAAAGAACGGTATACCACCATAAAAAATATATCAACGGCGCTACAACCTTTTTTAGGTCTGGGCCTCAGATTTCTGTATCTGTTTCAAGATCATTTGTCAACCTCTAGACACTGACGCTGTTTGGGTCTAAGACATGTCGGTTTCCTCACGATTTGAGCGAATGTTAAATGCGCACATATAAAGAAAGTCCATTGGTGCACAGCCGGGGATCGAACCTACGACCTCAGGGATGAGAGTCGCACGTTGAAGCCACTAGGCCAACACTGCTCTTGGTAAACCACTAAACGACATGAAATAGACATTTTTTATATTATATACGGCACCGAGGTGATTCTTTTTTGTTTTTGGTCCTCCGACTGTCAAAATCCATTAATTTGGCTACTTCTTCTTAACTTATAAAAGAATTTCATCGCAGCGATTATAAAGTGATATGAATCAAATATCCGTGAAGACAATAGGTAATATGAGCATTGAGCACATATGGCTGGAACTCGTTTAATGCAACATAAGCGCGTTCGAGCCAATTGCCACAATCCAGGTCTTAGCTCGAGGTGATTTAGCACCTGCCATATGTGGACGACGCCTTATCTAGACAAATACATTTTTATAATCTTTTTGCAGTCGATTAGCTAAGAGCGTAGCTGGCCGTGTCCTATAATCTATATAATCACCCATATGTACCCTTTTTGATTTATATGTATTTATCAAAATACGTAATTTAATCCACGGAAATCCTTCTACAGAGAATTTTTAAATAATTAGCTGATTCAAACAAATTTATGTCTAATACAAAAAAAATTCCCATAAGTGAAAAGTATTACAAACGCTTGAGCAAAATGTCACAAAATATAACAAGACAAAGACTTGAAGTGATCCCATTAACTTGTAACTTGTTTGAATCTTTCCCTCGGGCACCGGCTTTCATCCTACATCCTAATAACACAAAAACTGTAACAATAGTTGACAAACCGTGATGGGTCTCGTGCAAATAAAACTCGGATTCACCTCCTTAAGGGATCGAACTTGTTTATCGTTAAACTTCGTCATAAATCAAGAGTAGACAAGAAAGCATAAAGTTGCTGATACAAGTATCCGATTTTCGTCTCGGCTCTTGAGATTTTTGTAGGCGTGATTCGCTTAGATAGGGGTTTCGCCGGATTATCGCTGAACAAATACAACCGCGCATGTGTTAAAATAGCTTTCCCATAACCCAATTTATGTGGAAGACATTTTGTGTTGTGAAACGAGGCTACCTTTTTTGATACAATTAAACTAATAATATACCTAACTCTTTCTAACAAGGTTTTACACAGTCATGTTCGTACTATTGTCAAAATAATAAAATTTATAACAAAGACACCAAATATTTATCGCGATGAAAATCAATCTTTCTAAAATCTTATACTAGCTTCTTCATATAAAATTATGAACGGGTCACACTAAACTTACCGCCAGATGTCAAAGGGCGTAGAAAGATCAAAAAGTACAGGCAAATATTCTTATTTTACAATATATTTGTGAATAGCAATATCCATGTGATAGGCAATGAAAAAATAAAAAGTTTAGCCCAGTAGCGGGCAAAATAGAAGCGCTCACTTATATCATAGTGAAAACATATCATTAATTTCAAACGCATTGTTATTTATAATTAATATTTTTCGTCTACCATAAACAGAGATATACGAAGAAATATGTAGACTGTTATTTAAAATAGATGATAAATAACACAATTATATACGGGCTAATTAGTAATTTAATCACTAGAAACATTATCGTATAAGTGTCGTCTATCACACAATTAATTGTTTGTAGAGAAATGGTAAATCATTATCCGTACAAGCGTAAGAAGCTATCAAGTTACAAGAATATAAGATTATTATCTTTGCTAGATTATGCAAGATTTTTAGGTTCGATTTTCGGAAGGCAACTTTTACAAGGGGAGCAAACTAGAGGAAGCGGCAGTAACTGTTTAGTGACACAGCCGTATATGTACATTTATAATGCAAGTAATCTCGCGACTGACTGATTAATTATCAGTCGACTATTAGAGAAAAATAGGCACTTTTGAATATACGCTTATAACGCAAGAATGTTCGCGACTGCGTTGCCGACCTTCTGATGGTTTATCAGACTATTAGAGAAAAAAATATGCACTATTGAATATACACTTAAAACGCAAAAATGTTCGCGACTGCGTTGCCGACCTTCTGATGGTTTATCAGTCGACTATTAGAGAAAAAAAAAACGCACTTTTGAAGAAATAAAATGGAACCCAATCCCATGTGTCTGTTCTATTGTGACGTGACTTTCTATTTATATTTTCTAAACTTAAAACTGTCACAGATAAAACAAATGATTCTTCAAATGTACATCACATCACATCTCTCTGATCTTATGCTGCTTAATCTATAGTTAAATAGAACACCTAGTCATTCATCAAAATGATAATGCAATGGCGACACTTCACAAACAATGCTTGTGTTATCTTCATTATTGTAAGACGTAACGTTAGGCTAGAGAGAACATTTGCTAAGGGTTAAATAAGGAGATTAGTGTGCCCCCGTGGGTATGGGGCATAAACATATGCGTTTGTGTCGATTTTATTCGAATAACTAGATTTAAGTAAGAATCAAAAACTATTCGACATAACGGAAATTTATTTATTAACACTTCTTTGCAATTATACATAAATAGAATACAATTAAAATAATTTAAAAAAGGAGAGCAACTGGCGGCCTTATCGCTTTCGAGCGATCTCTTCCAGGCAACCACTGTGAGAAATTTTTTTTTACATAAGTGCAAAACTTCATAATACATATAGTTAATTAGACAAAACTAATATGGAAAAACACAAAGCAATTAAAACATTTGTAAACAGTGAAAGGGACAACAATAAAAAAGGACACATGAAAAAGAAAAAGTATATACCTACTCGTAGAATATATATACAAGAATTAAAGAGAAATTTATTAAAAAATCATCTTTTTAATCATTTATCTCCTGCCTCGTAATTCGCTACTTCTATATGTTAATTGTAACTCTTATTGTTAATCTCTTTTACATTTAACTTTATTTTAGTTAGAGTTAGAGTTACATGTTATTCTATGTTCTTTTTGTTAATTATTTATGCACTTCTTGTACCCTTACCCTCTGCAGGTGTTTCTTTTTTATTGTTCCATACTAGGTTTGCCGGGAAGAAATCACTTGTTAGCGATAAGGCCGCCCGTTGCCGGGTGTGTATGTACCTGTACCTGTGATGTACTTGCTTTTTATGTATGTTTTTGTATAAGGTAACAAAGTGTAAATAAGAATTGCATAAAAATAAGGTAAGAGTTTCTGAAATCAGCATGTGTATTTTTAATTGTATATATCTTAAGAATTAGAATATTACACTGAAAAGATGGATTTACGATTTAAATAAATGATATAATACCTTTTAGTTGCATTACCTGAAACAATAAAAATATTAACAATATTATTCTTATAATCACTATTAAACATAATCTATACTGTGTAGGCTAGATAAATCATGGACGTTAAAGTGCGGTATCTCGGACACACAATAATACTGCCAAAGATTATAGAACACTAAAACATAATCTAAGTTAAAGCTACACTGATTTGTAGACACCATGCATGTTGTTAATGGAACCAGCATAATATTAGCCATAAATATAGTAGTGTTTAAAATTTACTTAATCGACTGTTGAAAATTTGTTTTGTCTGTTAATGATTATTTGAGTGAAACACTATCTAATATACAAAATTCTCGTGTCACAATGTTCGTTCCCATACTCCTCCGAAACGGCTCGACCAATTTTTATGAATTTTTTATGCATATTCAGTAAGTCTGAGAATCGGCTATTATCTATCTTTCAAACCCCTTAGTGATAAGGGGTGTCCACCCCAAACTTTTTTGTTTTATTTTTTTTTTTATTATACAGCATTCAAAAATACACACAACCCCTAATTTTCACCCCTCTAAAATAACCCATATTTTTTATTATTGTAGACAGTTATTTTTATTGAACTAACTAACTATACATGGCAAAACAAATGGTTGCCGGGTCTGCTAGTAATTAATATAAATTTGATAATGTATTTCAATAATGTGATGATGTAGTGATAAAATAATATAAGAATTTACTATTATGATATGATTGGTAATGTAATATGTAACTACTATATAAAATTCTACCTTTTAATTATGAAAAACACTTTGTACACAGAAGAATATGGGAATTTTAGATTGTACCACCATAACATTTCTGTACCTTATTGTTACAAATAAATTATTATTATTAGATTGTTATTCATATAAAGTGGCTGTCTCTTTTGTGGACTTTATAATTATAAGATAAAAGGTTTTAGCTAACTTAAAAAGGTTGTGAAATATTTGAAGAAGCGGGAAGACTTTGACTTTGTTTAGCAGTAACAATTTAGTTATTTATTTAAAACATTAAGTCGTTGTCGTTTGTTTCTTATGGTTTAATTTCAGACTTCCTGACTCCTGTTCTTTTGTCTATTAATGTACGTATGGTTTTTGTTTCATATATTTTTTTAATCAAAAGTTTTGGCTTTGTACATTGTCTAAGTGTTTTATGGTGGCTGTACACACTCGGCGAGAGCTTCTCGCCGGGAGTCTCGACCGAGAGGACCGAGAGAAGAGCGCAGCCTGTACACACTCGTTACGTTAATTGTATTTAAAACACCGTTGATAATGGACGTGGCAACCGCTGCTGCTGTTTGTCTTTGTGCAATGAGTTATTATAATTTTCTTCACGTTAACCATTAAAAAAATACGAAGCCATGGCGAAGAAGAAGATGGTCACTATACACCGCAACAGAAATTGGTAATTAGGATTATAAAGTTTTAATATTATCCAAAATTTAATGATTGAACGAATGTGTACAGGTCGCTCTCGTTTTACTCGCGAGACCCTTTGACTCGTGCGCAAAAGGCGACCGAGAGAGGCGAGACCAACTGCGAGGAAGCGAGGCGAGACGAGAGCTCTACTGTACACTCTCGCACTCGGCCTGTCTCGGGGTGTCTCGACAAGTGTGTACAGCCACCATTAGATTATAACATGTATATGTGTTAGCTGTAAGATTACATATTATACGATATAATATGTTCTTTTTCAAAGGTCCCAAAAGTACACACACGTCTGAACTATAGAAATACAAGACACGATATGATACATTGGTATTTCAACAATTTTATTGAACGCCAAAATGTTTTCCTGTTATTCTGTGCAAAGGATCTTCAATATTCAGCCTACCTCGCACTAATGACATGTGAAAGGTCAATGGCTCTATCCCATAGCCAATGGAGAACACAGGAATTCGTGGTATTTTACGTATTTCCCACAATGAGCTACCAATAGCATAACTATGAGGATAAGGTTTTCGTTGGTTTGGGTTACTTTTAAAATATAAAACTTCGAGTTTATTGAAATAGTTTAACCTAAAGTATTAATAAATTAAATAAATAAAAATAGGATTTGATTTAGATAGGTTCTTTATTCTTATTATTTGGACATGAATAGCTATAGCTTGAGAAGTCAGTTTGTAGCAATAAATATGTTAATGTTTTTATTTTATTGTTTTAAGTATATTTTGTATGTGTTCAAAATTATTTAAATAAAACTTGCCTGTATCTACCGAGAGATTAAAGACGGCTGTTTATAGTGTATATTGAAAAAATATATTTAAACTATTTAATCACCTCTCCAGAAGTTATAGATCACTACCGTGTAATTCTTTCAAGGGGAAGGTGATTAAATTTTTGAAGGCAAGGTGCCTATTTTTATATGGTTGATTGTGCGGTTTTTTATAATTAATCAATCTGAATGTACCACTTTCTGCAATTGTTTTTATTATTATTATATATTACGAGATTTTTTATTTTTACTTACTGTTCACATTCCTTAAAGTATTTTATCAGCTACCCTCATAAACATCACAAAGAAATACATTTGTAAACGAAAAGGTCCGTTTATTCGTATCATAGGCGAGTCCCAAATATCCAGTCTATTACGAAACACGTTGGTCTAATTAATGGACATAGTCTATTATTGTGGACTCCACGCGTCATGTTCGCACGTACTGTAACTACTATAGCTAATGGCCGTATTTTGCTTTATCGGACTCCATATTAATGTATCAAACCGTTGAAAGAATAAATAATGAGGCGGTTTTAACGTTAAATAGGGTAATGATGTTTACTATATGACCTAATAACTAAGACGAATGAATATATCCTTAGTGTGAGTATAATTATTGACAAATTCTTAATCAGCCTAAAGTGTGTTTTGCTTTTAGACTCGATTTTGATATCACTATTTATGATAGTAGAAATTGGACTACATTCGACCCCTACAAAGTAGCCCATTAGGCACGCTAAAGGCAGATCTGTGGGCAAAGAAGCTAGGCAGCAGAGTAGTGTCAAAACTCTTCCAAAAAGGGTTTATTTGCGTAAACTTAGGTCTGGTGGGCTTGGCATCTACCGCCGGGCCCGGGCGACATGTCCTCCCGGGAAATATCCTTAATCATGATATTTATGGGCGAGTCGGAACCAGACATGTTTGATTATACTGTAAAATCATTACATAGAACACTTAGCAAACGTTCAAATGCAGATAGAAACGTAAAGAATATCCGAATAGTCGAATACAACATAATTCAAACTTTATGCACATGTTCTACGCATCTCATCGCACATCCAATAGACATAGACATATCATTTATTACAAACAAAAACACACACACATAAACATACAAATCACAATAATCAAACACACAATTTGCACACCGTGTGCAGTTTGATCTACCCTAAAAGATAGGATAGCTTACATCTCAATTTATACCCGTAATATTATTTTATCTATATATATATAAATGAAACCCGTTTTCCATTGTCACGACATAACATGAAAACGCCTTGACCGATTTGTCAGATTTTTTTTTATAATATACCTTGAAGAACGAGGATGGTTCTTACGGAGAAAAATTAAAAAAAATTGAGTGAAAAAGTCTAAAAACAACACTTTTCTATATTCCCATACAAAATATTCGTAATAATACTTAAAAATCAATTTGAACTTTAATACCATATCATAGAGTTCAAGTGTTAGTGGAGGGGTTCCGGGAAGGTAAATTTGTATTTTTGACATAATGTATTTGTTGTCTTATCAACTTTCTTTTTTTATCTTACTAGCTAGACCGGTGTCCCGAATAGCAGAATAAGTATTTAAAAAAAAGAATAGACTGTTAGGCGGTACGATGTTTGCCAGGCCAGCTAGTTACAAATATTTTTTTTATTATTTGATACAATTCTAACAGATGGCGCTGTGTTAAGAGTACCAACGTTTCACATAGTAGTTTCAAATAGTTTACTACTATATAATATAACAAAAACCTTAGCCACAGCAACGCTTGGCCGATCTTCTAGTAAAATATATATCGTCCCGTTCGGTTCGTTTTAATTGAGTAATGCGTGTGTGCTGTGGCTGTAATAGGCCCTGGCTCAGCATTATGCTGAGGAGCAGAATGTTCCACAGTGCTGGTCATTCTGCCAGAGACCACATCAGCTACTTTGCGCCTCAGTCGCAAAACGTGTATTGCAATATGTGTATTAGCTCTCTATAAAATTGCTGATGATTTGCATGTATGATATTGCAAAATCCATCAATCTACGACAGGTTTTAAGGCATACGTACGGTTTAAAAGAGAAAATCGGGACAACGATGAGTTCTACGAACAGTGCGATCCATTGACCGTATGATTGAATAAGACAAGGGCTGGGCCGGTGATCGGTAAGCTATGAAGCATGCCACCTGAGCCTCAGGGTGGACTAATGGCCTGTCGCGCGTCCATTCGCGAGGGTGATTGATCGTCACACCGCGCGACATGTGTACAAATAGCCTATAACTTTATACCTTCTACGCGCGATATATCACGTAATGGACTCTGCGATATCGTTGTGATAAACTGGGCATTTGAGAGGCTGATGATTTCGTATTCACAAATAATGTTTGTTGCATGACATATCTGGTAGGTAGTTTTTATTAATCCGGCGTTTCGAGGTTAAAGTTGTTTCTTTTTTTTTAGTTTTTCTCTTTAACAAGGGTTGCCAGGAAGAGATCGCTTATTAGCGATAAGGCCGCCCGTTGCATCCCTTATAATTTTTATGTATTGTGTTTCTTTTATTTGCAACGAAGTGTAAATAAATTAAATAAAATCAAAAGGTACACACAAATGCTGCCAACATGTAGTTATTTAAACAATAATAATTATGTATTTTCGCTTATCTAATTGAATATATTTTTTACAGTGGTTGCCAGGAAGAGATCGCTTCGAAAGCGATAAGGCAGCCAGTTGCCCTTCTTTTCAATTAATTATGTTCAATTTTTACTTTGTTAATTCGGCGTAGAGATAATAAATAAATTTAAAAAAATATGTTAGACTTATTTGGTCTGTAGATATACAGATATACAAAACAGCGAAATACCAAACCTTGACAATAGAAAACCCAAGTTAGCCGAGTGGAAGTGATCAATTTTCTTAACAATTTCCCCGTCATCTCAAATCTTTTGAGACGCACAAAACATTTAGCCAATTCAGCGCACAGCCCGTTCCTGATAATAGAGTCTATTGACGCGGCCGGAGGGACACTCGCAAACATAAGCCATTAACGTATTGTTAGCGCTTCAATACCTATCCACGTATTTTCGGAGTTTTTATTCCTATTTCGAGGAAGGTCGCATGCTCGAAATTTTTTGTTTGCCTTCGATTCTTCTATGACATGTTGTTCAATTTGAATGGCATATTGCTTTCGTGATCCTTTACTATGTAAGCCCTCATAAAATCACGATAAAGACCATATTGAACATTCGTAGGATTGATCTGATAAACTGATAGCGATCACGTGAGCGTTTTGTACGAAAACTTTGAACTACCCTATAAAATATATATTTGTATGAAACAAAATATATATACGGAAAGGAGTGTTTGTTTGACGTGAAGACTTTATTCAAGTGGCACCCAATAGCTTAACGTATTAGATGAATTTATATTTAATTTATAGTCATATATTGTAGTTTTTTTTATCCGAATGTTAACAAAGTCGATAAAAATAGTTTACAGAATTCACAAATATTTTGTCTAAGTGAAGCTTAAGGGAGGACACGATAAGCCGTTTGTGGCACTGGCACTGGCCGATAATCCATGTCGAAGGCTTTGTGGCCAACTCGTAAGTCGTTTTTCCCCCCCCCCCCCCATGAAATATGAAGATGCAGAAAAAAGAGAATCTACCCCAGGGGGGTACCACACGCGCTCGCGGTGGAGAATCCCCCTCTGGGCGTCCAACACCGGGACACTGCGCCCAGTGGTGGACGCACAGGCTGCCCTTCGTATTCTGGGGGGGGCAATTCTGCGCTCGGTAAAAACATTAATCGTTCTCGGGGCAAACGGAGCAACTTAACAAAGGCACCCCCGTCCACACTCGCCGTGGACTTCACAAATGTTAGGGGGCTCAATTCCAACATCAACGCTGTCCACTACCACTTAGAGACTGCGAAGCCGGCCTTGCTCTTTCTTACCGAGACTCAGATATCCCCCCCGGCTGATACTTCCTACCTCTCCTACCCGGGGTACAAATTGGAACATTCATTTGTGCCGCGGGCGGGAGTTTGCGTGTACGTCAGAGAGGATATCTGTTCTCGTCGCCTCGGGACGCTTGAAGGAAGGGACCTATCTAACCTCTGGCTGCGCGTAGACTGCGATGACCATCCGCGATTCTACGCATGCCTGTATAGGTCCCATAGCGGAAATACCGAAACTGACCGACTCATTGAGCACATCCAAATGGCTACAGATTCCCTGCTCGAAAGGGTTCCTACCGCTGAAATCGTGATACTTGGCGATTTTAACGCCCACCATGCCGATTGGCTCGGCTCAGAAACCACCGATCATGCGGGAAGATCCTTTCACGACTTTGCTTTGGCTTACGACTTGACGCAAATGGTCCCTGCGATTACGCGAATACCGGATGTGGCTGGTCATAAACCCTCTTTGTTGGACCTTCTGCTGACTTCACATCCGGAGAACTACCAAGTCTCTGTTGAACCGCCATTGGGTTCATCAGATCATTGTGTGGTCCGGAGCATTGTGCCGTTCACGCGCCCTGTTCGGCCTAGCTTCACTGGCTGTCGCCGCGTGTGGCACTATAAGTCAGCAGATTGGGATGGGATGCGGTCTTTTTTTGCGTCCTACCCTTGGGGGCCAATTTGCTTTTCGTCGAGTACTCCAGACGCCGTCGCTGACTCTGTCGCCGAGGTGGTCCTGCAGAGTATGGAACTCTTTATTCCATTCTCTGCGGTGCCGGTCGGTGGCAAGTCCCAGCCTTGGTTTAGGCGTTCTTGCAAAGCGGCTTTGCGCCGTAAGCGTGAATGCTTTAAAGCCTGGGCAGAAGCGGTGACATCCTGTGATGTGACTATCGGCGAACGTAAAAAAGCATACAATTCAGCCTCCAGGTCCTTCAAGCGAGAAATCGCTAAAGCAAAGTCAGAGCACATTGCCAGATTTGGTGAGAAATTGGCCCACCTCCCTTCGGGAACTCGAGCCTTCTGGTCTCTTGCCAAAGCTGTCCAAGGGAATTTCTGTCTGCCCTCAATTCCACCACTGCATAGGGAGGATGACTCACTGGCCCATACCGCGAAAGAGAAGGCCGATCTTCTAGGCTGTCTCTTTGCGTCGAACTCCACTTTGGATGATCAAGGGAAGGAACCACCGACATTATTGCGGTGTGATACTACGATGCCCGAAGTTATATTCCGGCAACGTGCTATCCGTAAAGCTTTGTCTTCCTTGGACATCCATAAGTCGAGCGGACCCGATGGCATCCCTCCAATTGTGCTGCGTACTTGTGCTCCTGAGTTGGCTCCGGTCCTAACGCGCCTTTTCCGGTACCTTTACACGCTCGGCACTGTTCCGAAGTGCTGGAAGATCGCTTCGATACATCCGATCCCTAAAAAAGGCGATCGCTCTGATCCGTCCAACTATCGCCCAATAGCTATAACCTCCTTGTTCTCCAAAATAATGGAAACCATTATTAACAGCCAGCTCCTGAAGGTATCTAGAGGGCCACCAGCTGATTAGCGATTCTCAGTACGGCTTTCGTCGTGGTCGCTCAGCTGGTGACCTCCTTGTATACCTTACACATAGGTGGGCAGAGGCAATTGAGTCCAAGGGGGAGGCACTGGCGGTAAGTTTGGACATAGCGAAAGCCTTCGATCGGGTGTGGCACAGAGCGCTGCTCTCGAAGCTTCCAGCCTACGGGCTCCCTGAGAAATTATGCAACTGGATTTCCAGCTTTCTCGCTGATCGGAGCATCAAAGTCGTCATCGACGGAGCATGCTCCGACCTGAAACCTGTGAATGCTGGTGTCCCACAAGGCTGTGTCCTATCCCCGACCCTGTTTATTCTGCATATCAATGATATGTTGCAGCTTAGCAACATTCATTGCTATGCGGACGACAGCACTGGGGATACTTTTTACACTGGCCGGGCAGGTATTTCTCGGGCTGTTGTCGATGAGTACCGGAACAAACTTGTGTCTGAAGTCGAAACTCTTCTACGTGGAGTCTCGGACTGGGGTAGACTAAATCTAGTGCAATTTAACCCCAAGAAGACACAAGTATGCGCGTTTTCCGCTAAAAAAACTCCCTTTGTCGCTACTCCCCTCTTTGAAGACACTCTCCTTAAAGCCTCAGCTAGCATCGGAATACTGGGCGTTGACATATCGAATAACGTTCAGTTTCGCGGTCATCTGGAAGGAAAGGCTAAATTAGCCTCCAAAAAGCTTGGTGTGCTCAGCAAGGCGAGACGGTACTTCACTCCGGGCCACCGCTTGCAACTATATAAAGCGCAAATTCGGCCCCATATGGAGTACTGCTCTCACCTCTGGGCGGGAGCTCCCCAGTACCAGCTCCTTCCACTTGACCGTATTCAACGAAGAGCGGTTCGAATCGTCGACGACCAGTCACTTTCAGTGCGGCTTGATCCCTTGGCGTTGCGTAGAGATGTGGGATCTCTCTGCATCTTCTACCGCATTTACCATGGAGAGTGTTCAGAGGAGTTGTTCGGTCTAATACCTGCAGCTGAGTTTCATCATCGGACGTCAAGGCAAAATACAAAATACCATCCGTATCACCTCGACGTCCGTCGTTCCACAACAGAGCGTTTTCTAAGGCAGTTTTTGCCGCGCACCACCACTATGTGGAACCAGCTGCCCACAGAAGTATTTCCGAACCAATTCGACTTAGGGTCCTTCAAGAAAAGAGCGTACCAATTCCTGAAAGGCCGGCAACGCACTTGCGAGCCTTCTGGCACTGTGAGTGTCCATGGGCGGCGGTATCACTTAACATCAGGTGAGCCTCCTGCCCGTTTGCCTCCTATTACATAAAAAAAAAAAAAAAAAAAAAGTCAATAAAACATTGTAGGTGTTAGAATATCGTGTGTAATACATGAACCATCGACTATCATAAAACCGCAAATGTTCTAGTCCAGTTTTATTCCCAATAATTGAATCGCTGACAACAATAGGAGCGGTCTAATCAACGCAACAATACCTCGCGCAGCAAAATAAAGCCGAACCACTCGTTCCAGAACGGCCGATATTTTAAATTACGAACAATATTACACGACGCGGATACAAACGACTCCATTGTAGCGCGTGTGCGCCCGACAGCTGTTTTAGATAACGTGTGACCTCACCAGAATAAAGCGCTCCGTGAACAATTAAAAACAACAATGATGTCAAGCATCGCACTTATCAACGATTTAATAAATACCGTTGAATACCTTTGATATGTTATTTAATTACCGCAGACGGGCTATCATTTTATCCTTAAAAGTGATAGTCCGTAGCCAATCCATCTACTTACGAATATCTTTCATTATTGTACCTCTTATGCATTTTTCTTTTCATATTAAATGCCTTTTAACAATGATTAAATTTGAAAACTGGCAGTAAATTTAAAATTAGAAGCATTTGATGTGTATTTTTTTTGACGTAAGTACATAATTAGTGTACATTGTGTTACCTACAATAATAAATGATTTTTTGAGTGTCTGGAACAACCATTTAGAATATAGGCGGAAAATACGTTGCATTTAACATCTTTATCACGTTTTTTATATTTGTTTTCTTGTGTGCAATCTTTAAACTAATAGAAAATCCTCAATCAGAGGACATAAGTTTGTACAAAATATATAGGCCATATAAAGTTCAAACCTCTAGATTCTTCTTGGAGGCTGTGGCTATTTGTTACTCCAGAATTAATTAGCCTTAACACGTACTTACCAGCTCCCGATTAACAACTCTAAAACGATAGAAATTTGAATGACGTTTTAATAATGCTTTTTAAGCAACCCAAGCAAAGAATCAGTTCTGAAATCTCAGTGTTCAATTGAATTCTGCTAAAAACCCCTTTCTAAGCAGAAATCTTGAAGCTATCGATCGAAATAGAAAAAGTAAATTATTTTATTATATGATTTAGTGATTTGATGTGATTTTACTTTGCCTACCTTTTTAGTACCTACCAACATGGAACATTTTGCTACCCCGGAGACTGTTAGATTTTCCGGAATGAAAACTTTTTAGGTTTTTCTGTGAATTTTTCTTTACGTATAAACCTCTGAGTTCAAGTCACAAGTTTTAAATTAACAAATAAAAAATTGAGGTTGAACGTCGAGGGGTGAAAATTAAGGGTTGTATGTAATTTTATATGTTGTATCATGAAAAAAATTAAAAAATTTATCCAAAAGATTTAACAAAAAATTGTTGGGGTGGACACCCCTTATCACTAAGGGGTTTGAAAGATACACAGTAGCCGATTCTCATTCTTACTGAATATGCATAAAACATTTTATAAGAATCGGTCAATCCGTTTCGGAAGATTATGGGAACGAACATTATGACACGACAATGTTATTAAGATTACAAAATAAAATCTTTCATAAATCTATTAGTTTAATCAATTCTCTTTTTAAATTTACACTGAACAGAAAGCCTTCTGGAACCTAGCATTTAGTTTGACAGACCATTAAGATGACAAGCCATTTAGGTCACTCCATGCCGGACAAGCGAGCGACACTAAAATCCTGAGATGCCGTTACACGACAGGAATTAGATGCATTAGGTGGATCATTTGGCACCGAGGCTTTAATCGCCGGTTTACGGAACAGACAGTTGACCCTATTTTCTTATAAATATTGGCAAGGAAAAGCTACAAAGCGGCCAAGCCTATTAGCTTAGTAGAGTGTATCATTTAAAAAAATACACCAGTATTAACTTGATTTGAAAATTCAGCTTTATAAACACTTTTATCCTATCGCACCAACAACGTACAATATAACTTATATTATATAAGCATCATTATGAAATACAAGATATAAAAACCTTTCTATACGATAATAGGCTTTATTAACGTTAAACTCGTGTTATAGAAATATCTTATCAAAAAGCCTAGCGAAAGAAAATAAATCGGAAAATGACTCTCAATGAACATTGGTGAAGATCCGTAAAAAATAATTGGGTAGTTATTTCCGCAGACAACGGGATCAGTAAAAATGAAATTGGTATCCGGAAAATGGAAAGTAGCCCCTTAACAAACACAAAGAATAGGTATCTACGCTTATTTATTCGCTCCAATAGCTTTCGATCTGCGACCCTTTGAAAATGCCACTCAAGATTCACAAAATATGCTTAGGTAAATGGTTTTCAGCATCACAGTAACTAACTATTTTTTCACGAGCATAGATAGTGATAGTGATAGCGTGCGACTCTCATCGCTGAGGTCGTACGCTGTGCACCAATGAACAGTGACGAAAACATTGTGAAGAACCGGCTTGCCTTAGTCCCAAAAAGTACAGTAATTAATTTAGATTCACAAATGATAATGAAACAGATTAAGAAATCTGATGCTCAGACATAAAAAATTTATAGATAGCCGAGGCTAGTACTTATCTGTGAGTATAATATAAAGCAAAACATTTGATATACACCAATAGTAGCTATAGCCCCTTACTTATATGTTTTAATCCGAGTTTTATAGAAAACTTTTTCACTTATTCAGAAGTTTCTGTACCTGAGCCGTCAACTTTTACGTATTAAGGTACAAATGTGATGTAAAACTAATACTTTGATAGAAAGAAGGATTAAGTGGCACCCTAAATAACTTTTTATATGAAAGTAATATCGTCGGTATTACACTATTTGGGTAATATACTATTTGTAAACGATAAGGCTGAATGTACGGCAAATATACAGAAAGTCACATTGTAGTTTATCTAATCTTTCTCTTACAATATACGTTTAACAAAAATCAAAACTTAATTGAAAGAAAAAACAATATTTTTCAGTAAATTGAATATTTAAAAAATACGAAATATACAATTGTGCTGCCATTAGCCATTTGCCAGTAGTCATCTGATCTACTTGGACTATGGGCCGATTTACATTATCTTAGTGTTTAGGAGAATATTTTAGTACAACTTGAAAGGCAAGTTCTTTAGTGCTTTAGTGCGTTGCGAGTGAACGTTTACATTTCTTCCAGTAGATTATCATTACAGCGCCATAATCGTCAGCGCAACGACGTCGGCTAATACGCTCTATTCTACGCAAAATACTAACTGTAGTTATGGAACAAATAGAAGACGAGATTTTATTCGAAATAAATAAACTAAATACATATAAATAATAAATAAAGTAGCTTCTTTTAAGGCAGTGTATGACGAATGCCTAGCCTGTTTGTTTTTGTATAAATTGTTTCTAACGTTCCACAAACATTCGTTAACAACATATTCAGACACAAATTAGATAGTTGTGTATCTTCCAACCATTTAGCATTCTTTAAAAATAAAAAAACACGCACGCGTTTCACGGCACTTGTGTACTCTCCTAAACATTTTACTAAATTACGTGTTTACACACAAAGAGGGAAGATCTCGGGGGATGCGCGGGTGCGGGAGGGGTATCACTTGAAACAAAAATAAAAAGCGATTCTATTTTGATTCAACTTGAAAGTCAAGTAGCGTTTACATGTTTCAACTAAAGTACTATCCTAAAGCACTCTGCTAAACACTAGGGTAATGTAAATCGGCCCTAAGAGCTATACACGAAAATATTACCATATTGAAAAAATAAAACAGTTATAATTGAGAAACAAACTTACCTCAAAACAGGTTTAGTTGTAATATTTATTATTAACTACTTAATTTTTTTTCATTTCGAAAATGACGATAAAGTTTTATACCCTGCCTATTTTGCAATTTATAATAATACTACATACTGTAAAAAACAACTTTTTGCTGTATGTAACAACCTAGTTGTTGGCTGAAAACATTATGAGAACAGAAATGTATCTAGTTAATGCCTCAACAGAACAGAGATATCAACCTATCTTGAGCCCAGAACCATTGCATTGCATTGCATTAAATAAACAAGTAAAATACTTTAATTTGATTACTCCATTTATACCAGGTCCTATCGAGCCATTCAATTTAGAAAAAGTTTAGCATATTAAATGAAGTAGCAAGTTCTATTCAGAAATCAGAATATGGGTGGTAAGTATATATATTATATATATATAATATTTATTATGTGTAATATGTATAAATATAATTAATGTAAATTGATTTTCATCTACTGATGATTCTGTAATCAAAATTAGAATGATCCTGTAATCAAACAACTACTTTAAATGAGCCATGGGAATACAATTAATTGATACCGAGCAGGATTTATAACTTAGTATACCCTATAAAAACATTTATTACAATATAAACATAAGTTACACATACTAAGTAACATTTTTGATGTCTAATTTAGAGCTCTCGGATTTTTGGCTCTTTTCACTTCTTTTTTTTTCGGAAAAACAACTAAAATGTTAACATCATTGCTGGGATTATAGAAATACTAAAGTTTACAGTTACAAGTTTATGTCTTATGAATGCATTACAAAAGTTACTTTTTCAAAATTGTATAATAATATTTTCAAGATTACTTAAAATGGAATGCATTGAACTGCTACAAATTAAAGATGTAGATAAAAATACAACTTTAAGTTAATTATCCAAAGACATTATTAAGACTTGAGGCTATTAACTTATACAACTTATACTTGGAAAAAATATTTAACCATGTAAGTTCTGCAGACATATTACTTAATTATGAGTGAGTGGATATGTTTCTAAATTAGTAGTATTAATTTATTGAAATATAATACTGTGAAAAAAACTTTTATTATTCCAAACTTTATTTTTTTACTGCCTAATCCTGCACCAACATAACTTGATGTAACAAAAGCCAATACAAAATATAAACTACAATTAATTAATATATTTTATTCAATATGAAAGTAATAAAATTTGTTATTACTGTAAATATGTACAATATTTAGTTGTTCAGTGACAAAATAGAAATCTTTATGGCTGTTATGCATATTTTTTTTAATAATTTCAAATTAACAATAAAAACATAGTACCAATTACACTTTCAATAAAAATTACCTATTTACGTTATTAAAGGATATTTTAAAGTGTATGGACAAATTTTAATAATAAAAAGTATATTTAACTTAATATTTGGCTAAATACAGAGAAGCACATTCAACTTTTATAAGAAAATATTGGTTTAATAAATGTCTTTTAAATAATAACAACAAGAAAACAGCTTCAAATAGGTAGTTGAACTTTTAATACTAAAATTAACATAACCAATAAAGTGACTTGAGTAATTTTATAGTAAAAATCGTTCATTAAATTGTCTCTTATATTATAATCAGTTGTATAAAAAGCCCGCCTTGCATAATAGAATCCCTGTTCTTAAGTTAATATTAGGTTGTAGTAGCCTACCTTTAGCGTGGAATCCGTTAAGAAGACTTGAGGTTCGTGCAATCGTTTTAAAAACACAATGAATACATAACTATGCACTATATTAATTATTTAATAATTCAGTCCTTACAAGTTATGTTTTTAAAACTTAATTGTTTCGGAAAATAAACAAAAAAGTATAAAAACACTACATTATTACTCATTTCTTACTAAACAATTTGATGCTTAATATGACTATTGACATTAAATATCAAACAAAATTAGCTATAGTCAACAATGATGACAACTGACAACTGCAAGCATAGAAATAAAAATATAGAGTAAAATACTAAACGATTGATTTTTCGAATCAACATATTGTAGATTAACCAGTAAGGCATACACATTTTCATCGGGAATATTGTTGCTATATATAGTAATATATAGCAACAATAATTGTATTATGAAAAAAGTTTTAAGTTTTTGCAGAAACATGACGGAAGAATTTGACGTATAATAGCAGAGTTTAATGACAACACCATACTTCGTTACGTTTTGAAAACTTTTTAATAATAAGAAATTACGTGTAGCAAATTTCTAGAAGAATGGCTCTCTTACCTCAGATACTCTTACTCTAGGTTTACCTTAAAATTTAAAAGCGCTTCAGTATGCCGTCCGAACTCCCAGTTCGTTTTGACATTAAATATCTGAATCTGACAAACAATACTCATATGTAAATTGTCAAACAATTTTAACCCATGTTCCCTATATAGTTTATATGCTTATGTCAAAAAGGTTATAAATTATAATTTATAAACTTAGAATTTTTTATACGTAAAAGAATAGTATTATTGTTCATACCTGCACCGAAATGAACTTTTCCTTATTTAAGACACTTACTCGAAGAACATTTTCAATATGCCTACACACAAAGAACAGTACTGCAGCCTCTAATGTGACATCAAAAACAAAGTCATTTCATACAACAGCCGAGAGAAAAGATTTGATGGAATTCTTTGATATTAAAAAGAATTGGAATGAAACTAATATAAAGGTTGGTAGAGCGTGGAGGCTTGACGAACTACGGATTAAATCTAACACCGATTTACATAAATTATGGTACGTTCTGCTAAAGGAACGCAACATGCTGTATACTATGGAACACGAATGTAATGAAAATGTCCGTTTGTTTCCAAATCCCGAAAGAATTGACAAAGTCCAAGACTCAATGAACAATATTGAAACAGTGGTTAGGGAGAGAAATATTGCATATTATAAGTTAGAGACAGGTGAGACTGGTGAGCGACCAGCTGATGATGTTATTAATGCTTTTGGATTAAGAGAGAAATATCAGCAAAAAGAGTATTATTTACCTAAGTTTATTAATACAAGGTGGGTACGACCATATCTAGAGCATGGATATATTAATAGTGTTTCTGTCAAGAAATTTTTAAGGCTTTACAATGAGAAAAAGCATAATGAAGTGAGAAAAGCACGTAATAGAAATTACAACCATGTTCAACAGCTGCTTAAGCGGTTTCCCAATATGGATATGGGTGTTTTAACAGCACAATATCCAGATGTAGATATTGAAAAGGCAAAAAGGACGAGGAAAGCCAGAGGTCATTATTTGCCTAAATACTAATTCAATATTTGTAAAATGTTACAATTAACTGAGAAGTTAGCATTTAAGTAATATGAAAATAAAAGCTTTTAAAGTGTCTTGTATTTTTTATTACATGAGGTAGATGTAAGGCTAATACAACATTGCAGTAGTAATATAAATTTTACTACAATCCTAATAGTTTAATATTTGTAAATATTTTTAGTATATCGGGAAAACTGCCATCATTTTTTATTTGGTGCAAAATCATCACAAGTTCTTGAAAATTTTGACAGATAGATCTGTATTTTTTAACGAAATCTACACTAACAGAGTACATATTAGTTGCAGATGAATAATCACTATGCATACCTTGGTCTAATTGTTTATTTAATTCTTCCCATATTTCTTGAATCTGTTGAATACTGTATGCATCCAAAAATCCTTGTAGAGCTATGTAGAATATAGAAATAAGATAGTTCTGATTAACTATATTGTTTTCTACATTGTTGCTGTCTAGTTTTGGGTATACAATTTTGGGTTCCATTTTAATTAATTTACTTTCTTTAATTTTACAGATACATTGTTCAGTAAGATAGGCCAATATATTTTTTGGTTTAATTTGCTTCACATTCAATTCTATTGTGAAGTTAAAATCTTTACATATTGGATATTCTTCCCATTGTCTGTTTTGTATAAAGTATAAAAACATTCCAATAATTTCGTCTTCATTTGATGGAAGAATGGATTGTAGGTGTTTTTTACTTATCAAGTATCTCATGAAGCTTGGCTGTAATCTTTCTATTATTCTCAGAATAGAGGTCTGTGGCAATGCTAAAAAAATTCAAATTATCAAAATATCAAATTAATTACATTTTTTAAATATTGTGTTATCTAGGATCTTGGCCAAAAGGGCCAACAGCTGTGCTCTGGTTGCTTGGTGAATATTGCTAAACCGAGAATAAACTATATATTTATCCTTAAACATAGTTTATATGTGAAACAAAATAAAAATTTAAAAATCTAATATTAATTCTCAACCTTGAGGTTGAGTTTTTTCAAGCATTTCGAGCATGTCAGGCATTAAAGGCTAATAGGCTAATGAAATTAATGTAACACCTGCAATCTTAAAAGAGGACCGAGGGATGCTGTGCCACTGATTGTTTATTATAAGAAAAAAAATCACAATAAACAAAATATGATACCTGTTATCATTTTGTAAAACTCATTAGTAAAGGCTAATAAATATTTTCCAATATTTGGGTAGTCGCCATTGGAGTTATTTTCACAAATATAAAAAGTTTGAATGACAGCGTTCAACCACATCTGAAAAGTGTAACAATATATTAATTATAAGTTTCTTTTAAGGTCTTACAAATGTTAGGTAAAAAAATTATTGTTTTTCATAATACAATTTTTCAAATAATAATAATTTAATTGAGTCACAAAAAATAAAAACTTTATATGTTTATTGATATAGATTACTGAACAGATGTAATAATGAAAATTAGTTCAGTTCTAAAGTGAAAAATTTCCATCATAATTTTTGAAAGATATCTAGATAGATAGATTATTATTAATAGCTTAAGTGCACTGCACTGTAAGATTCTTGAAATACTTACAGTCATAGTTTTAATGTGCCTTTCTGGATATTGAAGGTGAACAAAATGTACAAACAATTTCAATATTTGCCTTGTATTATTTGTAACAGCACCAGTATACAAAATATTTTGAGACCAAAGTATATGAGCCATCAGAGGTTTATTCGATCTCATTAAATGTGAACCTAAATTTTTTGTATATCTGTGAACATCATTTACAAATGTTAAATAATAGAGATTATATTTAAAAATATATATTTTTTGGAAAACCGAATTTAACCTTGAATGCCAAATAGCAAGATCATATTGTAATAATTCTATTAAGCTTTCTAAAACTGTCATTATCCTTTCAATTCTTTCAGATCGGATCAACATTTCAAAAATTTCAAATTTCTCTTTCTGCCAATGAAGACCTTGTACACTGTTTTTCATATTATCTGGAGTATTTTCAAGTTTATCAAATAAGGCATTTTCATTAGACTCTGGATTTAGTTCAGCTTCTAATCTCGTAACACAGTACTTGACAATGCCTTTGCTAGATTCATACTTAGTTCTGTCTGTAAAAGTGTTCTGTTTCAGATCCATTGGAGAGGTTAAAAAATTTATATAGCATTTTCTAATACTTTTCATTGCACATGGAGGGTGCATACTAAAATTTAATGATAATATTTGTTGGCATTTTCCTAACAACTTTGACATTGAATAGTTCCAAGTTGAATCTTCATGAGCATTCTAAAAGATAAAAATATATTATTGAATATTAATTAAACTAACAATTTTAATAATAAATATTGCATAAATAAAACAAGAACAAAAATGAGCTTTCTTTAAAATCCATTAACTTATTATAGAAACTGGTTTATCAATTTAGATGTTGCTTTTCTAATATTCAAATATAATAAAGATAATCTTGTAGAATACAAACTAAAATATCTTAAAACTTACTAGTATAATTTCCACAATATCTTTAAGAATATTGTCTGATAAGTAATTTGAAGGGGTAATACACAGGAGGCATATGTCTAGAGCTTCATACCACATGTTCGATTTCATTTCTATTTGAAATAGTTCTTCAACTCTTCCAGGGACTTGCTTCACCATCTGAAATTGTATAGTAGCAGGAATAGATAAGTTAAAGGAAGGTTAACCTAACATTATTTAATAGTTTGAAGTATTCACTTAATCTTGTTTCAAAAAAACTTACACAGTTCTTTAAATCTTGGTGAATACAACGTAACTGAGCACAGAGAGGAAGAGAAAGTATATCAAATCGTTCGGGATAATTAAGAAATGCATTGTATGATACTTGTTTACAAGCTTGTACAAAATTCTTTCTTTTCAAACTTGCTTTATCTTCAGACAAAATAGGATTTTCTTGCTTTATTCGTTTATTTGTTGACTCTTCCTGAGAATAAACTCGCTTTTCTTCATTCTTAGGTTCAACTTTCGCCTTTTTCTTTTTGGACTCAAACTCGTTCATATTGTATTTGCTACTAACCAAAACAATGGGGAAAAAAGTGTTTTATTAAATTATTTATATGAGATAAGTTAATTTTCGTTTGGTAACTTTACGATAAAAAAACGTTTTTTTTAATCGATGCATTTTAAATTTATGAAACATAATGTAAACCTAAGACAATTGACATAAGACATAAATGATAGCTCACAATACAGATTTTTTTTTTTTATAATTTTATGGCCTGGTAACGAGACCTTTAAGCCAAGTCTTATTTTCGGTCACTAAATTTCACTTATTTTCCTTCATTTAATTTCACATGTTATTCTTATTCGAACATTCCACTTGTTTTCTTAAATCTTCCCTACGGTATTTTTAACGTATTTATATAATGCACTATAACACTTTTTGTTTTTGAGCAAATCACACAACTGGCGGCGGGAGGGATCACTAACTTCCATTATTTCACTTGCTAATAGTAGTCTATTAAAAATGAAAATTTGGTTTTGGCATTTAAAAAAAATATGATTCATATGTGCGATCTCGTTAGTGCAGAAAGAGCAAACATTGTTATCTATAATAACAATACAGAATAGTTAGTAGCTATAGATCTGTGATAGTGGTATTTTGGATGTTTTTTGAATTTGTATAAAGAAATGTCTTAACACCTAAATTTGGTATAGTGAAGTTAGTTTAGATATGAGCCACTATATACCGGTGCTACAGATTAATTTAGCACCCTAGCAAAATCCAACTTAATGGAGTATTTAAAAGAATCTTCTTAGTACTTTGAATACCAATAGGATGGCGCTAAACTCAACAAAAATAATTTGACAGCTATCAAGTTCGTTCAAGGGCTTAAGACAAAATCATTAGCGACTGGCGTGACTCACTAACGCCTTTCGCAAAACATATTTGTATGGAAATGATCACGTGACAGTGCGTGCTAAAGTCGATCTACTACTATATAGATTTTTAGAACTTATAAAAATCTATAAACATAATTTAGGTTAGTTATACTTAATTTTAAGTTATCTGCTTCGCTTAGCTTATTGAACATAAAAATAAATTCTAAATAAACATAAAATTAACAAAAAATCTTCTCTAAGTGGGAGTGCCATGCTGTGCCTTCGAGTCTCAGCCAAATGGACAGATACGATCTAGGAAATACCACTGTGTAACAGAAAACCGGCGTGAAGCGATCCAATAGGTATTGTACTCGAGCTTCGTGCAGTGTGTGAGATTCCCGATGCCCATCTTTTTCCCTCTCCCCTTCCTCTCTCATATCCTTTCCCTCCTTTTCAAACCCTTTCCCGCTTAAGTAACTTAAATTTCCATTCGGGGCGACACCTCTTCTCCTGTCCTGGTGACAAGTTAAACCATTCCTTCATATGTCGGGTTGGAATGTGGCGAAAGCGTCACGAATCGTCCATGGGCGGCGGTACTACTTTATTCAAGGCGACTCGTTGGTTTGCTTCCGGTCCCATAGAAAAATCTAATACGCCACTCACGTGGTTCCAAACTGTCACTTATTAGTGACGATATTAGTATGTTTGATCCTCATAATTATTATGGAGTCTATTATCGTCGGAGCAGTGTTGGCCTAGTGGCTTCAGCGTGCGACTCTCATACCTGAGGTCGTAGGTTCGATCCCCGGCTGTGGACCAATGGACTTTCTTTCTATGTGCGCAGTTAACATATGCTCGAACGGTGAAGGAAAACATCGTGAGGAAACCGACATGTCATAGACCCAAAAAGTCGACGACGTGTGTCAGGCACTGACAGACAGATTTAAAAATGATCATGAAACAGATTCAGAAATCTGAGGCCAAGACCTAATGAGGTTGTAGCTCCACTGATTATTATTATTATTATTTTCGTCGGAGAATGTCTTTGATCGAAATAGCTTTAATGGTGAGGAATATTTTTCAAAAATAATTCCTATTTTTATGCACTTAAATTGTAAAATATAAAAATTGTTAAGTACGACACAAGTTTACTCAATAACTTAAATATTTTATCAGTTTTAGTTTATATTATACAATACCTATTGGATACACATAATATTATGTCATGAATAATGTAAGATTTGTCCTGAACACAAAACTGCTCTCTACTTTTGAATCATTTTTACTTTTAAACATTCTTTATAATACACTAGCAAACTCGGCGAACTCCGTTTTGCCACCAGATGGCTTCGTTTTATGTAACATTTCGTTTGGTGATCCCGCTTTTCTGTTGACATTTTTCCTGAATTTTCTATAAACCTCACAGAGCCCGAGACCTTTCCAACGAATGCAAAACCGTGGAAATCGGTTCGTGCGTTCTGGAGTTATAGCGTCAGGAAGGAAACCCCGACTTATTTTTATATATGTAGTAGATATACATAGTTCAGATTTCGGGTTTTTTTACACCAAAAAAGGAGTTCGTTTGTTTACGTGTTTACAAGTAGGGAATGCAATGATCTTGCGGGATCGCGCCGATTTTCGAGATCAATCTCGAAGCGTAACATGACGAGATCTCGTAGGATTAACAAGATTAAGTGGTAATAGTATCAGAAAAGTCAATCTCTTCGTTGTGATATTTGACAATGCTTGTTATTATAAAGAGGGCTTGGAACATTTGAAAGGCAACGAAATTTTCTATTTGCCTGGCAAATATATCGTACGGAAAGAAATTAAAATATTATCAAACGATTACAGCGTCAGATACCCTCCATGCCTCTAAACGCCACTGTTGGTAATGAGATAAATATCGCAACAAAAAACTAAGATGAATTGCCTCTGTCAATTTGAATTTACGTGCTGCTGCTACACAAACCAACACAACTTTTGAAGAGGATTAAGAAGAGAAGTTAAGAACTTAATGTATTAAAAGTAATTGCCAATTGCCATAAGCCAAATCCAGAAATGACCGTGCGAACTTAAAGTCGTATGTTTGAATTACGGCTTTGCACCACACTTAATATTTCCCCAAGTAACCCGTGTATGGGATTGTATCTAAACAGAAAGTATAATTTGTAAGAGCAACTAGCAATTGTATAGTACGAATGAATATTGTATACTTTACATCAATGATGCAACTCATGGCTGATTTTCCAGGCTCACAATGGCATTTGGCTTGAAAGTCAGATCAGCTGTTTAGTTATGTAAATAAAATATTTTATGTAGCATTTTTTTGTACAGATATTATAAATATTAGGTTAATAATAATAATAATAAGCCCGTTTTATATAATATACAGCGTAGATTATTGTACATTTTTATACAATTTTTTACTTCGATCTAAAGCCCTTCATGGGTAAAGGCCACCTCCAGCTATACCGACTCCGTCTATCGCCACTGTATAATGATAACGTCGTATGTAAAAAACCCATTATGTCATTAAACTGGTATAATCATGATTTAAGGACTTATTTATGTCATTAATTGTTTTAAATTTTACCATCTAAAACTATGGACAAAAACACATAATTATATTTTAAAGAACATTGACGTAATTACACATTTTTGTCGTTATTCGTGGAGGTTATAATTCTTTCCTTCTCCAATCGTTTCCTGCTATCGCTTCTATTTCTTCTTACCTTACCTTTTTTTTGACGCCCTGTTCTCCTTCTTCCCCTTGGTCATTTCCATACACAAAAGAAATCTGTTCTATTTCTCCATGGGATAGTATTGACTAAGATTCGATGGCTATATTAAAAAATATTGATTCATAGTTATTGCAATAATAAGATCACGATTGGGCATACTTTCTTAAATAACTCATTGGTATATAACCGCACCGGCGCCTGTACCAGTTGTCAGTCCCGCAAGGAACATCAAGCAAACATTCTTCATCGTACTTCACAAAATGGCTTTATTTTTCAAGGTATTTATAATTTACGAAAATGTGTATTTTGTTTCGAACCAATATTCTACACTATAGGTCTTTTAATTATCAAATTATTTTTTATACAGAGTCGTGTGTAGATAGTAGTATTATTTTGATACAAACCTAAGTAAATAAAATAAGGTACCACAAACCAAACCTGTAAAAAATCTTGTCTTACAAGACGATTAAATAAAACATACTTAAAATTAAATATAGAATTTTATTTTATCTATGTACAGTGTACACCTAATATAATGTGCTAAATTATTAATTATAAATTACAAACTCAATAAGCGTTGTTTAAACATTCTCTTGTTTTGGCTCCGTTATAAAAATAAACGAAGTGTAAATAAAGAAATAGAATAAAATAATAAAAAAAAATTCAAATTAAATATTTACAAAACTAGAAAAAATAATCATTAATTATAAACATAAACGCATCTGGAATTTCAAGGTCATTAAAAATGTTATGAAAAAGCAGAAATGTTAAGCTATCACGGAGGCATTCAATTTTTCAGTGTCACCGTTGTCGTGGTGCAACAAGCGCTGACCGTGAAGGTCGCTCGCGATAGTTACATTACTCTTGACGAAAGTGACACAAATTTTCCTTTTTTCTTCACAATAGCATTGCTAAGCCTATTATAGCCTTACATTCCTAAGATACATGAAATTCAATCGTGTTTATTAGTTTAATTGAAATTTAAATTGTAGATTACCGCTCTCTATATACATATTCAGTACTCAAAATTCCATTAGACATCTAATATATAATACGATATTCAAGAATAATTTTTGTAGATGCAAATGATAATAAAAATAAGAATAATCATAGACCATCATAATCTTATATTAGTTTATATTTTTCAGACTTTGGCGCTCATGGCGTTTGCATCGTACGCCTATTGCAGTCATGCCCCAGGTTATTCGTACAACCGCTTTAGTGGTCCTGTGAGTGGCAAGATTGTGGAGGTCCAGGTCCCTGCAGCTCATGGAGTACCGGCTCAGCAGCACGCCGACTATGGGTACGACCATCAAGCGGGCAAGATCAACCCAGAGACAGCCAAATATGACCGTTTGAAAACCGTAGATTATGTGGTAAGTACAGTTATTTAAATAACAAAAATTATGGGTACATGAACATTTAAAATTAATTGATTGATTAAAAATAATCCATTGACGCAAACAAAAATACGTTAAAACTTGTTGCTATTTGTGTGTTGTTGTGTTGTGTGACTACTTTGTCCAACCAGGCTCCAGACGATAAACCACCACCACCAACCAACCCAAACATAATTAGAGAATTATCACTAAATAAATTCAAAACAATCGTTAAACGTAAATTCATTAATAAAGCTTTTTATAAATTTGACGATTGTTTAAATAATCCTAATCCTTGGGATTGATTTGCTCCAGTTCAGTCTCCCAGTATGACTAAAAACTTGGCGATTAAAACAGTGACGGAGAGTTTCTAGCCAGTTCTTGTCCGCGACTTACTTGCGAACTGGTAGTAAATGTAAATTTAGAATTAATATAACATCGTTTCTGTTGCCGTTCATAAGTGTACCTGGTACTCTATATGAATAAAGTTATTTTGGGTTCGGTAATAGAATAAAGAATTACAAACTCAAGCCAATTTAATATGTTTTAGGCGAAACCCGATTACCACTATTCATATGGCGTTGAGGATCCTCACACCGGTAATCAGCAGAACCACAAGGAATACAGAGATGGCGATGTCGTACACGGAGAATACTCTTTGGTGGAGCCTGATGGTTCCCTCAGACTCGTCAAGTACACGGCTGATCCCAAAAACGGTTTTCAAGTAAGTAAACCTACTTTTGTTAATTTAGAATTATTCAACTGGTGACTTTGCACCTAAAGAGTCGTAATATGAAATTGAAAAGTTTTAATTTAATAGTCGTAATTTTTAATGTTTGATCTATTTTGACAATTTTTATAATTTAAATAACAATTTGTATCTAATCTAATATATATTATTCTCGTGTCCCAATGTTCGTTCCCATACTCCTCCGAAACGGCTCTACCGATTCTTATGAAATTGTTTATGCATATTCAGTAAGGCTGAGAATCGGCGAATCTATCTTTCAAACCCTTAAGTGATAAAGGGTGTCCACCCCAAAAACTTTTTTTTACTTTTAGATATTTTTTTGTTTTTATTTTTTTATGATACAACATACAGAAATACATACAACCATTAATTTTCACCCCTCTACGATCAACCCCTATTATTTATTATAGTAGATAGTATTTTTATTGAACTAAAAAAATGTTTCCGAGAAATGATATACATGGCAAAACGACGTTTGCTGGGTCAGCTAGTATTTATATATAATTTAAATATATACCAAAAAACAATAAATAACCATAAAAATTGTTACTAAAATATACTATTAAAAGAGTCCCTTTTGGTAAGGTTCCGAAGATACTGGCAGCGTTCTCCCTTTGAATAGCTAGACTAATTTTTGATGATGAGAGCCTTATAATGGTCATGGATTGTTATTAAATAATTTCTTTTTAATTATATACATATATCGTATTACGAGCTAGCTTTCCCCGCGAACTTCGTGTCGCCTTAATATGATTTTATACTTAGCCTACATTTTAGTAGCTACATACAAACATACGGAACATTTGGCTATACTACCCCTGTTCGCTTTTCCGGTATAAAAACCGAAGTACTTATTAAAACTAAATTGTAAAAATTGCCACAGAGTGCAAGAAATCAATTTTTATGAATTACTCGATTGGCCGTCTTCGAATTTTGCGCTTAATATATTTTGCATTTCATTTTTAATTATAACATTTAATTATTTATTAAACAATATGTTTAATAAATAATAAAATGTAAAAGAAAAATGTAAATACTATATATTTTACATTTCCTCATCAGCTCAAATTCTCTTTAACCTCCGTTATTTATTATCGAGACCGGTTATATACTTTTCACCGCACTAGATGCGTTAGTTTTTTTAAGTGCGTTTACGAAGAGATAATTCGTAATAATAATAGTACAGAAAAATAGCATAAACAAGTGAAACAGCCATTTTTGCTAATCATTTCAATTATAATATAATTCAAGATATTTAGAAAGCCAATGCCCTTGTGCGGTTTAATGATATCAGTAACGTGGTAACCACTTGTCTAATAAAGTTGGTATTTATTACATGTCTATTACTGTAGTATTCGTAAATATTGTAATAATTTTCTTTTCTTCATCATTTAGTATATCTACTTAACAAAAGTCCCACGAAATCTAGTTTTAATCCGCCCAAAAATATTTATTTATCTATTTTTATAGTAGTTTTAGTAACAATTTTTTTAATATTTACTATATATTTTTACACACGAAGACTTCTTTACATACACAGTTAGTTTTTACTTTTATTACTTTATTTTTAATTTTGACCAGCGCTTCTCAACATCATTAGACACTTAAAATGTACCATATTCCTTTTTTTCCATATTTTTTTTTGATAATTATTATTATTGTTTTGTGTATATCGTTAGTAATAAATTTAATGTCTGTCTATCCGTAATTAATATGTTTTTTTTAGAATTAGTAAAACCAGATGAAAAAGTCAGCGTACCAATTCTTAAAATGCTGGCAACGTACTCGCGATCTCCTTGGCATTGAGAGTGTCCATGGGGATTTACTTATGCCCGTGTGCCTGTTCTATAAATAAAAACCGACGCAGAGATTTGAATTACACATTTGTGATTGTGGGATTTCGGATATAATCCTTGCACTAATCGTGCACAATAATACTAACTCATGATGTTTTCTTAAATAAAGTTTTAATTGTACATCAATGTAAGTTCTAATTTGAACGATCGCCACAGCTTTTTATTAAAGTCTCCGTTCTAATTATTTAAGACATGAGGAATGTCCCAATGTACCTATTAGCTAAAGTTATTTAAATATAACTTAATTACGTCAAATATACTAATCGTAATAAATCTTTCAGGCAACAGTCCACAAACAAGCAAATCATCAAGCCCCAAGACCTGCCCCCGCGCAACACAGACATGAAGAACGGGAAAGCGACTATTAGTTCATATCATAAACTAGCTTAATTTATTTATAATAAATAAATATTATTAAACAAAAATTTTATTTACTAAACAACTTCTGGAACATTTCAAATGAAAATGGGAATACAACTGTGTGCGTGCCTTCCCCGGCAATCAGCTGCAAGGATTGTAGATAGCGAAGCTAAAATAATTAAAATTAATTGTTTAAGTATTTATGTCCGTTTCATAATGCAAGTGAAACGATGTGAAAAAAGATTTGAAGGACGAAGTGTTTATGTTTAATACCTGGGCGTAGTTTAGTTAAAGGAAAACATTAGAAACTTTAAAAGGGTGTTTATATTTTATTTTGATAAGTATTACTGCATTCAGAGTTTCTAAAAATTACTTGTCTCGTCTGGGAATCGAACCAGATTGTGAAAATGACACCCCTTGTTTTTATGATGCTAATCAAGAGATTGGACAAAAAATAACAATTCTTCTTAAGTAACATAATATTTTGAAAAATACAAAAAGATAAAATCAGGGTCCTTCAAGAAAAGAGCGTAGCAATTCTTAAAAGGCCCGCAACGCACTTGCGAGCCAACGTCAATGGGCGGCTTTACCACTTAACATCAGATGAGCTTCCTGCCTGTTTGCCCCGTTACATAAAAAAAATTAATACATGTAGCTACGTAATACCCAATTCGGCTGTGTAATGTGATGATGTGTATATGGGGTGAGCTCATGAACATCTTTCTTAAAGAGCAATAATAGACAAACCAATAAGCAATCATAGACACAAAAAATGACATCTTACTTGCATACCCATGGGATTCTCCATTAACAAAGTGGTTGCTACCTGAAGATTTTTTATCGTTTCTATTTCTGATTTGGCAACTATTATTTTAGCATTAGCCAATCTTGTCGACTCAGCCTCAGCGGCCATTGCCTTTTGCAACTGCAGTGGCAGTCTTATGTCTTTTCTGTAAATTAATATTAATATATGAGAAAAACTTACCTATAATATTATAAAAGGTATAATGAAAAATTACGAAAAGCAAAGTCTTTGATATGCGCATAAATCTGTGCCTGACTTATGGATGCTAAACATGGTCTATAGTAAAAAAATAAAAAAATTTTAGCGTGCCAGCAAGGGATTGAAGGATGCTTGTTAAAAATCAAGACGATACAGAGTGAGACTACCTGAAAATATGGAATACAGTGTGAAACAATTAAAATGGCGATGGGCAGGCAATACGATAAGAGATATGTGAATGTACTAAGGACTATGACGATCTTTAAAAAATAGCAGAACTATGGAGAATTACAGCCCAGGACAGACTACAGGGGCCTATGTCGGAAGACAAGCAAATACCGAGGAATACTGAGTAGATTAATTATAACTTTAATATCAAAATATGTAAATTCATAAGATTTGTTTTTAGATGTAAAAACTTGGTTGTTTAAAATAAATTCATTCATTCTAAATGTCCTATCTAAACTTTATTCTACTCTAATTATAATTATTATTAATTATATTCCGCTGGGATAGTAAAATAAAAATTATATATTTTGTGATACTTTACGGCAACTAAAATATTTACAATTTGATTCATTGATGTATTCATTGTTATGAATACACAATAGAATCTTGATATTGTATATTTAAACGTTCTAATAGTATATTAATATGTATGATGAATGAAACTCAAATATAGAGTACGATACAACATATAGAGTTTGTTTTTTTACTTGAAATCAAACACTATTTCTTTTATAATCCAAAATGTTCTAACAAAAAAACATTTGAATTAAAGTTTAAAATGACAGCTAAAACTGGCGCCTTTTCCACTGGGTAAGAAACAAATTAAGGGTCGATTCGACCAAACAAGAGTAAATCTTAATCTTAAAATAAATCGTCAGTTAATCGAGAGTAAATCAATTTTACGTTTTACCAACTACAAATTCTAAGAATAGTGGGCCCATTCGGGAATTGCTACTATACCGCCGTTTCGCACGGAATAACAGTTATTCCTAGAATAATTTAATGGCGTCAGTCAGTCCAATCATCTGATTTCTGTCATTGCACAAATATGTATTCTGTGTTTTAATTCCAAGTCAACGCAACGTACTAAATTAATAGTCTGGCATTGTATAATGAAACGTTTAAACAATTTATTATTTATTTATTTATTTTTAGATTTTTTTATTTTCTACAATATTAGAATGAAATTCAACTAGGCTCAACAGAAGTCCCTTTTTAGACGAAAGCCTCAAACAAACAACAAATAAAAACTTTTTGTTGTCGTTTGACACCTGCCTAAATGCTACTTTTTTACACTATAATACGGCAAAATCGAGTTGACATGATGTATGCTCTTACACTGTCCCGTGGTAGAACAACATTTATTTGCCGAGTTTTATTTTCGTTCACCATTCTCTTTGCTATTCGCGTATTGTTATTCCTAGCGCAATTATACTATCGATTACGTGGAGAAACGACTATGGATTTACTCGAGATTAAAATCATGGAATAGGTTATTCGTTGTATAGTTACTCGTGTATAAATTGAAGTTTGCTCGAATCGACCCTAAATGAAATATCAGTTAACACAATAATATACGACTCGTATATACATATAATTAAATCTAAAAAATAAAACTATTTTACATATTGTACAAAAACTTATTTGCTGTAAATAATCAATTGCAAACATTTAACTAGGATTACACAGCAGCCCTGCGATTCTGTAACTCACTTTTCGAGTCCGCTGTGTGAGTTCGAAAAGTGAGTTACAGAATCGCAGGGCAGAATTAATATTTTGTAAAGACTTTCATTGTTCAAAAATGAAGTCGTTTGGAGATATATAACACTTTACTTACATTTCAACTTTGACAACTTTAACACCCCATTCTTTCGTAGTGTTTTTCATAAGTTCTAGAACCTGTTGGCTAATTACTGGTCTATTAATAAGCACATCGCTGAGTTTTGTCGTTCCTAACGCATTTCGCAAAGTGGTTGACGCTAAGAATTGGGTAGCGATTCTGAAATCAAATGTTCTTATTAACCTAATTATATTGAAACTATTTCTTTGGAAACCCAACCGTCTTAACGGAATTTCTATTTATGATAGTTTCTTAATACTGAAGATTGTGCGTTTGAATACTCGCTGTGCCTGAATACGATAAATACATTTTTAAGAATGTTTAAGAAATCTAGCTACTACGTCTAAGACCGGCAAAAGACATACAGAATAGTCAGAAAAAGAAACTTATATGCGTTATTTTGTTTTGCATTCCAATCTACAATTTCAGTTGTGCACCAAGACCATGATTCAAAACTAAGTATGTCATAAACAAGGCAAGTCAGATGCTACGTCTCAATTCTAAATCTAAGAACGGTGCTTTGTCCTGTCTTGGCGTGTATTGGTCTTTGTGGCGTGTTGTTTCCACGAGAATGTAAGTGCGTGCTCCTAATTCATCATGCCTCCTGCTGATAGAGGACAAGTCTTTGTTTTTAATTTATGTTATTATAATTAATTACTTAAGATGTCATGTGGAACATGGTGTAATGGTTGCAGCTCCTTACAAACGTTGGGTAAAAAAAACATGGCGATTAAAAAAGAGTGGTGGAGAGTTTATTGCCAGTTCTTCTCTTCCGTTCTACACCCTTGATTTGAGAAATGGCACTAAATGTAAAGTTAGAAGCATTTCATATACATTTCTATTTGACGTTTACATTTTAGTAACCTATATGATTAAATGATTTTTGACTTAACTATTTTAACGCTTGTACATTACCTGTAGTTACTAACATTGATGACGGCCCAAACTGGTTCGAAAACTTTATAGAACACAACTGCATCTACAGACACAGTCAAAGAATCCTTGGTTAAGGCCTGGAAAAAATATAGCGATCTGGCTTTATATGACAACTATTTGATGAATGGCATCCATTTTGTGAAACTACTACCATTTATAAGTAACATATAATCATTCATAAATGTTCTAAATTAAATCTGTTGATACAATTGACGGCTTGTGTTTTTTTTTTCTAAGAAATCAGTTTTCATGGATTGTTTAAAGCTCGGTCAGAATGTTGTACTTAAAAAACGTATGCAGTTTTTAGGAGTAAATATAAAGAGGCTAAATCTCGTAAATATAGTTCAAGTCAAGCTAAAAGTAACTATAAAATAAACAAGTTACTTCTTGTGGTGGCACTTCATAGCAGAATGTCCTCAAATCTATGAATTTCACAGAGTCAACACAAGGTAGGTAAAAAAGCAGCCCAGGGCCAAAAGCTTTGTTCTTATGAACTTTTCCGTTTCTTAGAATGACAGCTCTTTCAAATTGACGACTTATCTGCAATTAAATTACAGAATGATGCTTTTTACACACTATGTACCTACAAAATACATATTTCTACTAATAAATTTAAATATACGCTTAGCAGATGTAAAGTCTAAAATATTACTAAAACTAATTAAATAGTTCAGCAGTTAAATTTTACATTAAAATTAAAGTAAATTTATAAAAAAGGGTTGGATATAAAGCTGTAGATTTGAAAAATCATTGGAAATATGATATCAGTTTAAAAAACTTACCACAAATATGCATATCAATGACAGCGGAAAGGCGAGAACAACAAGTATGATAGACATAAATATTAAAAGCTTTTCAATAAGTTTGTCCTTTTCTGGAAGTATATATTTTTTGAAAATTTTTATTTAAAGAACAGTATTGGCCTAGTGGCTTCAGCGTGCGACTCTCATCCCTGAGGTCATAGGTTCGATACCTAGCTGTACACCAATGTACTTTCTTTCTATGCGCTCATTTATCATTCGAATGGTGAAGGAAAACATCGTGAGGAAACCGGCTTGCCTTTGACCCAAGTCGACAGCATGCGTCAGGCACTGGAGGCTGATAATCTACATGGTTATTAGATTGACAAATGATCATGAAACAAATGGTCTAGGTATTTGACTCAGAATTCTAAAACTGACTAAATCCAGCAAAAAGCTTTAATAAATAAACAAAAATCCTTAAATGTGTGCTTCAATTCTGCACTACAGAAAATAAAGCAAGCTAAAGAAGAAAGAAGCAAACAAAAAACCTTTGTTAAGTTGAAGGCGAGGCTTGAAAATATTTGGTGAACCCTTTTCAACGTCTTTTGGAGTAAGTGAAATGGACGTCTGCCGCGGCTCTTGTTGACTAACTTTTAACTTTTCGTGTTCAGACATAGCGTGGTTTATAAAAAACGTGTAAACTTATAGAAATAGCAAAAGAATTTGACAGAACGGACAGAACTAAAAAATGTATTGTCATTGTTTTTTTTCGTGAGTTTTTATTGCCTTGGAATTTCGATTGGGAATGGAAATATAATTGTATTCCTTTGTTGGGACGCAATTGTACTCAAAGCTTGCAAATATCTGAGCTGCAAAAATATAATACAATAAAGTTACTATTGAACCCAGTGGTTATTTTTCGTTCGTATTTGTTGTTACTTTACCAGCATGGCTTTAGGATTCTCCATCATGATTTTTGAAGCATCTCTAAGATTTTCTGCGGCTTTGATCTCTCCTTCTGCCTCTATTATTTTGGATTTAGCGATACGCGATCCTTCAGCTTCTGCTGCCATTGCCTTTTGCAATTCAAAGGGCAGTATCACATCTTTGCTGAAATGTTTTTTTCAGATTTAAGTTCTAGAAGTTGACCTTTCAAACGTGCGTCAGTTATGATTATATTTACATTTCAACTCTTTCGATTTCAACGCCCCACTCCATTGTTCCCTTATCGATTTCTTTACGAAGGGCATCACTTATTTTAAATCGATTCGAAAGTAAGTCGGAGAGCGTAAATTGTCCTAAAATATTTCTTAAAAGTGCCACTGAGAGAAGTTCAGTAGCTTTTCTGAAAAGGGAAAATTGAATTGGTTGGAATTTCGTATTCTGTATGAGACTCAGCTAATTAATTCCGAACCTAATTAATCCGACACAACTCCTCTAAATACTCCCTAGAGTATTTAACGTGCAGAATGTGTAAGATGCAGAGAGACCACACATCTCTACGAAACGCCAAGAGGTCAAGCATCTCAATGGATTTGGTGTTAATGTCTAGCGAGACCAGAGCGTATAAAATTATTGTTGGCGCAATTAAAATTTCAAGTTTTTTTAAAAAATCTGTGGGTTTTTGTCCGACAAAGTAAAGCTACAAATAAAAGTTTTATTTCAGACAATGAATCGAAAGAAGTGTTACTTGTGTGATTGGACGTTAAGCAGACTGCAAAGTGGATTCATGACGTGGAAGTATACGACAGCATCAACGTGAACTGTCACCAAGTCTTTTGTTAAGATCTGAAATATTGAAAAATCACTACAACTTAATACATGTTCCACATACAAAACTTTATTGGATTAATGGTTGTACTTATATAGTTTAGTTGAACAGACAATCAGGCGCTAAAGTTAAAAGAATGTGTAAGAAAGAACAATTGCGTAAAATATATTGGCAGGCGTTTTAAAATATAAAGGATATTGTTAATATTTAATTATAAAAATACTGTACTTCCTGTGGAGCTAAGTTAAAAGATTGAGTTCTCATATCTATAAAGACAATGTTGTCGGTGCATGGAACGACCCAAATTATACCAGGACCAACTGGAGAGTCATCTCTTACTCTACCAAAGCGTAAAATAACCGCCCTTTTATATTGTTTTACAACCTGAAATAATATTTTTTACTCAGGAATAAATGATAAAAACTATTAGACAACGTTATGTTTGTACATAAATAATAATATCATCAAAGTTTACCCGGAAACAGAACACCAAAGCGACAGGAAAAACTATTACCATCAATATAGCGATCAATTTGAATACTCTTTCTACGAACGTTTCTTTATGAATTTCTGAAAAAAAAATTCAGTTGACCCACAGACGTGTGAAGTGTTTTTATATTAAAACAGAGGGTAAAAGGCAGAGATCACTTGTATGAATACATTCAAAGTACTACTTATATTAAGAAAGGAACTCAAAGGCACTTGCCTTACGAGTTCTCTTTGCTTATGTAAAAAATAAGTATTCGTGGGATCTAACGCTTACTTAAAACTATTATAATTTTATAAACTGAATACTTACCTGTCAGATCTATTTTAGATCTTATATTTTTAATCATTTTGTACGTCATAAATGAAGCAATATCAGAATTAATAGTCTCACATGACAGCAAACAAGCTGAGAAAAAATATCTTTAAAAAAATCTTGATTTGATAATTGCAACAAGGTTGACATGAAGCGTTAAAAAGCGAGATGACACTTTTAAAGTGTCACCTTGTTTTATTTAATCTGTTCTTTATATGCAACCTCTTTTACCTTCCAATTAAAGAAAATAATGTGAATATTTCTAAACTCTTTTTTTTTATAAACACATAATTAGCCAGATACCTTTGTGTTAAAAGCTTCATCATTTATATAAGCAGAGTATGAAATAGGTTTGTTATTAAGCAAGACAAATTATAATTAAAATATGCACTTTATTATATTAGAGATAATACAACAAATGTATCTACAACTTAAGTAATATGGACTAGAGACAAATAGTATTACAATTAATACTTAGTAGTGAAAGCAAATCATTACTGTACATTTATTTTTATTTATAAAAACACCGACCGAATTGACAAGAGTCCGCAAAGTTAATAAAATTTACAGACGAAACAAAAAAACATACGAAAAATTTGGATAAACAAATCCTCATTTTGTTTAGACTAGAGGCCAAATATTATATTCTATAGAACATAGTATCTAAGGCACTTATTTAAACCTAATTCTTAATATCAGGATTCGGAAATGAGTCCTAATAGAGTAACGAAGAACAACTTAAAGAAGAGATCAAACAGGCAAGGGTGAGTGTGTAATACTGGTGCCTGCTCCAGGACTCATGAAGCTTCTTAAAAAATCCATAGGAAACGGAAATATTATCGTTGAGTTCTTCTCAGCAGATATTGTGTTCAGTGATTGAAGGTAACGTAGCTGAAAATTAAAAAAAATATTTAACACTGAAATTTCAATTATATTCATCAATTTGACAATTTAAGGTCGTCATAATTTTATTATCAGTAATTAGATATCCTTCCACAATATGGTGCAGTATCCTGAAGATAGTTTAGTATATCATTATTTTATCTCTGAACTTTATATAATACAAGCTGCGCCCGCCAACTTCGTTTCTCTTTACTGACTAGCCTAGCCTACATTTTTAGTACACAACATGGAATAAAAACAAAAAGATAGATAGTAGCCGATTCTCAGATTTACTGAATATGCCAAAAAAAATCATAAGATCGGTCGAGCCGTTTCGGAGGATTATGAGAACGAACATTGTGACACGAGACTTTTATATATAAGATTACCGACTAGTATGTACAATATGGAAGAACAAACGGTTTTTCTATTTATACAAATACCATTTAAAATTCGATAAATAACAGTTTTATTTACGTTCTTTACTGTGTTTCGAAATTCCAATGCGCTGTCATTGGATTCATCCCTGCATAACCCCATTCACTGGGTAGTTTGCCCACGGGTTGTGGGTATATTATTTACTTAATAGAGTTTAAGGTCGTATTTTATTTATATTTAAGTTTCATGTGACATTTGATGTGTAGCAATACTTTAATTTATCTGATTACAAAAATAAAGAGATTATAAATATATTCTTACTTGAAGGGCCATAGGGTTATCTACCATGACCAGAGAGGCTTCTTTCAATGCCCGAGATGCCTTTATCTCTCCTTCAGCGGCGATTATTTTGGCCCTTGCTTCTCGGTCTGCCTCGGCTTCCGCGGCCATAGCGCGCTGCAGTTGTACTGGGAGGCGTACGTCTTTACTGAAATTGTTAAAGTAGTTCTTTTGGTATAAAACATATTGGTTGACAGTAAAATCAACCACATACATACGCTTAGGCAGGTGGTATAGAAAAATTCCAGTTCAGTAAGGTGCTTGTCAACCTTCAGATAATCTCAAAACAAGTAGGTCTAGAAATGAACATGGATAGCACAAAAATTAATTAACGTAGATGTCGCGTCTACTCCAATAGCATTGGGAAACGTTACCTAGGCCATTAAATACAATTGAGTAGATCCAACTACGAAATGGTAGACAGCCAATGAATCCGCCTTGGATGGGCAACCTTCAGTCAACTGTATTAATAATTATAAAGTCAATAGTCTTAGAACAGAGCGGCCTACCAGTGATGACGGCTGTGAGATTTTGTCTCTTACTTCAAGTTACTCTGGGGCGCTCGAGCTATAAAGAGATCTATGCACGATGTTTCTCTACGCGAATTAGACGTGAAGGGAGCCGTAGAATATCTAAAGTACTAAATGGGCAGAGCTCATTTCCCGACGAACCGATTGCCCATCGGGACAAGGAAGTCCTTGAATGAAGGCCGAAGGCCAGTCGGCGAAGCGTTGGATGCAAAGTAACAATTGAAGAGAATGCCTGCGTCTGGCTATACTCTCGGGGCGTAACTCCCATGATTTAGTTAATTGCTATGAAACGAATGAATGCAAAGTAACAGTTGAAGAGAGTGTAACTCCGACGGATTTGGAAATTGCATGCTTATAAAACTAAGATAGCCTGAGTGAGAAAAATTTACAGCCTTGGCTCATACATGACCCAATTAAGAACCGTACATTTCAACTCTTTCCACTTCAACACCCCAGGGATCTGTGGCTTCATCTAGGTTGGCCTGCATCATGTGGCTGATGGCTTCCCGGTCGGAGAGCAGCTGTGCCAAGTCACGCATACCCAATACATTGCGTAGAGTAGTGGCAGCTAGAAGACGGGTGGATGCACTGAAATGTTTAATTATTTTTATTTAATGTATATTTTGGCATAGTTGCTAGGCGCATGACTCATTAATCAATTAAATTAATTTAAATGTGAAAGTGAAAGGGACAATAATAAAAATTTGCGAAAACCCGCGTTGCCTTAGATCAAAATATGAGTTAGTGTGTCAGACACTAAATGCAGTTCACTTCCCTATAAAAGAGATTTTTTTAAAGAAACATGAGCCCAAAAGCAATACGGGCTATGCTAATGTTTTTTATTTACACAAAACTTACTAGGTTATGTACAATGGTTATTATGTATTGTACCTATAATCAGCAACTCTAACGACGGCATTTAAAGGTTCTTTTATTCTGTAATAGACGACTGCATCTACTGCTACCGTCACGGAATCTCTCGTTAAAACCTGAAATAGATATTCACAGAAATTTTTAATTATAGAGATCTCAGTTTAGAATTTTCTTATAATTTTGTATATATAAAGCAAGCTTTTTGTAATACAAATATAAATATTTCAACCACGAGACGAATAATCTAAATGCAGTGTACTTTTAGTATAGACTAGGTGTGGTTGTGTCAGACACAGACACCAAGGGGTGGCACATTGTTGGACTTTTGATTGCTATGTTTTTTCCTGAAGGATCTTAATACGGGTTGGTTAGAGAATACTTCGATAGGTTCCACACAGTGGTGGTGCACGGAAAATACTTTACGAGACGTTCCTGGGTACTCAACAAGTTTAACAACTGTAAACCAAAAACAAATAGGGATTTTGGCATAAGGAACATATAGTTTAGAACCATCAGTTGGAACTTCTCTCTCTTCAATCGGCGGCTTATGTATGAACGTCGTGTAGCTGTTTCTACCGGTTTCTGTCCGGCGCCTCTCTTACGACAGTGTATAGTTTTGAGGACGATGTGTCTCACTTGATCGGTCCAACTGGTTGATGAACGGCCACGTGATCTTTTGCTTTCTGTATTACCAACCGTTTCTCCAAATTCTCATCGACTCTGCGCATTGTATGGCCGAAACATACAATTCGCTGTCGGAATATGGTAAACAGGCGAGTTCGTATGCGGACTTGGCGCAGGATCGATGTATTGGTGCGCTTCGATAGTTGGATGGTTGGTGTACTCAGTTTCCGCACTGAGACTCTAACTAGGTCCGATTATTGGAACTAAAGCATACTTTATCCACCAAGCCACAAAATTGGACACATTTTATATGCGGACATTTTAATGACTGCAACTAAAAAATTTAATAATATACAAGAAATAAATATTTACTCTAAATAATCAAATAGCTATGCATTATTTAGATTTATTGACTGGCTATCAATCGAATCCTGCAAATGAGGGCAACCGGCCGCTCACTGTACTGCGTCTGTTAGCGATTTAATAATATTAGACAAGTTCAAATAAACACTGTTCCCGCAAAATTATGATGAGCCTTGAGCTCTATAAGCTTTAAAGGTTTTGTATTTTGTAAGATATATTCGTATTCTAGAATGGCAAAGAATATAAATTACATCAAAATACTCAAGACGAGATTGTGACTAAGTTTTTTTTATAGACATACGAGTAGGAGGCTCATCTAATATCTGATATCTGCCGCCCATGGATACTTACATTGCCAGAGGCGCATGTGTGTTGCCGGCCATTAAATTTATTTAGTAATAATTACGTTGTTTTCGTTTTTTTCAACCCTTACTAGAAGAAGAAGGAAATCGGCACTTTTGAATGGGTCGGGTACATTCCGGTAACCGTTTTAATTATATTTTTTATTTTTCATGTAAAAAACCTATGCCCTCATAATAATAATAAGGCCCGTTATATTTCCAAACATAAAAAAAGTAGAATAGACAGCTTAGATTTGTTATATACATTTTTTTCTTGTTATCCTAGCTTCCTCCAATATCATTTATCGGCTGTTTAGCCTTTTCCAAATATATAATGGCCACGGCTTTCTTTCTCTTGGAAAGGAAGGAAGCTCACGTTTCTATTTCTTCTATCCACCTATTTTTGAGGTGCCGTCTTCTCCTTCTTCCCCTTTGTCCTCTCCATATAGTCTTTAAAGTCCACTGTTTATCTGTGCATCTTGTTATACGTTCTGTTTTAGGGCATAATGTAAGGTATCTATTACTTTTGTTTTTGTCTTATTTTTTCACTTTAAAACACCTTGGTTCATTTAGATATTATTATCACATTATGATCGCTGATATACATCTATTACGAATCATAATAATCAACAATTTCTTCCCTTGCCACTAGGAAAAACAGATCAGTAATCCAATATCCTACTATGATTGTTATAAAAACTCCGTCAGCATAACCTTGTCATTATAAATAGCTGTTTTATGAGATTTTCTTAAGACAATTGGTTTACATCGGAACAATTCGTCGTAAAAGTTTGATTGACGGTTTACAGCCACGTCAATTAAACGGGAACGAACATTTGGGTTAACGGTTTAGAAGTAAAGTTCTCATCCGCCAGCGCATTTGTGGTTTAATAATTGAAATATATATAATGAATTACTAGATGCGTCTTAGAAGCCGGGGTGTCTTCTAGCTTCAGCGTGCAAAACATAGTGAGGACACCGGTATTGACAAAAGGTAAATATTGTATTTTGTATTTGTTTTTATAAAAACGAATGACTAATTAAGATATATCTATATATGTAATAGTACAACCTCTTGCGGTGGAACATCAAACGATACAGTTCTCAAGTCCACTTTTCTATATGTATCGATGCATGGTAGGACAAAAAAAAGTCCGGGACCTCTCGCGCCACCTTTTCGGAGTCTTCCCAGTCGAAATATTACCGCTCTTTCAAATTCTTGAACAACCTGAAACATCAGGTGAATGTAATGAAAAATGAATATATGAATGGAAACTGCAAGCGTACTGAATGATTAAACAATTATATTACACAAATTATTTAAATAAAGAATAGTGGAAGTCGAAGCCATAAGAAACCGATTTGACCAAAAAGCCTAATGAATAAACGTAACTATATTACCTAAAGAAGTCTTATTTAACTAAAGAAGTCTTACTTCACGGAACAACCTAAATAAAATGTATAGGCTTTGTTCAAAAGTGGAAATGAAGATTTATCGTGTTTGATTCATATTACCAAAGTTATGAAGTTAGAAATATAAAGTGTACTATTGACTTATATTTCAAATCTTAAATAGGTTAGTAGCAGGAAATCGTGTGAAAAGCTTTATTAACATTTCCTTTTTTATTGGCTTTTTTGAATTATTAAATAATAATTAAATATAAATAGTAATGTACACAATTAAAAATACCGCAATTGTCCCTAATATTATTTGGTTAACTTTTAGTTATTACTAAGTTGAGACATAAATATTTTTAACACACAAATATACAGTACAGTATTTACGATATTCTTAACTTACATAGAAATAATTAATAAATAGAAAATTAAAACAAATTTAAAAAGTTTGGTCCCTGTGCCAATAATGCTGGCAGCATTTCCTCACTATATTGCGATACATATTCGTTGAGCGAGGAAAGCACCAGCTCTGGGGTCACCGGTACTATCTACCAGGCGCCAACATAAATCTTTAATTAGCGCCTGTACTCTTGAACCCCACAGCCAGGAGTCTCTACTCCAAGGGGGACTCAAATAACTTTGTAATTAGTTGAACTACTAAAAATGTATCGATCAACTTTACCTTAAAACATTCAAATAGTGAGAACGGGAAAGTGATAATGACCAAAAGGAGTGACATGAATGTTGCGAATCTCTCCACACACCCAGCTGCCTCTGGATTTGCTGCTGAAACAAGATCTATAACAATATAATATGACCAACATAAGAACAAACAAAATCAAATATAGTTGACTGGTAGCCGTGCATCGGCTACAAATCAAACGTCTTAATTGTATGCATAAATTAAATTAATTTTATTATGTTTGCTAAACTTATATAAAAGATACTTTGACATGTATTACGTAAAGTATTGTACCTTATAATCATACATATACGAATACGATTTAAAACCTTAAACGCTAAAATAGCTACTTTAAGAAGAAATAAAATTCGATCTATATGAAAATTATACCCTAGTATACGGTCAACGTTAGACATTAATCAATCTATTTATTTGTATCAGACTTACGACGCGTAATAATTTAGGTTTGATATATTAACAGCGGGAGCGGGCAAATCGACATCGTTCAAAAGATAAAACTAATAAATCTCTCCGTATTTAACTCTCAAGTACTCCGTACATATGCAGTTAGTCTTAATTGTCTTAAAAGCTTTGTATTTATAACACGAATAAAAAATTAATTGGGCGTTTAAATACTTACGCATATGTATTGTGAAAGCGCAAGATGTGCCCGTATCACAATCTAAAATTCAAAATCATCATTAAACTGATAAATGAGTACAATTTATTTCAATCCTTTAAATTACTCACGGCTGGGCAAATCATCGCGCCTCGAATTCATTGACCTGACGTCCGTACGCATCGTCAATCAATTAAATTAAATCATTAATTACTCATAACAGTGTTTTACTCGGCTAACGATCACAGACTGACATACAGACAGTCAGAATACCGCGTGTTTACACGACCCAAAAACATCGAATCCAACTAAAAATATCAATTACAATACGATCGAAAATAAACGATTAGTTTCGTTTAAAATTTATTTACGTATTTCGAGGTAGCACTCCACTTCGCCCGAATCCTTGTCGTAGCAACCGAAGTCCATTTGTAGTGCACAGTAGGTTCGCATTTAAGTCGATCAATCAATATTATCTGTCTGATCAATGCGGTGTCTATATCTGTACTAAAGGTAGAGAATAGACGGAAATAAATAATAACGCACTTTCCATTCTGGCGTGATGCGTAGGGCACAGCGGCGCTTCAAATTGTGGCTTTGTTTTCAGAGCTTTCCTCGTGGGATGCACGGATGTTTATGTTTTATACTCAGCGTTTAATCATATTATCAAGATGCAGCCGTAAATTATAGTTAGCTTTATATCTGGACTGGGTTAAGGCCCGATCTGTTATTGAGGTACATTTGCGCAAAGGTGAATCCAAACGTTATAATATCTTATCTACTTTTTAATTGATTTTAGATTTAGGTTAGATTTTTCATCTTAAAAAAGATTAATATGAGGTTCATTAGTTATTATTTATACTTAAAATATTACGGTCCTGGAAAATTGTTATAATGCTGTGGCTATTGATCAATGTACTACTTTAATTAAGTTTTATATTAATTAAAACTTAAGACAATGGTTTGGTCAAAGCACCAAGTCATTGTTTCGTAGTGCGGAATCCAAACTTAAACTAGCCATGATGATCGCCAACCTTCGCAAGAAGATGGCACTTAATTTACGATTGCACGTAATTTTTAATCAATCTTCTTCCGAAGGAAAAATTACAATTAATTATATTAAACGACCATGATTTAATACTATTAATAATTTAAAATAAACCAAAGCGCAGCATACAAAACTACAAGTGTGTTAAAAATCGATGGATGGTATGATAGGAAAGAAAATGAAAGAGAGAAAAAATAGAGTATCCATGGGCGGCGGTATCACTTAACATCAGATGAGCCTCCTGCCCGTTTGCCCCATGTTCTATAAAAAGGGCTTGTGTGGCTCTGGGATATTAAAGGGACTTCCCCGTAATAGAAGCACACGCAAAAAAATTATCGACCGAAAATAAGCGGGAAGTCCAGGTCGATCACCTACCCTAGGTTCACTAAATTAAGACTCAATGCAAGAGGGCTCGCGGGTGCGTTGTCGGCCTTTTTCTTTCTTCTTTTCACATAAATACTTGATTATATTACATAAAATTGAAACCAGTTATGTAGGTGCAAGTCTTATAAAGATTCTATTAATATTCATGTATCTGCTAGGTTAAGCACTGACATTTAGCCAGGACGATGCGTAATATTTGAATCACACAACATTTAATACTTTGTAAACACCTTGTAAACATACATATTGCTGACTTATGCCTATTTATGCCTTTCCAGTCCAACTTCTTATCCAATATATTGAATAAGAAATTGGATTTACTAGGAGTCTAACGTCATTACCAAATTAAAGTTCAAAGAAGACGTTTTAAATTGGTTTTCCGTTGAATTAAATTTTTCAATTAGTAACAAGTTTGAAAATGGCATTTCTATCTATATAGGTCTGCGAAGTAGCTGTACACTGTGTCGCAGATTAGTTTATAAAAATAGTATATGCATATGTAAATATGCTATAATAATGTATAAGTATAGAGAGAGCGTCCCTAAAACTGGTGGTCCTGAGATCGAACCGCAGTGGGACACTAATGAACTCTTCTCCTGCAATGAAACCTTTCTCGTGTCGTAAGAAAACCGTTGTGTTCCACTCAGAGAACGCTGAAGCTGTATGATAGCAGTACTTATCAGTAAAAAAGACTGAGAAATATGTCTGCCACGTACCTCATTATGGGATTATGGGAAAAATGTAGAACTTGTTGCTTTAGAGCACTGATACTTGTCAGTACTGGAATAATTGTGTCAAATGCCTAATAAATAAATTGCTGTTTTTCTAGTAATATTAGTATATGTGCTTGTTTGAACTAGGGTAAATGAAATATTATGCCTATAAGGAGAAAGTTGATTTGTGGAACTAATAAGAACAACGGGATTCTTGTTTTGTTGGCCATTTTTGTAAGCGTGAGAGTATTTAGTTAAGCTAGGAGGCCCTGGCAATTTTCTACCACTGTATACAGTGGTGGAGATATACATAGAGTTAATACGAATTGTAAACTTGTGACATATATTTAAAGTAGGTCAAAAAGCTTCTTCAAAACTTTTAAATTACAACATTAATATTGCAAATATTTGATCACATTTACGCACGTGTTTAGCCCTAGTGCCTGGGATTGATACCTGGCTAATCATATATGTTGGGCACAGAAGCTTTGACTGAAATAAGGAATTACATTTATATGACTCCGGGACTACATTTATATGAATACATGTAGTATTATAGTATCGTATCATCAATATATTTTAAAAATTATTTAATAAAATCGCCACGTTTTTGTCAAAAATCTCTCTAGATAATATAAATCTATAGTTTACTTTTGTTTCTCAGATATGTGTGCACAGAATCTATAGTTTCTTCTAGTATCAAATAGCGAAAATAGCGAAGGAATTTTAGAAATAGTTTTTGCTACCAATACTATGTCTGTATCTGAGAAGGGGCTTTATAAAGCTAGGATATTTCGAGAAGCTAGTTAGGTTAAGCCAGATCTTATCGCGAGTGTTAGTTTTGGCACAATGTTGGTGAGTTGCATACTTGTATAGGAATTAGAATCTATATTAGCATCTTTGATTTATTAATAATTTTTCCCTACAGTTAACCAGTTTTATGAATTCTATGTTAACATAAGAACAGTAACGAATTAAAAAAATGAATTGAATTATTAAAAATAAATAAATCAGTTGCGTTACAAACTTTTTAGGTCTGGGCTTCAGATTTCTGTATCTGTTTTATCCTCGATTTACAAAGCCTCCTTTTAGAATTAAGTTTGCAAAATCGAATCTGGGTCAGAATGCTTCATTAAATAGATCTTTAAGGAGTTATAATTCTATTCATAACGCTAAAATTGATGGTGGTATTGGATCGCAATGGGAGGGTGGGAGGTGAATTCCCCCAAATAGATATTTTTCAAACTCCTCATCAATTCTCAAAAAGTTAGCGGCTGAACTGATTAGTCATTAGGATTTTATAGCCAAGTATTCGAATGCTGGCTGTGGCTTTAAGAAGAGTGTTTTCGAAAAGAGGAGTAGCGACAAAGGGTGTTTTTTTAGCGGAAAACGCGCAAACTTGTGTCTTCTTGGGGTTAAATTGTACTAGGTTTTGTCTGCCCCAGTCTGAGACTCCACGTAGTAGAGTTTCGACTTCAGACACAAGTTTGTTCCGGTACTCATCAACAACTGCCCGAGAAATACCTGCCCGGCCAGTGTAAAGAATATCCCCAGTGCTGTCATCCACATAGCAGTGAATGTTGCTAAGTTGCAACATATCATTGATATGCAGAAGAAATAGGGTCGGGGATAGAACACAGCCTTGTGGGACCCCAGCGTTCACGGGTTTAAGGTCGAAACATGCTACGTCGATGACGACCTTGATGCTCCGATCGGCCAGAAAGCTGGAGATCCAATCGCATAATTTCTCGGGAAGCCCATAGGCTGGAAGCTTCGAGAGCAGTGCTCTGTGCCACACCCGATCGAAGGCTTTCGCTATGTCCAAACTTACCGCCAGCGCCTCCCCCTTGGACTCAATTGCCTCTGCCCACCTATGTGTAAGGTATACAAGGAGGTCACCAGCTGAGCGACCTCGACGAAAGCCGTACTGAGAATCGCTAATCAACTGGTGGCCCTCTAGATACCTCAAGAGCTGGCTATTAATAATGGTTTCCATTATTTTAGTATTAGTTACGTATTTATTAAATAATTACGCCTAATAAACATTTTTTTCTGCTCAAACTGACATTACTATCAAGTAGTTATTCAAATTAAATTACAAGATTTGCACCAAACTTTCTATATTTTTCTAGCTTTGGGCTGGTCTTCTGGCCTGTGTGAGTGCAGTACTAGCAGTTCCTATCTTTGCCCCTGTCTACCAGACAGCTATTCACGCACCGGTTGCTGTTCAACCTATTGTAAGTAACGATTTAATTAAATGACAAATTCCACGGGGCTTTCGTAAATGCCATACATACATTTTATAATTTCCTTCGGGGACTAACTGTTTTTTACCCCTAGATTCTCCATACAATTCGGTTATATATAAAAAGGGACGATGTCGATTTTTTTTGTTAAAATACATATAGCAAAAGATGACTTTTCTCCGACTTAAACATATTATTATTTACTAATAAATCGCAACAAAGTCACCCTTGTTCTTCTGTTTTCATGTGGATCGATTGTAATGTTATAAATATATAAAAATAGCTTCGTCAATTCAAGTGACATGTTCTTCAGAATATCAATTGTATTCAAAAGAATACGAAAAATGCTCTAACGATAGCGGCATTAGTGAATGTTTCCGTAATAAATTAGTCCTTTAGTACAGTTTTAGATGGCCATACTTATTTGAAATTTATCAACAGACCTATCCCAGATACGCATTCAACTATGGAGTAAAGGATCCGCACACAGGAGATATTAAGTCACAACAAGAAGAGAGAAATGGCGATGTAGTAAGAGGTGATATTATTGTACGTAGCAAATGTGTGTAATAGTTTCTTTACTATTGACTTCTTGCTCTACGAGGTTCTAGATTATCATTACAAATTCTGTTAAATTCTTTACACTAATTGTATTTTACTCTAAAATTCTAAACTTTGGTTTAGTAATGTGTTTTCCCTTAGTTAGTTAAGCCGTGTTTGCCTGGTGCGACTCTCATCTTTGAGGTCGTAGGCTCGATCCCCGGCTGAAAACCAATGCTTTCTTTCTATGTGCGCATTTAACATTCGCTCGAACGTTGAAGGAAAACATCGTGAGGAAACCTGCATGCCTTAGACCTAAAAAGTCGACGGCGTGTGTCAGGTACAAGAGGCGGATCACCTATTATATTTACAAACGATCATGAAACAGATACAGAAATCTGAGGCCCGCACCTAAAAAGGTTGCGCCACTGGTTTGTTTGTTTGCTTTTTCCCTTATGAATCGAATACCTCACACAATCTATATTTGAATTTCTTCTTCTCTTCTTGAAACAATCTAGAATTGAGTAACGTGAAATTTGCTTATCCAGGAAGCTATTCTCTAGTGGAGCCTGACGGATCTACGCGCACGGTGACATACACTGCTGATGATCATAATGGTTTTAATGCTGTTGTACACAAAACTGGGCATTACACGCACCCTGTAAGTATGAACATACATACAAAATTAAACTGCGCACATATAAAAAAATAATATAAAAAAATATAAAGGTAATATAATGTATACGAAATACAACCTATGATGATTCTCTTATTTGTTCTCAATTGTGGCAAAGATCTTAGAAACGTCAACACTACATTCTACTACAGTACCTATAATTAGTATTGGGAATGAACGCAAAGCAAAAAAAGATGCCAATACAACGCGTAATTCATCAAGAAGTTCATATTATAAACTCTTTTGCAATTAGCGTTCTAAAATCGATTTTAGTTAATTAAATTTAAATAATTTAATGCATGTCCAGAAGGATTCAAGCTGTGCTTTTGGCAAGAAGTGTCATTAGATTGTTATTTTTTTTGTAACTTCTTTTATTTTTCTACAATAAAGTTCACAAAAGAGAGTGCAACTTTACATGAATTATAATCTAGCCTATACAATAATTATGGCTAATAATGTTGACTTATTTTTATACAATACTAGTAAATAGCTTAAACTAAGGTAATGTTCATTAAAGTGGTCTATAATGTTTTGAAACTATGTTCGTGTGTCTGAGATACCGCACTTGCACTTATATTCACTACACTAGTATAGGTTTATTAACTCAAAAGGTTTAGTTCTCTTTAGTCTTATTCCTGTTGTGTCAAGATGGATTGCCTCAGAATTCACATGACTATGTAGCCTGTTTATTTGAGCGGCTAAACGGTTTATAAGGTAATATTAAGGACTGTATCCAAATTAAGACCCTTGTATTATTTTAGTGTCATTAATATACCATGGTGCATTGACAATGTCTCAAAGAACCTTGTACCTTGTTGTATTATTTCTAAATTGCTCTTCGCTGTACAGACCCAAAGCTTAATGCCATATGTCCACACATGTTTTTATTGTCGACGGTTTCTTATTGTTTGGCTATGTACATGGTTTTTAAGAATTCTTTAAAAATTTATAATTTTTTTTTGCTTTTCTGCAAAAGAGTTTTAAATATAAAGAATATGATAATTACGGGCTACTTGTTAAGGACAACAGGTACGTTACGTTTGAGTTTAAATTAACACTCTCTTATATCCTCAGGTACGGGTGCACACACCAGCAGTTCCCTTAGTACCTTCACTTCCGGCATTCTTTGGTTAAGAAAATATTAAACAGTACGATTTAGGAAAAACGACTGCGATTTTATTATTGTGTTCTGATGACTGTTTGACGATTGTGGGAGTGGGTACTTTATTTACGTTATTTGTTAAGTAATTTATAAATATAAGATAAGTTTATAACAATATTGAACTATGTATTTAATTTTAAATCATGAAAAATAAATTTTATGAATGACACCGACTTTTCTTCGAACATATACAAAAACAATTCGCTACTATATAGGATATAGATATAAAATTATTTCTATTAATTTAGTTATAGGTATTATTTTATTTTTAATACTATATGTTTCGCGACTTCTCGCGTGGAAAAGGCAGGGTGTTTCACCAAGTAAGTATTTTTAAATATTTTACTTGGAATTTGGTAAATAAATAAATATAGGGGAGCTTCGACGCCATGGATTTGGGACAATGATTACTTTTCCGAACGCCCAAAACATGCACATATAAAGGCAAAAATCAAGTGATACACACCGAGTTTCCAATTTATGATCGTGTATGACAATACATCGATTTATTAATCTTCTACTAGAGACAAACAAAATTATAACTGTTTGCCCGGTATTTGTAGTCTTTATTGACTTATCTTCAGGATGAGTTGGGTACACAATTACTATCATTTCTAAAAGAGTAAAAAAACAAAACAATAATAATCATTTTGAGGCTGATTCGATCTTGGCGGGGAATCGATTTTGGGCATAGATTAATAGACCCTCCTTGTGTTCAAACTATGTGGAACCAGCTGCCCACTGAAGTATTTCCGAACCAATTCGACTTAGGGTCCTTCAAGAAAAGAGCGTACTAATTCTTAAAAGGCCGGCAACGCACTCGCGAGCCCTCTGGCATTGAGAGTGTCCATGGGCGGCGGTATCACTTAACATCAGGTGAGCTTCCTGCCCGTTTGCCCCCCGTTCTATAAAAAAAAAAAAAAAACGCCGCAATCTATGCGTTCTCAGATTATTAGTAAGTACGTATCCTTATTATTTGTGAAAAACCGCAACGTTTTATTGCAAGTAGGCAAAGTTCAATGACATTATGTGTAAAGGGGTTTATGGACCATTAAATTGTTTAAGTTATTCGAAACATAAAATAGATATAAACACGAATTGAGATTTTTTGCTAAATATAATTTTATTACTTTAATATGACAGTAATCCTATCACAACAAAGCTATAAAAAACCTAAACGTATGGGTAGATTTTGATCTTGTTATATAGCTCTAAAATTATTTACATAATCCGTAGAAATTTCGTTACATATGAAACACAAAAAATTTTGATTATGATTTTTTTAATTTTGCAATAGTCAATGTTCCAGCCATTTTGGAGACAACAGCCATCGCTAGAGACGCTGGCAAGCGGCTCGATAGGTGTCTTTGATCCCTTGGCGGGGAAGTGCTTTGTTATGGGATGCTACTTGGGTGGACACGTCAGCCCCGTTTTACCTTCCTCGGACAAGCACAAAAGCTGGCGCGGCAGCAGAGCAGGCAGAAAATACTACAGCTCAAATATTCCTCCAACTTTGATTTTTATTCCCTTTGGAGTAGATACGCTTGGGCCGTGATGTTCAAGTGCATAGGCGCTAATTAAAGATTTCAGATAGCGCCTGGTTGATAGTACCGCTCACCCCTCACAAATAAGTATCGCAATACAGCGTGGAAATGCTGCCAGAATTAATGGTACACTGCCACAGGGACCAAAATTTTTAAATTTATTTTAATTTTCTATTTATCAATTTTTAATTACGATGTAGGTTAAGAATCTTGTAAATTCAATAATTTTTTGTCTTATATTTATTCGTTTCACATAAAATACGCAAGCTCTATCTCAATGCAAGTCGCTTTGTTGCATTCACACAATCATATGACTATAAGATCATTGTTTCTAAGAATATATTGGTCAAAATTAGTGTAAAAATGGGGCATGATACTCCATTTTATTTGATTACTAGCTAGTGCCCACGATTTCGTCTGTGCAGGATTTAATGATATTTGTTTAAATGATGTGGTGTGAATGACATACATATTTTTTTCACTTAAAATACCAGAAGCGATAAAAGTATTTTCATTTAGGAATCAATTTATTACTACCAAATGTGCATTTGAAATAAATTTTTATTAAAGTTATGGTTCTCTATTTTGACTATAATGGCTTACACATAAGATATAGATATATACTGTGCCGGGGTTTTATGTAGGACTATTTAAGATTACATTTCTGAAGTGTAACTCTAGCGGTTTTGGCAGCGCACGCCAGAATAGCTCGCAGATGGAAGATTTTTTCCTACTTACTTGATATTTTGGACAATTCATACAATATCTTTATAAATTGTATATCTTATTCTGATGTATAAGCTATATTATTGTGAAATTTTATTAAAATCCATTCAGTAGTTTTTACGTCAAAGAGTACCAAACATCCATACTTAGAAACTTTGAAAGGATTTGATCGATATTGTTCCTGACAAAACAATTATTTATTCTCCGTGAATCAAACTCCCGCAATGCCTGGTAATGTAGAGTAGGATTTGTATGTGTTCACTGTTCTTACGTAAGATTTAAACTTATCGAAATGCAAATATTACTCGTACAAATCTGTTACATCACCAATATCCCTTATTGCTACACTACAGTAAGATGATTCATTGTAACCTCGTAAATTTCCCAAATACGGCAAAACACGTTTAAGACAACATACGGAGTCAGACAAGTGGTAAAACGTAATAGTTGACTTTAAAACAATGGTTCAATGTCGGGAGGGCTAAAAGTATATACTAGCGGTTTTAACAAAGAAAAATATAAGTTAGTTGGCGGTGTTTCAAAACCTTGCAATACCTGTCGGCCACACATGTCCAACCGGGCTATGAGATTTATGGAATACCGAGTAGGTACCTGTGTCTACGTACACACTAATATACATTTCGCGGGTCGGCGACCAGTATTAGTTTTTATCGTCATAAGTGACATTTAAACGTCTCGAACTCGCGTAAAGAAGACAATGTCATTCTTAAAAAAAATCAGCGGCGCTACAACGTTTTTAGGTCTGGGCCTCAGATTTCTGTATCAGTTTCATGATCATTTGTTAATCTAATCGGCAAGTAGGTGATCAGCCTCCTGTGCCTGACACACGCCGTCGACTTTTTGAGTCGAAGCGTTGGAGCTAATGTTAAATGCGCAAATAGAAAGAAAGTCCATTGGTGCACAGCCGGGGATCGAACCTACGACCTCAGGGATGAGAGTCGCACGCTGAAGCCCCTTAGTAGCACAAAATATACGTATATAAACTTGACTAGATTACCGATTAGGATATAAAGTATTAACTTTATCTTTATTTACTTTTATGTATAGAATGCGTGGGATAAACAGTTAATGAACTCAAAATCCTATCCTCCGAATGATCCTAATTATAAAGTAAATTAGTATTAATTAATTCTTCCAAAGCAGGATTTATGATGAGAATGTTTATGGCAAGAAGCTATTTTCATACATTTCTTTTAATCGCTTTACTGATTTGATAAATGTTTATTTTGTATACAGGAGGCAAAAAGTTCAGCCTTGTCATAGAAAAGGTTTTAAATGTAATATAGAAAGCTTTTACTTAATACAAAAACAGATTCGTACCAAATTCATAACAAAACTTTTTATAAATTTGCCGTTATAGATTTAATTAATTAACCAAAATTAGCAATATACAGACGAATGTGCAATCAAAAATCTAAATATAGTTCAATAAAAGCTTTTTCAAAGCACTTAGTATATACCTTAAGTTTACGATTCCAAACATTTGGTCTGTTTTTAATTGAACTGACGAAATAATGTTATTCAAGAACATACTAATAATATTTTAAATCGAGTTGTTACTTAATGCTTATTTCCAATATTATTAACCTACAAATAACTAATTATAGAAGAATTTGATAGAGTAATAGCCAGAAAAAGCCTGAAAAATTACAATAGAAATGTGTGAAGATTCTTTCAAAATGCAAAACATAAACTTTGAACTACGATATTGTTTTTAATAACGTACTCGCGAGCCCTCGGGTATTGAGAGTGTCCAATATCAATAAAAAATGTAATTCAAACGTCATTTTAAATCCAGACATCCTGTAGAATATAGAAATAGTGGAGAAAGGTAGGCGTGTGTGGGTTAAGCCGGCAATGTCAAAGTCACCATATTTGTAGTTTACAATATAGCGCCTTTCATTCAATTATTTATGAGCTCACTCGGTGCATACATTTGCAGATTGTATAGATAGGCATTTTTGGAAAGATACGATCTTCGTAGAGTTATTACGTATCATATGTCATGACTTAAAAAAGGACGCCCACCACAAACCTGGGAAGGAATAAAAAGGATAGCGGGGATTGGAAAATGGAGGCAAGGATGAGAGTCAAGTGGAAGAATTTGGAGGAGACATTTCGTCGGAGGTCGTGTTCTTATGATAAACATTATGACATGTACTTATTATGTATGTATGATCCTGATTATGTAGTAGGTACTCCAATAAAATACATAAATAAATCTGTGGCGCTACAACCTCTTTAGGTCTTGGCCTCAGATTTCTGAATCTGTCTCATGATCATTTTTAAATGTAACAGGCAAGTAGGTGATCTCCAGAGCCTGTCCAACGCCGTCGACTTTTTGCGTCTAAGACATTTTAGTTTCCTCACTATGTTTTCCTTCACCGTTCGAGCAAATATTAAATGCGCACATAGAAAGTCCATTGGTGCACATCCGGGGATCGAACCTACGACCTCAGATATGAGAACTAACCACAAAGGCTATTTTATTTTACTTATATCATTACTTATGCGGGCAAGCGTAGAACTAATTAAAAAAACACTTTGTTTCAAGCATATTGGCAGTACAGTAAATATAATATGAAAAAAAAAATAACAAAATTGAAAACAAAAACCACTAAGAAGATATCTTTAAAAAAAGCTTTACAGAAACCTTACATGTTCAATACGTGTAATTGAAATGCTATCACAATACAAAATTTATTTATTTACAGCAAAAATGCAATATTTGTATGCAAACGTATGCAGCGCTTCGTGGGCGTATTAGGAACTAAACGAAAGCACAAACGTGCATTGTTCAAATAGAAACTATACGGTTTGTATGGAAAGTCTGAATTTATTGTAAATGAAGGTTTAACTCGTAAATATCGACGAAACTTTCGTAAAGTTTCTTGTATAATATACACTTAGGATTGCCAGCAAAACATTGCCAGCTACAAAGCTCTCCGTGGCAATCCTTTTGCGTTACTATAAAGAAAAACTCACAAATAGTATAAGAGCAATAACAATTCTCCTAAAAGGCTAATTAACTATCTAAGATTTACGAGCCACAGAAAACATTTCGTCGCCTTCCAAATGACCATTCCTTTGCTAATGGCATGACATCAGCCTACGGATATGGGCGAAATTACCTTCACCCACTATCTTTACGATACACGGCGGAATTGTCCAGTCCGAATATAGTTGAAAGAAGACGGCTCATAAAAGTGCTTGCCCATGGTGTCTTCATGTTATTGTTCCGCGGCGGTCTGTTTGTGATATGGATGCCATGTTAAAGGTGAGAATTTATTTTATTTTTTATATTTAATTATTTTATCTATAATTTTTTACGGAATAACAAATGCATTTTGGATCTTGTCTCTAGTTTAGTGTTAGTTTATTATTGATTATGCATAATATTTAAGTCCAACACACAAATATACAGTATTTACAATATTCTTAACATATATAGTAATAATAATTAATAAATAGAAAATTAAAACCAATTCAAAAAGTTGGGCGTCTGGCAGTGTACCTTAAATGCTGGCAGCATTTCCTCACTGTATTGCGATACGTATTGGAGGAAAGCACCTGCTCTAGGTTCATCGGTACTATCTACCAGGCGCCAAAATACTGCAAATTAGTAATACATATTCTGTACGATGAACTGAGATTTTAGATTTGCTAAAATATAGATTATAGGTGTATACTTATGTATCATTGTAAACATTCAGTCCGGAATTTCAAAAAACAAATATCAGTTTAGAAATGTCGAAACTTAAATTAGTTCACTACTCATTGGGTAATCCCAGTAGTAGACATACTAGCTGATCCGGCAAACGTCGTTTTGCCATGTATATCATTTATAATAAAAAATAGGGGTTGATCGTAGAGGGGTGAAAATTAGGGGTTATATGTATTTTTTTATGTTGTATCATAAAAAAAATAAAAATTTATCTAAAAATTAAAAAAAAAATTAGGGGTGGACTACCCTTAACATTTAGGAAGATGAAAAACATAGACATCTCAGACATACCCAATATGGAGTTTCATATTCATGAGAATGAGTCAAGCCGTTTCGGAGGAGTTTAACTAGAAACACCGCGACACGAGAATTTTATATATTAGATTTTCTAAGGAATATAGACGACCAGCCATCTATTGCTACCGATCACCAACAACGATTGTTTCAACAGAAAACGAACCCATCACCTCCGGGTTCCGCCACATGTTATTTTCGTACCATGTAAGCAATATGAAAAGGAAATATAACAATACGTCTTCAATATTATGAATTATAAACTTAAATTTGACATAGGATGGGTAATAAACATTAATAAAAAGAAATCTCTGGATATCAGCTGCGGATTACTAACGAGGGTCATTATTCAGCGCGGTTCATAAAGAATTCCGGTATTACATTAAATATAGGATTAGATATGTCAAATTAAATATATTCTTTATCAAAATTAAATAACAATTTAGCTACAAGCCCGTCTTGATTGATGTCAATTTATATATTTATTTCGTAATCCTTCAGCTAACATAAATAATCTACTATATAAAAATAAGTCGGGTTTTCCTTCCTGAAGCTATAACTCCAGAACGCACGAACCGATTTCCACGGTTTTGCATTCGTTGGAAAGGTCTCGGGCTCCGTGAGGTTTATAGTAAAGAAAATTCTGCAAAAATTTCAACAGAAAAGCGGGATCACCAAACGAAATGTTACATAAAACGAAGCCATCTGGTGGCGGAACGGAGTTCGCCGAGTTTGCTAGTATATAATAAAAAACAATTACACTAATAATATAGCTAGAGATGGAATACATAATATTTACCTACTAAAATGTACAAAAGGGAACAAACAATAAAAAATATTAATTACATTTAACTAAGTGATACCTCATTTAGCTGTGTTGTGTTATGGTGTTTGTGTGGTATGCTCATGATGCAGGTGATTTTGCGCTATAGATATTCTTAACACCCCTTTTAACTATATTCCGCGATAACTTTAACAAGTGAAGGCTTAAATATTGGTCGTTGTATGTCCGGGCTGCGCGATACAAAACTGAGTTTTTAGTCTATAAATTTTTTTTTAAGTGGGTAGGTGTAGCCTCATGGTTTACTAAGTCTACCTTCACAGTACGAACTACTTATAAATGCCAAAAGATTTTTAATTACACATGCATATTTTTTTTTATATTACAAACGGGCTAAAGACTCACCTCATGTTAAGTAATACCGTCGCACACAAATTCGGTCAGAGCTCGCAAGTGGGTTGTCGGCCTTTTAAGAATTGGTACGGTCTTTTCTGGTAAGACATTTAACACTAAAAAAAATCCTTTCAAGAAAATTGAATCAAACTTAAAAATCTACTAAAAATGTCAGGCACACATTGCGAGGAACATCCGTCAAAGACTCATATTTTTTAATTACAAAGCATGTAATTTATATTAAATTTATTTATTTATCAATAACTGTTTATAGGTAATCGCAGCATTTGTTTTATGCTCTTTAAGTGGTGTTAAAACGGCGCCTACGCATTTAAGGCAGCCACGACTCAGCTTAGCAGAAGAAACTCCCAGTTATTTTAATAGAGGCGCTAATGGTAAATATAACTTAATGTGTTTTGTACGTAATAATAGCTTAAGAAATTGTTTCGTATGCTCATGTTTTTTTTCCTTTAACTCGGGGATAGATTCTGTATCAATAAAGCACTAAGCGACATATTTTATGTAGGCGAATTTTGTGTACTTTGTAAATGGCATCACTACCAATATAAAAACAAATGAATTAGAATTTTTCACTCTTCTACGATCTTTTAAAAATATAGCCAAGAGCGAACCAAATAGTCTCGTCTAGTTGGTAATGGTAGGGAGGAGTGATGGCAGGAGAAGTTTGGGTCGTTCGCCATCCCGTTGGTCTCACCAGGTAAAAACAATTATGGCTCTCAACATCCCTAATCCACTGAGACAAGCTGAGGATAAAGTGGTGTGAAGGCAGCAAGTCGGTGTAACACTTTGCAAGACAAGCACGACCTTCAGTAATTAACTTTGCGGAGGATAAGAAGACTTTCTCTCTTTTCTTCTCTTCTTTGATCTTTTACTGACAAAACTTTTGTAATAAATTATTACCTTTAAAACTTTACTTTACTGATTTAAGAGCAGCTTTAGGTCCAGCATTACAAAATATTTCATTTTCAGGAACATATACGTTTGGATACGATGTCCTTGACCCGGAAACAGGAAATAACCAGTTTCGTTCTGAAGAGCGGTACCCAAATGGCACTGTAGTTGGAAGCTATGGGTACATGGACGCTCTGGGGAAAGCTCGTCGGTTTGACTACATTGCTGATGACAAAGGATATAGGTAATTATTATAAACTTACTTTTTATAATCAAACTATTGTTATTTGTTGCACAATAAGAATATTTTCCGTTTGGGCCTAGGACAGGTTGAGAAGATTTAGTTTAGGAATGTTAGTGAATGTATAAATTTTAGAATCGTTAGAGAAAATTTTGCTTTTAAGAAAGTGGTTAAAGATGAAAATATTAAATATGTTGATGTTTTACAACTTTATGTCAAAATATTTTTTATTTAATTGCGTGTAAATTTATTACCTAAATAAATATGCCATATACAATACGTTTTGTATTTAGTAAATTATTTGTGTATATATTTTTATGTATTTGATACTCTTTATTACAGAGTCGTGAGTAACAAGTTACGTCAAGAACCCTACACACCAGCTGCATTTGTAAATCCATCAACAGAAGATCCTGTGGTATGGACAAGACCGCCTAAACGGAAAAACAAAATAAACAAACCAATTGAAAGAAGGCAATTTAATCGTGTACAACCTCCAAGCTATTACTTATTATATTAAATTATAAATTTTTACTTAAGAGAAATAAATTATTAATGCAATATTTCTTTCAATTATAATATGTCATGTTTGACATCCCGAAATTTCCCAATGGGGCAGACCGTTTTTAATGATAGTAGGTGATCAGGCTATTCCTACTAACACGAAACAATTATTATGTGGCGGGGAATCGAAGGTATGTCCTATATGTTATACGCCAACTGTTTAATTACTAAGCATCTAACGCCATCCAGACAAAGGCACTCACACACTTTGATCTTAGCTGGCCTCGAGTAGACTCGGCGACTTTATAGAGGCGCTGTTTAAAGCCAGCTGCAGACTCTCGCGAGGCAAACAGACAGTGCAGACTACACGAAAAGTAGCCATCCACACTCGATTTAGTTAGTTGCTCGCTACATCTACTACATGATGAAGGTGATTGGACTGACTGCGTTAGCTACTTTATGATCCAACATTATACTACCTTACATGAATATTTCAAATAGAAATAAATAATACTAATCTATTTGATATAATTCCATGCAAGCAATTCGCAAAACTGCACTCCGTCATGATAAAAAACCTTACTATGCAGTAATTAACAACAAAGTGAGCGAGCACGAAAGTGTGGTTGATTCCCTCACCACCGCGTTCCTCTTAATTCGTGCCCAAAAAACCGACACAAAACGGAGCGGCAGCGAGGCAAGGCGAGGGAAGACGAGGGGTTCTCATAAGAGAACCGTCCACACTCTCGCACTCGCGTCATTTAGTGGAAAGTGTGGATGTATGATTTTAAAGGCAAACTTTTTAAATACCTTTTACGCTGATTTAAAATATTACAATGTCATTATTGAACTTTTGACAGTAATGACAGATGTAAAATGATTTTAGTTCTTTAATGTGGTTATAGCTTTGAGTTTAAAGACATTACAGTGGTACTCGTATACGTTAGAACTGTGTTGAATATGCAGAGCTTTCAAAGGATGAAGCTCATAATTTGTTTTCTTTTTTCTCATAATGTTATAGTGCTTATAGTCACAGGTAAACAGCGAATAGTAGACTTTTAAAAAACTATTTTATAAAAAAAAACCTGTATTCGAGTAATATAAAAAGGGTTACATTAAGTTGATGGTATTATATTTAATATTAATAGACGACGCAGTGAAGTGCTCCTCCAAATTCTTCCATTTGTCTCTCGTCTTCGCTACTATTTCCCAATTTTTCCCCGCTATTTCCTCTTCCCTTATTTTTTTCTTCCCACTGGGCTATTCCAAGTAAAGGTCATTTTTACTCATCTGTCATCACCAACGCGGGCAACGTGTCCAGCCCATTTCCACTTTAACTTTTTTTGAATGTGTTTGTAAAGCTTCATATTACACTGTTACTAAATTATCTTTTCAACCCTATAGCCCTTTGGCATACTCCAATCTCCTTATTAGCCTTATTATAATCAATATAGATGGTATGCATGTATCCATGACTGTTCTTTTTTTAAAATTAATATATATATAATTTTTCATCATCGGACGTCGAGGTAGAATACGAAATTCCACCCGTTTCACTTCGACGTCCGTCGTTTCACAACTGAGCGTTTCTTAAGGCAATTGTTGCCGCGCGCTACAAGGTGGAACCAGCTGCCCACTGAAGTATTTCCGATTGTCCTTCAAGCAAGGAGCGTACCAATTCTTTAAAGGCCGGCAACACACTTGCGAGCCCTTTGGGACTGGAGAGTGTCCATGGGTGGCGGTATTACTTAACATCAGGTGAGCCTCCTGCCCATTTGCCTCCTGTTCTATAAAAAAATGTAATTATATTAAGCATTAACTAATTCTAGTAAACTAAAGTACAATAACCCAGTTGCTTTAAGTATATTGTCCAGGGTTGTGGTTTCCCAGTATCTGGTGGCACTCCAATAAAGAAGGTAACTTACTTAGTTGAATATTTTTCTAGCTTATCCTATAGAAAGAATAGATCCTGATAATTCCGAATTAAAAGATGAACGGCGATATCCAAATGGAACAGTTGTGGGAACATATACGTATAAAGATAGGGAAGGCAATCCTGTACACGTGAAATACTTTGCTGACGATTCAAGTTATGGGTAATGTACCAGTATCTCTATTTCTTATTCTAACTCTGTATCGGCTTTAGAAAGTTTCATGAAAGGACCGAAGTCACTATTAAGAAGAGGTTTTAATTTCAGAAATTTGACAATTACAATGACATTTGACCGCTGTCAAATATGCTAATCTGTATACAGAAAAAATGGTTTGACAGCTCTTGAAACTAGATTTTGATTGACATTTTTACGGACCTAACTTAGTTCCTAAAATGAATTAACTTTTTTCAGACAAAACTCAACAACTACAACATTGCTTTTAAAAATGAAAAGGCTCTAAGTAATTCATATTTATTACAACATTTATGAAAAGAGCAGTGTTGTCTTAGTGACTTCAGCGTGTGACTCTCATCCCTGAGGTCATAGGTTAAATCTCCGGCTGTGCACCAATGGACTTCTTTCAAGGTGCGCATTCGCTCGAACGGTAAAGGAAAACATCGTGAGGAAACCGGCTTGCCTTTGACCAAAAAAGCCAACGGCGTGTCTTAGACACAGAAGGCTGATCACCTGCTGCCTATTAGATTGACAAATGAACATGAAGCCGATACAGAAATCTGAGGTCCAGACCTGAAAAGGTTGTAGCGGTGATTACGATAATTAAAAATCCTTAGCGATTTGTCTTATTAAAATAAAAAAATAAAAAAATCAGTGGCGCCTCCTTAGGTCCTCTACAACCTCTTTAGGTCTGGGCCTTAGATTTCTGAATCTGTTTCATGATCATTAAAATTTTTTATTTCAAATATTTCAGTGTGGAACTGAAAAGCTTTAAAGTCGCGGATTCAAAATTTCCACTTCAACAACAAAAATCGGACTTTTCTGTGAAAACGGTTGACATGAAAGTTGATAAAGGTTTTGGGTTATTCGATGATAAAACTCAACCGGTCCCTAAATCAGAGTTTGAGGTTTATATGGAAAACGAGATCAAGCCAGAAAAATGCGGCACAGAGAAAGTTCGTGTATATTATGACAAGAATAATAAAAGAAAGATAAGAAACGCTTTTAATCCATACGAATCGTTCCGTTCATGTCAAGGTTTTTAATTTTTAATAAGTATTTTATATATGTATTATCATAATTATTTTCTAATAAAATTGTTATTTTTTAACCACTCTTTTACTTATTTACAAAAAAAAATAGTGTAAGTAGGGCGTTTAAATTTGAATAGTATTTAATTGAATTGTTTATTAAAAAGCTAAACATATAAAATTGATTGTATTCTGAAGCCGCATTATTTAATAAATTAAAAAAAACGCGTGTAACAAGATAAAACTCTTTTTGAAATTTCGCCTTATTCTACTGTTTGTAGAATACTTAAAAACGTTATTTAATACATTGAAAGTTTTATTATAAAGCTTTATATAGGTTAATAAAAGTTATTTAAATACATATCTTAAAGAAATAAAAAAAGAAAATTAAATATAATTTATTTTAAAATGGTGTCGGTTTTTTGTGACGATGTGCGCGCGCATCGTAAAATTTTACTCTCATCATTTTTCCCTAATGCGCCAAAAGATGTATGACTTCAAAAATAATATTTATTCTACAATTATAAATAGATACCAATAAATAACGTCATTACAGATAGATTATCAAAAACTCCTTAATACTTCCTATATATTCTTTACATACTCTGAGAGTCCGATTCTCACGCATATTTTTATTAGGTCAAATTTTGTCAATTCAATCCATGGTAAAAGAATAATTGCTTATAATTCTGTGTCGACTCCAGGCCTCATTGAAACCGTTAGTTAGGTTACAATAATTTCCTTACATATAAATGATCGATATCTCGCGGGTCTCGCTCTACATTTAATAGTAGGAACTATTTAGTATTCTAAATGAACGTAGATACGTAACGTTACTTAATAGTAGACTACATTTGATCAATATTCAAGATTCTCATATTGATATGTTTTCTCTTCGGAAATCACTTATTCGTTTGTGCTTTGATTTTTAAAACTTACGTAGAGAACTTACATAGATACAAAAGTACATATTTTTTTATATAATGTGACAAACGGGCAGGAGGCTCGCCAGATGTTATGCCCATGAACACTCACATTGCCAGAAGGCTCCCAAGTTCGTTGCTGTTTAAGAATTAGTACGCTCTTTATATACGCTTTTACACTATGTTTTTTATCACATTGGAACGGGTTTTCTAGTATAGAAATCATTACTTTGGTTTAAATAAACACGACTCTGAAAAACTCTACGCCATGACAGACAATGCAACTTGTCGATAAAACAGATCAAGCGCCAACTAGCGGCCCAGACTGTTTTACCGACGTTTGAACAGATATTCAGGGTGTCGGTTTTTTGTGACGGTATGCGCGCAACGCAAAAATTTACTCTCATTATTTTTTCCTAACGCGCCAAAAGAAGTATAACTTCAAAAAGTAGGTTGAAGAACTCTTTTTAAATGCATTTTTCGCGCCAATAACATTGCTATTGTTACATTAATATAAACCACAATGGTTTTAAAATATATCATGATTTAGACTATATTATACTGTAAAATCAAATAAAATGTATTTTGTATTTGTTTTATTTTTGCATAGTAAGAGCACTCCGTCTATGCAGACGCCTTCTATTGTTGTAAAACGCAACGACATCATTATGAAATATTAGATATTTTTTCGAATTAGCATCAATATATGCTAATTGATGACCAACTTTGACTAGTTTTAATAATAAATAACTAGTTTATGTTACAACAATAACGGGAGTCACTGAATTTGAATTTGCCATATCGTTGTTATACAATAAAAATAAACTGCCTTACAATGAAAATAATAAATCTGAAAATAGCATACCCAGACTTGGGCTACTACAACTACTACATTTAAAATTCGCTCAAACGGTTAAGGAACCATCGCGAGGATACCGGCTTTAGACCCAAAAATTCGACGGAGTGTTTCAGGCACAGGAATCTGATCACCTACTGGCCTATTAGATTAACAAATTATCATGAAACAGATACATAAATCTGAAGCCCAGACCTAAAAAGGTTGTAGCGCCACTGCTTTATTATTTTTTAAACACAATATAAAAAATACATATTAGTGTACTTCTAAAAAAAAGTTTAATAAGTCAAACAAATTACTACATTAACCATATCGAGAAAAGCAGTAGACAAAAATAGTATATTCTAGTCACGTAGTGCCAAGTAATGGTGATTTCTCATTTTATGTTTTACTTCACTACAATATGTCACTAATACGCGACAAATGTTATGTAATTCCAAACCTACTTTCAACTAATTGTCTGACAATCGTTCAATTGCGATTATGGAAAGTCAGGGTTATTGCCTAAACGAAAAAGGGAAATATATTTTTTTCAGTACTAAATTATCTCGTCGGCCGCGGCGTCTAATCTCCATTAAGATCGAACTCCACACAACGCAAAGTAATACGCAAGCGTTTTTATTAAACCCAAATAATTATAAAGTTGTGATTGAAATTGTATTCGAACTTATTTTTATGCATTGTCTATTAGTTGTATGACACCAAAGACAATTATTGTCTTTGGTTATACTAAGGAGGAATAATGCGCTACTAAGACGCAAAAGACGGTAGCAGTTTAGTTAGATTATTATAGCATTGTTTTAATAAGTGTGTAATAGAAACATCGATTGATTTTGACTCCCACGGAATACATCGGAAGGAAGTGCAATGCAAAAAGGTAAATTGTATTACTCAATCGTATTGTATTTGTTCAATGAATAACATTGCATCTATCAAGGCGTATACCCACTATTAGACATTATTAATAACTACATAGTTTTATTTCACTTCTTTCATTATTCACGTGGGTAATGCATATTGAACCAAACAAAATTTTTATTAACATAACCTCCAAATAAGAAAAACGACATAATGATTACGCTGTTTTAACAAAAATAATTTACGTCTTCATTGCAGCGACTACTGCCCTGCGATTCTGTAACTCACTTTTTGAACTCACACAGCGGTTTTCGCATCGGCGGTCGCTCTCAAATCAGTCGTGAAGCAGTCATTTTATGATTTGGCATTCTGAAAAGGTGGGAGCTTGTAGTTTATTGTTTATCCTTGATGCGTATTCTACAAAGTGTACTATGGAGAGTGTTCTGAAGAGTTGTTTGGGTTGATCCCTCCTGTCTCATCACCTCATTTCATCCGTATCATCTCTGGAGGTCTTCCACAGTTCAGAAGATATTTTCTTTTGCGAACTAGCAAACTATGGATTCGTCCCAGTGGGGGTTTCCCTAGGCGATACGACCTACAATTGTTTATAAAAGGAGCATTCTCCTCCGTTATAGGCCGACAACGCACCCACTAAAATGGGTGTCTATGGGCTGCGATGACTGCCCTTTTTACCCGTAGGCTCGTGTACCCCTATCCTATACAAAAACAATAGTATATTAATTGATTTTAATGTTTTTATTATACAAAAGATAATTTTAATTGACGTTCGTGCACGTAATATATGGTTAGTGAAACTCATCAGTACTAAATTATATATATTATTTTAATTAAATAAGTATTATATTGTTATATTAATTAATATAATCATTGAACTTCAGTACTGATGTTTACAGTAACTCAATTACCGATTAATTAGGGTTGATCATGCTGATAATTGGCATTATTTACATAACTTATCGTTAAGTTGTTATTTAGGTAATAATTGAATTGATGTACATGGAATATTGACGTTCTATAATCTAGAAGTAAAACAGGGTAAAGACCGTGTTATCTGCATATAGGTAAATTTTTCTTCATCGTCTTTATGTATGTTATTTTATTTAATTTTTGCTCTCAAACATCACACATGTTAAAATCAGGACAATCAAATACTTATGAAAATGTTATAGACAGGATTTACACGTGTGAAAATGACATGAGAACTTAAGAAGGCGCAGCGCTAACCATATCCCTGCAACTTCCTCACAATCGAGTAGCCCTCATTATCGCAGCACAACTCACGAGGGGACTCTTTGTATGGAAGAAGTAGCATGGGTCCGCCAAGCATCCGCGAATATACAATGTAAATACATAATTATGCAGGAATATAGAGACAAAAGAAAGTAATTAAAACAGCAAGGTTTTTTTACGACTTGCCTTTTTCCAGGGGGTAGACAGAGACCACAGATCTCCACTTGCTACGGTCCTATGCCTCTCTCGTTTCATTCACTTGATGACATTCACCCTCCATGCTCGTCGGCTATGGCTACTTTTAACTAGTCCCATCTTTAGTAACTGAACCTAGTAAATGAATCTGTTTCATGATTATTTTAACATCTAATTGGTAAGTAGGTGATAAGCCTCCAGTGCCTGACACACGCCGTCGACTTTTTGGGTCTAAGACATGTCGGTTTCCTCGCGATGTTTTTCTTTACCGTTCGAGCAAATGTTAAATGCGCACGTAGAAAGTCCATTGGTGCACAGCCGGGGATCGAACCTACGACCTCAGGTATGAGAGTCGTTCTTGTTATTACGTTATCTTTGTTTATACAAATATTTACCTTTTGTATTTAAATTTATTCAAATTTGTTAGTTACAAAATGTAGAAAGAATAAATTTTAACTTTCAGGATTACAGTTACCATATAAACGATGTTGCCATATTCGTTAAGTTATAACTATTTATATGATAAAATACGCATTACTATATAAACAGATGAACAACGCATTGAATTTAATAAATATATTGTTTAACGTATTTACCATATTTAATATTATAATTAAGTTAAAAAAAAATAGAGCAGAATAGACCAATACCATGACGGAACAAATAATATGTTTCTAATATTCGTTACCACCTCTTGTGTCTACATAATATAAAGGTAGGTGCGTGTCACGCACTGCACAGTACTCAGTTTCTAGTATTCAATTGTGGTTGTTTATTTTGTAAGACATGGAGTTTAAGGTAAGATGGATTATGTATGTGGAAATGAGTTCGCTTTTCTCAAAGAAATTTAAGTATATAGAGCGTTGGGAAAATTGTTTTTCCAACGCTTGAATTATAGACAACTTTGTCAGGAGGTAGTTCGGTACTAATGGAGACAGTCTATAAGAAGGCTTGCTGGTGTGTTGCCGGCCGTTTCAGAAAGGTTTAATCTGGAATTTTCTTCCAGAGAATTGTAAGAGTAATATCTTAGTGATACGAATTTAACAATATTATTTATTGTATTTACTTCTAGTAACTATGACAACAGATTCTGAGCCCCAGACCGAAAAAGGGTTGTAGCACCATGATTTTAACTAAGTACTATGACAATAGTGACAGTAGCTCCATTAACCGCTGCATCGCACCCACTTAGATGGGTGGTACTGTTCCGAAGGCTCGTCGAGACGGTGTCTTATATAAAAAAGATGCTCGTTGGAGTATGCGTAATATAAAAAAAATGTATATCCCTTTATAAGTTTTATTTTTTTTTGTTTTGAGTCTGTTTGGTCATTGGGCCGTAAATAAATAAATAAAATAAAAACTATATAAACTAATCACGTTTTCAACTTATTACAGTGTTTTGCGGTCGTTCTTTTGGCAGTGAGCGTAAATTGCCGAGTAACATATCCGAAGCTTGAAGACTTGCAATCGCAGGGATCATTTGCTCAAGCAATCCATCGACCTGTTCATCATTATGTACCCGAAGAACACCATGTAGATTATTACGTGAGTAATTTATTAATTAAAGTACACCACATGATATATATTGGATTTTCAACAGTTTTAAACATAAATTTTGCAAAAAATTAATAAAAATATTACACTTCCAATTTTAGTTTTTACTAGTAGTTTTTTGCTTAACAATGCGACTTAGGTATAGGTGCTTTACAATGCTTTATTTTAGAGATCAGCTCACTACCGAATATATCAAACTCTGCATAAGTAGTGTTTATTGTGTTATATGTTTTCTTTGTTTTGTTTCTCATTTCTCAACAATTAAATCACAATGTGCCACAGCCAAGCTTGGCAGGGAACAGCTAGTAGTACTAGTACTTATATAAAATTCGAAATGTGTGTGCGATATTTCAATCTTCATTATTAATCCTAACGCTTATTTAAACGTGGAGTAGTGGACTATACATAATTGATGTGTATGCCCTTGTCTTGCGAACTGCTAGTAAATGTAAATTTCGATTCAATTTAACATCTTTTCTGTTGACGTTCGTAAGTGTACTTGGTTACCTGTAAGAATTTTGAGTTGGAGTTTGAGGTAGCGGCTTCGCACGGCTCAAGAAAAGTAACTTTAAAAAAATTACAAATTAATAGTTCTTGTTACTTAAGGATAACGTAGCATTATAATAATACAAGAATTTTTGAATGTAATACAGGTAATTATGTTTCTTGTAGTTAGTTACTCATTATAATTTTACTGACATAAGATTATGTGTAGTTTTTATGAATAACACATTCAACTCCGGCTTCAATCAAACAAAGGAAAAGGGAATGAATGCAAAATCATTTCCCATTATGTTTTTCAAACTATGAATAGCTGATGTCTTTAATTGTTTTCATACCAATGACCTTGACATTTTCCCACAGAGTTTATTCAAGTGAAAACAAAGCGAAACAGTTTCTGGTCATATGTGAAGAGTTTTCTCTATATTTACATACTGTTTTGTACTAAGATGCTTTTGGTAAAAATCGAATCGAACATTCTCTAATACATTTCATACTTTGACTTGGTACCTAATTACATAATCCAAATCATAATTTAATAAATACCTCTTATATATTCTATAGCGTAAGCATTTAAATATTAGCAATATGTTGTAAAAGAAAGCGATGGTGTCAAATTATATAATACTATGTGATATGTTTTGCACGTATTATTTATTTAAAATAATTATATCTTACTATTTACTAAATAAATAGATAATTATTTACCTAATACAACTAAACTCATTGATTTGACTGATTAAATCCGTTAATGGGATACGAGTTGATTCTTCTCTTTGTTGATTTCCTTCCAATTGGTATTGTTTCGACAAAAATCGAACCCAGGAGTTCATAGGATAAGAAGTAACAGATGTAATGTGTGTCTGACGTATATAACGGTGATTTAATCTTTGTTATTTATATCTAACTAGAGTTCTTAGAGCCCTTAATATGCGCACTTATATATCTTATAAATAAAAGCCCAAATTTCAATAAATAATTTGTATAGAACGAGCGGCGGGATATTCTTATGTAAAGTAATACAGCAACACTCAAATTGTCAGGAGGCGAAGTCGCTGCCGACCTATTATAAGTTTAATAAATAAAAATAAAAATATACATATACATATATATATGTCAAAAGGGGAGAATAGAAATAGCATTTAAATTTACTGCCTGTTCCTCAAATCAAGAGTGTGAAAAGGACGAGAAAAATTGACAAGAATTTTCATTTTTATTTTCATGAAGTTGATTAATAAACGTGATATATTTATATTTATTTATATTAACTAATTCCGTAAAATAACAATTAGCCTCATTCAGTGTCAGTGCCGTGAAGTTGGCGTAACGTTCCGTAGTTTCACTTATGATTGATATCAAGGTACTAAATCGTTTCTTGCTGTTTTAGTATACCCGTGACTTCTAGAAATTAATAAGGCGAAATAATAATTTTTAAATATATTTACGATTTCAATGAAAGTTAAAATGAAATACATATGCAATGTTTTTTTAAGAATTATGCTATTTTCTTTATAGAATCTAAATACCTCATAGATATATAGCTCAACATCACTAGTTTGGGTAACACTTTAGTAATAAAACCGTTGGGCCTGGGACCCAAAAAGTGTCTTGCTAAAATCCTAACGCCAACAATAAGGGATTCTTTGAGATCCACAAAACCCTTTTGGGTCTAAGGCGAGCCGGTTTCGTCATATGTTTTCCTTCACCATACGACTGTTGAATGCGCACAAAGTCGATTGGTGCACAGCCGGGGATCGAACCTACGACCTCAGCTCATCCCTTCGCACGCAGAAGCCACTAGGCCAACATAATAGGCCAAAATAAAACTATGATCTAGTTTTTAAGCACTGTTTAGGCTTTGCATAATATGTATTATTTATTTTCAGGCTTACCCGAAGTACGTGTTTAAATACGGTGTCAACGATTTTCATACCGGAGATATTAAAACACACCATGAAAGTCGCGATGGGGATGTGGTCACAGGTATTCTTTAAACTTAACCAGATTGATTACGATTGCCAGAAGTCTTACTCTTGTAATACTAATTTTGATAAAGAACTCAATAAGTAGCCTATAATTTCAGTAAAGTTCGCTTTCTTTTCATAGAATGGGGGGCAAACGGGCAGGGGGCCCATTGCCACTCTCAATGCCAGAGGGCTCGCGATTGCGTTGCCGGCCTTTTAATCTCGCTATGTTTATAGCGCTCGAATAACGTGACTGCTTTGGGTTGGCAGACAGTTAGTTCGTATATTAATAAACTTTCGTTTTCTCTATGCCCCATTTTCTAGAAGGATGTTTTTTGGAGTTTTGCCTATTACTGAAATGATGATAAATATAAATAAAATATACATATTAATATAAACGAGAATTTCTATTTTAGAAATACATTAGAATAGAAACTAGAAAATGATCACATATACAATAAAGTACTTCCCTGGGTATATATTATCTTTAGGTATATATATAATTCTACTGTACGTGTGTATGTAACTGAACTCCTCTTAAACGGCTGTATGCGTTTGGGAGGCGCCTTGGATGGTTTTGAAATCAGCACGGCAGATGGCGCTGCAGTCGGTCTTTTTTATCGGGTCCGCTAATTATTTATAAATATGTACATAAATCAGTCAAATATCTGTAGACATTTTAGTTCCGGTCAAATAGAACTCTTTAAACATTGCATCATACAATGACTAGGGTCTAACTTCACTTATTATATAATTTTTTGTCTGCTTAACTTTTACCTAAATTATCCAACGGTAGGTGTGTCACACCATCACGCACTCGGAAACCAAATTATTATAACTTACCTGGCAACGAACCTATTTGATTATTAATTATAAAATTATCCTCCCTATGGAGCAGTCTATTGTTTCATTCCGTGAAAAATCCGAAACAGATGTTCTTCCGTTAGGATGAAACCCACTGAATTTAAAATTACCTTTTACAAGATTAAATGTAGTTAATACTTCTTGTATCAACGTGTCCATGTGTAAAATTTAGTAATAAATTAGAAATAATGCCTAAAAATACTAGACAAGCTTTTTTAAAAGATGGTCAAGACTTCTGAGGAAACTCTGTTCCACTGGATTATTATTAAATGATTTTTTTTCTTATAAATATTAAATTGTCTCTGCGCACAATTTATCATTACGATTTAGCCTAACTTAGTTTAGACTCATAAGTAATTTAAAACTAACCAAATTTACTAAAAAGAATATTAAAGAAGCCAATAACACTACTTACAGTATCTATTAAGGAGAAGACACTATGTTCTTGTATACTATTTTTTATTGATATTTAACGATATGTGAAATATTTTATCCTAACACTGCTATCTACTTAATAAATAAATTACTCTTGACATTTCAGGCCAATACAGCGTGGTAGAACCAGATGGCGCTATCCGCACTGTGGACTATACAGCAGATAAACACAATGGTTTTAATGCTGTTGTCCATAGAACTGCACCTATTTCGCCTCATGAAGCTCATTTTGTACATTAATTCCATAAGATATTATAGTATGTCTGACAAATTAGGAGTAGGGCAATGACTTTTAAAATGCTTTAGTATAAATACATGGTAGGTGTTTTTCCATTTATAACAAAATAATATTATATTAATATTTAAATTTTCTTCTAAAAGTTATTGTTATTATTGTTTGATTTTGAATGTTTAAAAAATGTTAATTAATTGTAAATTATTTTTAGTGTAGATCTCGATATAAAAATGTGTTTCTTGTTATTTTATCGGATTTGTTACACGGAAGTACCTGAGTAAATATGTTATATCAATATTATTATATACTTAAGATTGTGTAAGAATATTTTTAGTTGTATATTAAATAAATTATAAATATATTATGTATCACTTCAAATTATTCTAACATTCCCCTGATAATTACATAATTAATAAGTTGATAATATATTCCAAAATGCTTCTGTGCCTTTTTACTAAAACTTTTCTGGATTAAAATTCAGCTTCTTTAGTTACATATGAACACATATTGTAATCTTAAAAAAATCTTGAAAATGATAGACTAGAAATCATACAACATTTATTTCCAAATAGTCGCCATCAGCCGTCCCAGTTTTAGTCTACGAGGCTCATTCTGATATGTATCTTTAATGCCCTTTTGAATTGGTTAAACGCTCTAATATGCCGAATTTTAGACGGTAATTGAATTAATAATTGATCACCCTCATACTTAATGGACTTCTTGAAATAATTTGTACGCGGCTGAATACACCCTCAATATTTATATTTACTGGCAATAAACCTTCAATATTTTGAATCACCAAGTTTTTGTTTTACAAGTAAATTAAGGAGTTTTGTAACAAACTGCAATCATTACATCATGCCCCGCATGATACCTTCAAGCAATTATTTAAAAAATTAAAACATCATATTAATATATTGTATCTACATAATTAATTATGTCTTCTAAAGTATGTCTTTATAACTTTCATACAAATATAGGCCGGGTCAGATTCTAAGAATTGCGCTAATGCCTACGCAGACCAGCATTCTTCGACGCCAGACAGTCTGGCGTTACTTCACGTCGTGCCAAAATCACAAGACTCCTCAGTACTCTCTTTGTTGTGGAAGTGTGATCATCAAAAATAAAGACTTAAAATGTGAATACAATATTCTAAAATGAATTTATATTTGCGGATAATTTTTATTGCTTTGCTGGTAGACTTGTTAGACACTAAACACGCGCCAACAAACGATGTAGACAATATTAGAAAATCGCTAGAGGAGCATCAAGATAAGCTGTTAGTGAATAAAAGTAAAATTAAAAACACTCCATTGGTAGTCGGTAACGTAACGAAAACTCATATTAAACCGGCAATCATAAAGAAACAACAACACGATAAGCCGAAGCTAATTACTCGAGAACAAATAACCGACTGGGCCAACGAAATACGTGAAAGATTATTTGAAATAGAAGAAAAGGTTGTTAGAAGAAACGTATTATGGAAAGGTTTCTCAGATATCACGGTAGAAGTAAGAAATGGGTCAGCAATTCTGGAAAAAGTAGCTAATGCTTTAGAAGATGTCTTTGAAAAACGAGGAAAAGCAGCCGAAGCTATTATGCGTCGAGCAGAAGAGCTCTCTAAAAACATAATGAAAAACAAACTTGAAGCACCGCCAAACTATACGTTTGATAATAGTGTCGACTTAGATATTTTGAAAAAAGTGGAACCTACTGAAAGTGAGTGGGAATTTTCGTCTAATTGTAAGAGCATTAATAAAATAAAATTGCAAAAGAGTACACATTTTAATGCAATGATTTCATTAGAGGCAAGCAGTGCTCATGTTGCAGCAGAAGTGTTCACTTGTGATTCTAAAGTAACACCTCACTTATATTGGTCTGAAGGCCTGCTATCCACTTTTCGTGAGAATTATGCCCAAGATGCCACGCTGGACTTTCAGTATTTTTGTAGTGCCCAAGGATTTTTAAGACATTACCCCGCGGCCTTATGGCAAAGCTTGTATAACGTAAATATTGGAGCAGATGATGTATTTGACTGTCGTTTAAGACCATGGTACGTAAGTGCTGGTGGAGCGCCTCGCGACATCCTCATTTTATTAGATGCTTCAGGTTCTATGTACAATTCATCAAATAAAGTGACAGCAGAACATTTCACTGGAACACTTTTAAACGCTTTAACAGATGACGATTATGTGAATGTGTTACGATTTAACAGAACTGTTAAATCACCAATAAGTTGCTTTAGTGACAAACTAGTTCCTGCTAATAATGTGAATACAGCAGCTATGATAGCAGTTCTTAAAAGTCAAAAGATGAAAAATGAGTCCATGATAGGTGATGTGCTTGCGTATGCTGTTCAATTATTAAAGAAGCAGAGAAATCTTGATAGGCCACCTTCTTGCCAGCAAGCAATAGTTTTAGTAACCGATAGTTTGTATATAGATTACACCACGTTAATGAAACACTTAGACCCCGATGGAAAAATCAGACTATTTATAATGTGGCTACATGACCAATTCGGTTTACGAGATAATACTCGAGTATTAGCAAACGCGTTAAGTTGTGAGCGAGATGGCTATTTCGCTGAACTTATTACTGATTCGGATGTGACAGAGCAAGTTATGAGGATACTTCGCGTGATGGAACGACCATTAGTAGGTCAAAGAAAACACCGGATAAAAGTCCATAGTGACGTATATGCTCATATGGAAGATCCACGGCGAGGCGAATTCTATTGGCAACAAAAAGAAAATGCAGAGCAAGAATATCGCTATCGACAATTGCGAAAGAATAAAAACAAATTTCTAAAAACGGCAAGTAAGGACGTTACATATATGGAAAAACTGCATAAATATGGGCAGTACTATGAAGATCAAGAAGTTAATTACAGACTAGAAGTAAGCATTTCAGTTCCAGTTTTTGAAAGTACGATAGTTGAAAATATAACGATAAAACTAGACGAAGAAAAACAACGTAATTCTACAAGGTCGTATCCGGTCAATCGTTTGTTAGGAGTAGCTGGTGTGGACATACCTCTTGATCATTTAAAATTACTATTCCCTTATTATCTAACGGGGTCTGGTGGGACCCTCTTTTTGGTAGATCACCGAGGTAATATTGTACTGCACGACAACACGAAACCTGTTTTTGACGGAGATATATTAAGACCTGGTTATCGAACTGTTGATTTATTAGATGTTGAACAGCCAGCCGTAGACCATTATGCCAGAGAATATCCACAAGAATGGCTCGATTTTAGAAACGCAATAGTTATAGACGAACCGAAAGGCTCGAAGACTATGTTTGCTAAAAGTATCTATGAAAAAGGAATGCGAGTAATTCTAGAGATGAGAGATTATTACTGGAAACGTATTCGTAATCATTACACGCTTGTAGTATCTCTTCCAAAGTATAACCAACAACATGCCGTACCCAATGCAGATTTCACACAAAAGCTAGCGGAAGATGCGCTCAGTGCTTTATTAGGAACAGACTTTGCAGTACATCCAGAATGGTTATATTGTAGGCACGTAGATCCTCATTTCGATTCTAGAGAGTTAGAAGTTCTTCATTTCCTTAGACGACGAAGGGATGAACCTAACTTTTTGCCAAAGAAAATCAAACATTTATTCTCACCAATACCACTAACATTGCTTGAGAAACCTTATCAATGTGATATATAATTAATGGGAAGGCTAAGTAAAGAGGCAACTGCCACCCAACAGTGGGCTCTTGAACACGAAGACCCTGATACGGATCGAGACTGTTCTGCATGTCTTCTCGGATCCAATACGGCATTCTTTGCTACTGAGAATGGTTTGACTCGTTGGCAATTGTATCATGCAACAAGTTCCCATGCAGATCCACCTGAAGGTTCTGTATGGCCAATGGGCCCGTCAGAAGCTTGGTATCGCCGAGCCAGTGCATACCCAGACACGCTTGTAATACACGCACCTATACCAGCCGTTCAAACGCTTAGAAACACTGAACCTGAAGTTCCTCCTCTTGGTCAACGTTGGCAATGGTTGACAGCTGCCAGAACTCTAAGTCACCCAAAGAAGCAAGGCATTATTGGTGTTGCTGGTTATCATTTTTATCCCAGACATTTAAATGACTTACTAGAATCTATAACAAATTATCACTGTGCTTTTGAAGACGAATCAAAGTGTGAGGCTCGTTGCGATGGAAAAACCTGGGCATGCGTTTTAATCGATGACGCTGGATGGATTGTCGCTGACCAAGATAACGATGAAACTATGAATAAACATCTTGCCAATGAATATCCCATTGCAATGAAAGCTTTACTCAATGCTAGCATCTTTAAAGTACGTTGGGTCCACGATTATCAAGGCGTTTGTTTTCCCCCAAAAGATGAAAACCTTAGCGCAGCGGCTCCAACAATATCTTGTATAATTATATCGTTATGGAGATCAATTAAAGCAATAACCTATATATCGCGTGAATTGATGATATCTTTATATTTAATTTTATCTCATAGAACAGTAAATTGCGACACTGAATTTGAGAAGGAGAAACGACGTAAGCGTCTACGTCGTGACTTCGAGCGTGAAAAGTATGAGAGACTGCACGATGATCGTGTATTACTTAATCGAACGAGATTTACTGCCTGTGATAGAAGCAGGCCATTATATGAGTTGCAGAGAAATAAAAAAGCTACTGAAGCATTAAACCGACCGGCTAAACCATGTACATGGCCTCTGGTCGCAAGTGAAATACCTAAAACAAATCTCATACTAATTGCTATTTATAAGCTGTGTCCTTATAAAGGAGTACCTTTGAATAACTCCCTGGTAAATGAACTTGTGGAAATGAACCATGATACCACTCTAAGGGGTTCAGCCAGTCGGCTTGCATGTTGGCGCAATAGAGTATCCTTACCGGCTCGACTTCCGCCTACTACATGCTATCCTCATAATTACTCTTTTGAAGAAGGGTATAGACAATGTGGGCCTTGGCTGCCGGATCCAGAGCCTGAAGATGGTGCTAATAGTCTAAAGCTTGGAACAATAGTATTTTGCTTTATGATTACCTTTCATGTAATTCACAATAGATATTTATTTCATCTTTCATAGCCTGAATACTGAGTAAGTACTTTACTTATGACTTCTATTTCAGAATATCGTTAATCCATAGACTCTGCTTTTTATAAATATCAATGAACAATAATCTATATCATAAGCTCATTGTATAATGCATATTTGCCCAATTCTAACTTTTAAATTTAAATTCGTAAGACGACAACAAATGTATTAATCTATTCTAATCATTAAAATTGAAAAAAAGTATCTTATTGTATTAGTTTTACTTTAAATTTGTAATAATGAAAATATCCGCAATAAATAAATAATAATTTTACGCTTTTATTTCAAATTAGATAGAATTTATTAAATATAATATATATCTCCACACAATAAATTCATAGTTGCACAAGCAATTAGGCTTGTTATATTATGTTCTTTTGAATGTTTATCTAATAATAATAAATTAAGCTTCATTTATTTCACAAAACATTCATCTTTACAAAAGATAAATGAATAACAATTACAAAAGATATACGCACTTAAAATTTTATAGAGAAATAATCATGTATAATATTTTTTTTCCAAGGTCCTCTTATAAAGTATAGGCCTCCTCCATCTCTCTCTATTTTGAGCATTTATCTCCCAATCTTCTCCACCAACTTCTTTAAGCTCGTCAGCCCTCCTCGACCTCTTTTTCTGTTCCCTAGTGGCGCTTTCCACCTTGTCACCCTGTTTCTTTATCTATCATAGTAGTGTCTTCTGTTTATCTAATATCTAATATAAAAATTCGATGCCCTAGATTTGATTCCTATAAACTTGTCGTTGTATTTTTAGTTATAGATCATAAAATATGCTTTGTTTCTTACTTTACTCCAGGTTATTCATAATAGGTAAGATATAAAGACTAAATAATATAGTACAAAGTACAGAAAAAATATTAATAGAACTGTCACTTATAGATTACTTAACAATAAAAATCCATAATCAAGTTTACATTACTGTATGTTAGAGAAGATTATTTAAGTATTTTTAGTAGTCTTTTACGTCATTCTCATTTTTTTTATTATCTAAGTTTATAAAATTTACTGTCTCATTACAGCTCTTTGTATTTTGAAGGATTTATATTTAAAGGTATGTAACTCTCAAATTCCGTCCTACAATAACCGTGAGAGATAGATTACCTCGGTGATAATATTATATCTATACAATGTACACATATATACATGCGTGTGTACTGTGTACATTAAGATAAATAAGTGTTAAGCAATATTTTATCACGTTGACGAAGAACGAAATAAAGGCAGATTAAAAAACGATTATTAAGATTTTTTTTCTCTAAAGATTAGTTATTTACATGATATTGATTCACAGAAGAACTGCCTTGCGATTCTGTAACTCACTTTTCGAACTCACGCAGCGGTTTTCACAGCGGCAGTCATTTTGCGATTCGGCATTCTGATAAACAATAAACTACAAGCTCCCTCCTGGACCAGATAAAGATAAATAACTTACATTTTGAAATATATTAATTACATACATACGTCGTACGTAGTTTTTACAATATCTAATTTTTATATAAATATAAAAAAAAATACACCGAATGTTAGAGGTATATATTACATGGTTTTTGGATATATACAATTTGTTGTTGCTTTTCCGGAAGTACGACTCGAAAATAACATTTTACATTTCCTTAGTTTGTTCATTTCCATTGTGTGGCGAGATTAATGTTATTTTAGTTCCAGCGATTTATGAACAATGGCAGGCCTTGTAATTTCAATTTGTACAGACAAATACTTAATTCAGGTACCAATACAACAGTCTTCCTAGCACTTAGAGTTATTATCTTAGTGTTGTTTCAATTTTAAGCTACACGAGCTATGTTAATTTATATGCTAAATCACCTGTATCAGGAGCACACACCACATACACAACCTCACGTACGTTCACACCAACACATAATACAGCTCAATAAGATACGATTATTACTTAGTCAAATGTATTTAATATTTTTTATTGATTTTCTTTTGTAAATGTTTGAACCTTTTTGTATATAATTTGTATTCCATTTTTGGCCTTATCTTTAGTATAATTGTTTTTTGGTTACATAAAATTTATGTAGGCAGTAGGATTACGAAATAAATAAATTAAAACATTTAAAACGTATCAACCACCAGATCAGATTATTTAAAACTCCTAAGAAAATATATATAGATAATAAAGAAATATATTATGAAAGCTTATTGGAAAAACATCCTGATAATGATAAATATATTATTAACTGTATAGAGTATTTTGTTTCGATTTCTATTGGTCTTTCGATGTGAATTAAAATTAGTGCTATTTTTTTATAAATTGATACTAAATATCACATAATTTTTTCTGTAATTATGTCAGATTGCAATTATTGTAAACTACTTTTAAACTTAAAGTTATTTTTTATACCTTAGGGGGGCAAATGAACCTACGGGTCTCCTAAAAAGGGGAGTCCTAGCAACCCATGGATACCCATTTAAGTGGGTGCGTTGCCGGCTTTTGAAAACTTAAAATTAAACCTTATAAATACTATTATAACAAAGCATGGTTCACATAATGTCCCATAAAATTGCATAATCTAATCTACATGAGATTCGCCATTGCGTCGTGCGAAGTTTTTCACAATTAGACGAAGAAAATTTTCGTCTAGCCAAGGCCTATAGAAGGCATATAAGAGAGGCTTGGAAGGCAATTGTATTATTCGGGGGAAAAATCAAAGAGAATAACACGTAATTCGTGTTTTAAATATGCGTTTTTTTAGTGTATTTGTGTTTGTGATTGCATGTGTTAATGCTGCACCGAAACTAAGTGCGGTGTTCAATCCAGCTTTTGATCCAGGCTATAATGAATATTATGTAAGTATGTAATAAGTTTAATAATAAACCGTGATATTTTTATTTTTTCACACAATATATAAGAAATTATATACCTAATTATTTATTAATTCTTAGAGCAGTGTTGGCGTTGAGCGTGCGACTCTCATCCCTGAGGTCGTAGGTTCGATTCCCGGCTGTGCACCAATGGAGTTTCTTTCTATGTGCACATTTAGCGGTGAAGGAAAATATTGTGAGGAAACCAGCTTGCCTTACAGCAGTGAACTTAAAAGTCGACGGCGTGTGTAAGGCACGGGAGGCTGATCACCTATTTGACTCTTAGATTGTCATTTTTATACACTATTCTTATAAACATTGAAGCAGTAAAAGGATTGCTTTATTTTGTAATTATAATCTTTATTACATTTATAGTTAGGGACTTAAAATACCTAATAATAAAAATCTATCATTGTCATAGATTGATGAATATATTTATTAAAAAAATAATATGTTAAAAATACGTCTATAGAAAATTATTTAATTAATGTAAAACTTTTCAGGATCGTCCAAAGTATACCTATAATTATGGAGTTGCAGACCCCTCTACTGGGGACGTAAAGTCCCAACACGAGACAAGAGATGGAGATGTTGTCAAGGGTAAGAATTAAAAAAAATTTTTTTAATTAAAGTTCACGTAGTATTAAAATATTTAACTACTGACAGATTTATATCATTGGCAAAATAAAATATAATATTTAATTTTTCAAATACAATACACTTGTTGATAAAAGTATTGAACCTTTTTTGACCTCTAAACATTAAAGGTCAATAACGTCAGTTAATATAATTATATATATATGTGAAACCATCTGCCCATAATTCCAAACCAATTCGACTTAGGGTCCTTCAAGAAAAATGCCTACCAGTTCTTAAAAGGCCGACAACGCACTTACGAGCCTTCTGGCTATGTGAGTCTATTGACGGCGGTATCACATCAGATGAGCTTTCTGCCCGTTTGCCTCCTCTTACAGATATAACAAAATAGAAGTTTTTTTTTTGAAAATTTGTTACAAAACAATATAGCCCCTAGCCCCATGGGTTACATACCTTACCCATACCTAAAAATATGATCTATTGTTACATTTATTTATGCACTTCTTGCACTTTTTAGCATTTCTTTTGTTTTCGTTAGTAGGATTGCCTGGAAGAGATCGCTTGTTAGCGATAAGGCCGCCCATTGCATCCCTAATAATATAAGTTATTGTTATATTTGTAATGTAATGAAGAGTTTTAATAAATACATCTGAAATAGTAGAATCATAGATACGTATGTATTGAAACAACGCAGATACGGAATCGACTGCCCGATTAGTTCAATTAAGGGAATAAATCCCTGCTTTCGATTCAATATATAGAGTATTTTTTCATCTTTACTGGCTTACATAAGTTTATGACTACCGTATGTCAAAGGTACAGGATTCATAGTTCGCGCAAATTCGACACTAAATCATTCCCTAAGGTTAAAGAATCATAATGAGAAAAATTATGAATTCCATTCTCAAATGTATGCCGTTCATGTCATATGCCACAACAACGAATAAATTACTGTTGTAAATATGCTAATTTGGCATGTAATTATTTGGTCATTTTGCATAATAGAGCTTGTTACATGTTTTCTGAACTGCGTGCTTCACAGTTTTCAAACAAAAACCATTGTTAGGAATAGGTCAACGATTAGCGAATGTTAACTGTAGAAACACACGGTAGAAATTATTCTTAAGTTACTTTGTTTAATAGATACATAGTAAATTACCATCATATATATTTTATATTATGAATATTAATCAAAAACTAGTCTCAAACTCTAACTTAAAATAACTTTATTCATATACCTAAACAAGTACACTTATGAACGTCAACAGAAATGATGTTAAATTAATTCTAAATTTCATTTACTACCAGTTCGCAAGTCAAGGACGTAGAGCGGGCAAGAAGAACTGGCAAGAAACTCTCCGCCACTCTTTAATGGCCAAGTTTTGAGTGATACAAATTAACATAAGATATCTTATTACATGCTTTCATATAACGCGTAACTATTATTTTGACATGGAAGAAAATGATTTGTGACGAACTAAGGTAGTTTTTACGGTCGACTCAACAACATCTCGCTGATGATAGCTGAAGAATGCTCGAAATGTCGACTTAATTGTTATTGTTTTAAAGCCTCTATTGTAGTTCTATACTTATGAGAAAAAGACTTTATTATACATAATAAAAACTGATGTTTAGTTAAAAAAGAAGCTAGCCTAAGATTCGTATCGTGGGCAGCTAGTCTCTTCCATTTGACATAGTAACGGTACTTGACAATAATTTCTTACAATTTTATACTTAATTGATGCACAATAAGAATACTTTCCGTTTCAGCATAGGACAAGTTGAGAAGATGTTTTTTAAGATTATTAATGAATATAAAAAGTTTTGAATCGTTTGTGAAAATTTTGTTTTTAAGAAGGTTTAAGATAAATGAAGGATTAAAATAAATATAATAGATTTGGAACCTCATCCTTCAGAAAAATTCTTATGTACTATAACATCTGGGCATACATAACGTCTTATTTAAAATCTAAATTATTTTAGATATAACACCCAGACTTACTATAATAATAAATTGATATTACTCCCACCGAATTGTAATATATTCTGCATAGTACAACGCCTAAAAATTATGTGATTACCTACTAAAAGGGGTAAAATAGGGGTAAATAATTTCAATTAAAAGTAATTCAAATATACCACTTATTTACTTTTAAAGAATACATAAAAAAATAAATCAGTGGCGCTACAACCTTTTAAGTACCTACCTAGGTATGGGTCTCAGATTTCTGTATGTGTTTCATGATCATTTGTCAATCTCATAGACAAGTAGTTTATCAGCCTTCTGTACCTGACACACGCCATCGACTTTTTGGGTCTAAGGCAATCCGGTTTCCTCACGATGTTCTCCTTCACTGTTCGAGCAAATGTTAAGTTCAAAAAAAGTCCATTGATGCGAAGCCGGGAATCGAACCTACGACCTCATGAAAGTCACATCAAATAATATTGTCTATATAAAGAAAAGACCTAACAATCGTTGTTTATTTTATTCGCTAATAAACCAAACCAAATTGAAACCATTCTGTAATTTCAGGCCAGTACTCTCTTGTGGAGCCAGATGGCTCAATAAGAACAGTAGACTACACTGCAGACTCAATACACGGCTTCAACGCTCTGGTTTCCAAGAGCAGTCCTAGTCTACACGTGACCCCACAAATCCATCGACAGCCGATACAGCCCGTCATACAATATGTCGCGAAACCTGTGGCCGTACCTGTACAAGTGCAGAAACAATTTATACCCGAAGTTTATCCGTCCGCTTCACCATTTTGTAAGTATATATGATAATGAGCTTTAAAATGTGGGCTTCTGTGTAACAAATTCTCAAGTTTCAAGAATTTTTTGTTTCTTACAATAATTTCTAAGAGGAGTGTACATTTTCGAGAATGATTAGCAGGTAGTGTTAGTGAAAAACCTGTTTTCACCCCTTTTTCCAAGATGGCGGGGGACAAGGGCGCCAACCCCACAAACCTGGGTTTTAACTTGCATTGACCCCCCTACATGTCCCACAAATAAAATGGCGTCCTCTATCAGACTATATTCAGACCATAACATTTCCAAACTGTGACTTATTTATGTGTTCTTAAAATTAAGGGACACATTTGTTACATATAAATAAGTGTAAGTAATATGTCGACCTATGGTTCGTTATATTTATGAATGTATGAAAAAATAATGGGCTAATTTATTACTGCCAAAAGTGACGTTTTACAATTTATTGGCTACAAGTGTACGTTGATTGTTATCATTTGGTTTGCGCTTCTAATTATTAACTAAAATATATATGTAACTTAACTAATGTTAGGTTACTTATCTCTCCATACAGAGCACTTCTATACCCAAAAAGGTTCAAGGTAAACGGTGCGTTATATATATTGCGGGTTTTCTGTAAAACCGATGCTGGTACATTATAAGCTTACATAGTTACACAATCTAAAAGTTATTATCAGTGGCGCTACAACCTCTTTTAGGTCTGGGCCTCAGATTGCTGAATCTGTTTCATGATCAATTATCAATCCAATAGGTGAGTAGGTGATAAGCCCCCTGTGACACACACCGTCGACTTTTAGGGTCTAAGACATGTCGGTTTCCTCATGTTTTCCTTCACCGTTCGAGCCAATGTTAAATGCGCATATAGAAAGAAAATTCATTGGTACACAGCCGGTACACAGATCGAACCTACGATCTCAGTGATGAGAGTCGCACGCTGAAACGACTAGACCAAGACTGCTCTCTGTCTTAAAGTTAAATATTTCAATTTCAGTATATCCGAAAATAGGTGCCATTCAGTTTCCCGAATACGATAATTTCGATACCTTTGATGGACCACCTCAACAATACTACTGAAACTTAGAATAAGTAAAATAGTCGTAATATAGACTGTAAAGACGTTATTAGAATTAATAATATTATTAAGAATATATTTATTGTATTATTATTATACTACTTGAAAGAATTTGTATATGTATGTATGAATAGAACCGCTGTTTTCTCTATATAATTTCATTGTACTAATTGCCAGTTGTTTTATGTAGTATATTGTTATTAAATAAATATATTTTATTTATTTAGTATATCTATGATGAAACAAATGTATGTTAATATTTTATTTTATAGTATTTGTGGTTTCTGTTTTTAATTTATGAAAAACATGAACATGTAAATAAAATTTGGCTTTCGCTATAAAAAATAAACTGGTTGTTTTATTCTGATATCAAAATAAAAATTGGATTGTTTGCTCAATCCCGGCTCAAAATATGAAACTATATAAAAACTGTAATAAATCAAGTCTATCAAAAGCTGCTTCTAAATTATACATGACATAACTATTCATTCATTTATACATGCTATTTATTTATCTCTAGTAAAAAATAATTGTACTTTTATGAAATAAACTTAATGAGCAACTTTATTTTAGAAATTAAACATTTTATAAAATAAATTAAGTTTAAAAAATTTAATTTAGTGTTTCTTCACAAACTAATTACAAAATGTGTAATCTAATGTACGTAAAAATGAAAATATCTCAGTTTTTTATTTATTAAAACTAAACATTTTAAATATTCTGTTTAGAAAAGAAAACGTCCCTTAACAAGCAGGCTCTTCAAAGATTATCGTTTCCTAACAAAAACGCGTTAGCAAAATGTATTTTGTTCACGATTGCTATATTTATATTGTAAGGGATTAATTTATAAAACCAATATTATTAAAAAAATAAAGTTAGTCAAAGGTTTAAAATTAGTGGAGTTATGTTATAGGTTGTTTAATTTATGTATCACTGAGGTTTTTTAACTAGGGAGACACACTGAAACTAAATGTTCACTTATGAACTTAACGAATGCTAGTATCTCAAATCTATCGAATATACATAAAATAAATTTCTTAGAAGGACATGACATTATCTTTGTTTACAAAATTTTAAATAACTAGATTTACCAAATGTTAAAAGTCAAGTGAACTCCTCTTAAAGCGAAACATGATTTTTTACATTCGGGCAGTGAGGACCAACGTCAGTTGTAATGCTCCTCTAACCAGATCTCTAGCTACTTTAAAACGACAAATAATTGAGTACATGCGAAGCAGATCTATTTAATGAGAGTCTCCATGTCTTCAGACGTAAGATGATTCAACCACGGTTGATTCGTCACAAATAATAACAATTGCAAATTAGAAATATATTACATTTTTAACTTGCACATATGTAGATATTTCTTAATCTATTTTGTCTTTTAGTCGCTTTTATCATTGTAATGTTTCCCTCTAAATGATGTGCACACTTGTCATTTATGCACATGCATGTATTGTGTGTTCTCTGTAAGTGTTTGGATGTATTTCGCTAGTGTGCCTTTTAAAAATTGGTCAAGCCGTTGCGGAAAAGTTTGCTGATGCATAGCTACGTTACGAAATCCGATCCGTTATATTCTAATGATTCCTCTTCTTAAGTTTAATGGTAGTTAACATTGTCACAGATAATTTCATAATATTAAGGATGTTCTGTAATAATAACTGATAAGAATATTATAGATTACGATCTCTTTTATTTCACCATAGATCATAAACACAATTTATCAGAAAGAGACAGATAACATGTTTAACACTACAAATACAGTGTAATGAGACTAAATATAAATGAGTTTAAATATTCAAATTTAGAACTGTGCAAAATTAAAAGTATGATTTTATAAATTGTGTCTGAATCACGATCAAATTGTCACGTTGCATGTGTATTAACGATTGTATTCACCGATTGTCTTTGAGTTGAAGAATTCGACATTTAAAAATCGTGACCGGATACGGTATACGCGACGGTTGCGTACATCTTCCTTGTATTATACTTGGATTTAAGAAGCGATTTGACATTTAAAGAATTTTCACACATTATTTAATATGGTCTAAGATCCCGATATACAACGACCTTCACCGAGATGCTTATTTAATGAAACGTATTTTATATTTAATTTAATATGTCAATAAATATAATCCATATGGGTTGCCTAGCAAATTTCAGTCCAGAGTATTTTAATTAATATTAAAAAAAAATTGCAAGTTGCAACTTATAAGTTGTCTCAGACTATAACATATTGATACTAATTAATATTTTATAATAATTCAGAGTTCGGGGTTGTTGTTGTCTTATAAATGTATCATACATAAATAATACACTTTTTTGTAAAGATCCTGGTGTTTCTACTTACATAATAAGAATAATGATTTGGTAACTCCCATCCCATCCCATCTCGTCCAATAACTCTTCCTTTCTTGACGAATCCATTCAGGCCTCTGTGCTGAGGCTATTAAATTCACCTCCCATTACGCTTAGCTTCTTCTCTATCTTCCTTTTAATCTCTACTGTACAAGCATTACCTGTCCACGTCGTATCCTTAACTTTTATACTAACTGATCTGAAATTATCGGATAAGAATATAGATTATAATATATACTTTTCCCTTTTAACTGTTTATAAATGTTTTAATTGCGTTGCTTTGTTCCATTAGTTTTGTCTTAGTTATTTTATTTACTTTTGCAAGAAGCGCTCACCTTATCTATTTTTTTTTCGCGCAGCAGTTGCCGTGAAGAAATCGTTCGATTAGGCTAGTTGCCCTCCTTTTTATTTAATTCTACTGTACCTATTACTGCAACGATGTGTAAATAAATAAAAAAATATCTAAAAGGAATGCCGCTACTATTAACTTAGAAATAAGCACGACTAAACTCTAAGCGTAAAAAAGATATTTAATCAGCGTCACTTGGTGACATAATTTGTTAATACTTAGCAACTAATTACATAAGAAATAAAAGATCTCAACGGCTCTTATAATCGACTTTATATCGGTTAACAAACCCCTTGCTTATTTGGCAAGTGACATTAAAAGTATGAGAATTTAAAGACCTTTACACGAGTTGCGTGTCTATGAAGACACTAATCACTTTAGAATTATGATATTCCAAAATATCTTAATTTATCTTGATTACCAAATTATATACAGTGAAAAGGCGGAACTAAGACTACGGACTTAAACGCATCTGCTTATTTTATTGTTAAAGTTAAAATTTAATTTAAGGGTTTTGTTTTAAATTATTTTTAAAATGGCATATATTCATTAATATCTAATTAGTTAGGGATTGGCGTATACTCAACCATAAATAATTAAATCGCTTTTTTGATTATAAAAACAAAATTTAAAGACACACACACTAAAGTGGAGATGGACCCATATGATGAGAGTAAAGAAGTAAAAATGGAATAGATTCGTAACGGAGTGGTAAACGAAAGAGAGGCAGGCAGCTAAGATATAAAAAAAAATGGTGTGTGTAAGAAGTTATACTTCTTTGGCTTTCTTTATTTTTTTTAAATATTAAATAATTAATAATAAATATTTAGCGTTAATAATTTAACAATATTTAATATTTATCTAGTATAATAATAAATAATAATAATTATTTATTATTTTATTATATTATTAATTCAATTTAATAACTAGGTAGGTTTCATAACCTTTTAACTAAGTAACAATAGGTCTTTGTGAAAAAGCATTGCTAAATTTCTTTGAAAAAATAATTAAAACTCCTTTATTTGTTTAAAAGGTACTACAAATGTCATGGCCATTCATAATTCTTGGCATAGCTGATAACGTCACGCATATTCTATTTCTTTTTACTTGTAGATAGTTTTATTCCCATCTCGCTCGCGCACGCTCGGCGCCCATACTGATAATTTTGTGTCACGGTGTGTATCGCAAAATTTCACTCTAATAAATTTTTCATAACGCGCCTAAAAGAAGTATAACTACAAAAAGTGGATCCAATGTAGATTCTAACCGCTAGAGAACGCCACGATGGAAAAATTTCGAGTAGGCATTTGTCCAAGGACAAGACGATATTTTATTTTAGGCATATCTACTATATATTTAGCATGTACGCTTGACAGAATTAAAAACGTTTTCTTATAATTCATTATTATATAAAAAATCCTCAGTTATTTATGGTACCTACAAAGGCTTACATAAAGATTTATCATCTCAATACAACTTCCTCAATAATTAACTACTTCCTACTAACATCTGGGATTCCTTTCTAATAATACCTATCAATAATTGTTGATGATAACTGCGATCACGATCTATGGCGATTCAAGAATGATGGAATTCTAGAGACAAGTTGAAGAATTCCATACCAGATAGACATTATTCAACGCTTATTAATTTAATCAAACATTATTGAAAGTTTTAGCTATAACAGATTTTGGATTGGATCTCTTTACCGCGGCCTTATTTAGGGCTCTGTGTGCTTACTTGATGTACAATTCTTTATACTCACTCAATCAACTCACATTCACCCACACACTCATTTACATGCACCTACACACAATTTCATGCACTGACGAGTGTTAATCGTAGCGTACTACTCGTAAAGGTAAATAATAGTAAAGGCTGGCAACGCTTTCTCTAGCCATCGCCATTGAGTGTGTCCACGGGCGGCGGTATAACTTAACATCAGGTGAGCCTCCTGCCCGTTATTATATATAAAAAAATCGTGCCGTAACACCAACAATTAATGTTCACAAACATAATGACATCTGCAAAACCAATATGTTTGAATACTTATGATACATTGTTGTACGTATCGTGTAGATATCTTTGATGGTTTGGAAATTGAATATAATATTTTTTTATCTCATCACAACAAAAATTTAGGCAGCAGTTAATAAATGTAGAATGGACATTATCAATTTTAGAAAATGTTAACTAGGCGTTGTAAATAAATATGCAGTTAAATATCAAAACCTATAATTAATGCTAATCGTACGTTTATAGTCCTTTTATATTAAACTATTCAACACTGTTCCTATCTAAGACATCCTGCTGCCTATAAGTAGATTTCTGAATTATTTATAAGTTTTATAACTGAACCGGCAAACAAAAATATTTCCTCTCCTCTTAGTCCAATATGTTCATGTCCTCCGTAATAGCGACACACGCAGACTTCAATGGTAATTTAAGCACATAAATTGGGAACAGATTATTCACGAACCCCAGAAACCTATTTTCACTCCTTATTCATTTATTCTGTGTTCGGGTAACAATGGTCCCCTAGTCCAGGAAACAAGAATGGTTGTTTTTCAGCTTGCCACGAGTGTTTATCATAATTATACACCTACATTGCAATGCCCTTTAGTAATAAAAAACATGTCCATGAATACAATCACAATAATAGGTAATGTTTCATTCCCCGCCCCGTATTTCCATTTTCCGCTACATTTTTGATAAATCCATAAACACAATTATCTTGTTATTTACCATTACTATGTTCACAAAGTCTTTCGTAGAAAAAATGTTTCGAAAGGAGATTTGACACTGTCAGTATTGATATTTAAATAACACAAGTTAACATTGGTCCAGTGTAAGCTCGAACGGCCTTGACTTTTAAAACTTCCGACGCGACAATTCGTCCATGTCGCATGTATTCGTCAGCTGTGTGATATATTTGGTTTAGGCTTAAATTAAACTGTTTTAAAGACTAGTTAATATTGAGTAAACCAGCATTGCAGATTTTTTATTTATTTATAAAAACAAAAACTGAAGGTCGTTGGCAAATGCCCCTCGGAAAATATTATTTAGTCTAATGAAATATTCTGCCACAATATGCCCTCCCTTGCCGAGATGGATTATAACAAAAATTACTTTATTAATGCCAAAAACCTAACCTATATGGTCTGTTGTTGTGTACTACATATTTATGATTATGATGTCGTCCAACTTGGGCTTCTGTAGTGATCAACAAACAAGGTTTTGCTTCATTACTACGTTTGAAATCGTTTTGAAATATAGCGAACATCTGGCGACGTCGAAGCGTATATGCAAGAAGTTGGAATCTGACAGTTAGATTGGCCAGCTCGAAGTCATGCCTCAATCCAATTGAACATGTCTGGGATGTTCTAAGAGACGAGTAAGATTAGTGCAACCTGCTCCAAAAAACATCAGGGAAGTAAAAAGAGTCATTGCTTCTGCTTTTTAAACGGTATTAAAAACATCGTGAAAAGCCCAGAAAGATTTAGGGTGATTTTGGGAAGAAGTCATAATCGCTATTAGCTTTTTACATTTGTAACTTAATTAAATCGAATTATTGTCTTTATTGCCGACCACTTCTTATTATGTATTTGCCCGTGTTGGGTTTTGTAGAATTCATCAAAAATTCATAACTTAACTACTAATCCAGAAAAAACTAATCCAGAATTCACTTCACGCGTTAACGATTATAATTATATAGAACACGTCAGACAGTTAAATATCATTAAATTTACTGAAATAGAACGTAAGTTTCCTTAGGTGCCGTTTTTTTGCAAAAGAGTTAATGTAAGAATAGTGAATAAAAGGTATAGAATATAAATACATCTTGACAAACAAAAGTGCGTGTACATAATAAAGAACGCTTATGAACGTAATTACCTTATTAAATTCTATATTTGTACGAACATTAACCACGTGTATATCCTTCGAACAGTATCTATTATTTTAATCTAATATCCAGGTTAATATGGCTTAATCGATATGTGTTATAACGTCAAGTTGAGCCATAACTGATTTAAACTTAGTGCAAAAAGAACAGGAATTAAAACATCTTTAGGCCTTTCGTCGTTTTTCTCGCGAAACAATGATTGATACTTATGTTGAATAGATGATAAATGCTGAACTGTGACACATTCATCATGATGTGACAATACTAAACTTATATTTAATAATAAATTATTTCATAGTAGCAAATAAACTTAAAGAGATACGGTATTCCTCTCAAACATATTTTTTTATAGGATTTTTTGGCTAAGGCCGGTTTCACGATGTCTTCTGAAAGTTGCGCACTGAGTAAGTCCATCGGTGCACAGCTCTGATTGGAACACACGACCTCAGAGTTGAAAGGCACGCGCAAGCCACTAGGCCCACTGCTCATCTGGAATAATTTGTTTCTTTCTCTATCTATATCACAAACAAAAATGAAATAGGGTTTCTATCTATAGCCATCATAGGCAATATACATAAAATACGGCCTTATTAGTGAGGGTGAACAGGGCAACTAGTTATAATATAAACGCGGTAATGTGATTATTGTGGATACAATCCATACAATGTTGCATGTTATGATAATTAACTCGTTTAAATGATTTAAATACTTTATAAAGTTGGAATTAAATTTATGGTCATTTATAATTTTTAACAATTTCTTGGGTTCAATAGTCAGCGCTTTTATGAAGTTTCTGACAGGTAAAGATAAATAATCTATGTCTAAACTTATACATACTTATATTATAAACAAGAAAGGTTTCTTTGGTAGTACATAGTGATTTTGAAATACTTATCAAGGTTATTTTTTCGTGATATTAGTGATTGCGATAAATAAGTGAACTAGGCACTATTGACAGCGTGTAGTGAATTTAATATTGATTTATTCCGATCACAGTCATTTGACAAATACAAAAATAACACTAGTACCAAAAAGAACCAATCCCAACTGTGATTTATATTACAAAATATACAAAAAACACATTTAATAAACAATCAAAATTATTTAATTTAGAACATTACGCATCAGTTAAAATTTCTATCCCACTAAACCAACGTTCTGTGAAGGTTGTACCGGTGAAAGTTAGCAACTAGATGTGTTCAGGACGGGGAGCGGTGGATGCTTCCCGTTTCAGAGGCTATTTTGGGTCCCAGTGGAGTGACATACCAAGCAGCGAAAGTAGTTTAGGATAATAATAATCCCAAACGAGTTTATAAAATTTATCTCCTATAAGACTTATAATAAGATTAATACCTATAAAGACGCGTGTGAACATTTTAAAATTAATACTTTAGACTCGACGAAAACAATACGATTTATTGTTACTACATGACGTAAAAAAAAAATCAGTGGCGCTACAAACTCTTTAGGTCTGTGCCTCAGATTTCTGAATCTGTTTCATGATCATTTTTCTATCTAATAGGCAAGCACGTGGCTAACTTGCTTGTGAGCATTGCAAAGTATGTTTTAAGGGCATTGGTGCTGCCATTCTTTATGGTTGACTCTTTCAAGACAATAACACTTCGTAGTTATGTAATTGATAGAAAATGTGACTGTATCAGGATGTTAATGAATAAACACTGACATTTAAAACGTCTTCATTTATTAACGCTACCGTTTAATGACATATAATTTTTATGAGGTTATAAAATTATATTTATTATTTCTGTTGTATTCACAGTATAATACTACAACCATGTACTAAGTTGTTAAATGTTTTTCTTTATAGGACCTACATCGTAGCTTATCAGGCACGTAATCATGCAGATCTGTCAAGATAGGCAGCAGGGGAGTGTGAAAAAAAAGTGTGTGTCTCCCCTTCCCAAAAAATGGACTTTATTTTCGTCTCTCGCCGAGCTCGTGCAACAGCTCCTACTCCGGAAATATCCTCATGATATTTATGGGCGTTTAAATGTTTTTAAACTTGTTGATGTAAGGAGAAATCTGTGTGAAAATATTTGGTACTAGAACCAGTGTTTCCGCTCTGTACTTGCAGTATGATTGCGGTGCCTACCATTTCATCCTTCTTTTATGACATGTAATCTTCGATTTAATTCTAGAGACATAAAGCGTTAATATTAATATAATTTATATCACGATTTGAAGCAGTCATAGTCGTGTTACAACCGGCCCTGAGAGATCGTCAGCAGACGAGTTACCTCGTTCTCCCACCTGCTTCTAGTACTTTTCAGGGCTAAAATACCGATGTAAAAACCGGAACTTCTGAAACCGGTTTATGTCATGCATTATATGCATCAGTGCTAAAAGACCATCCACATGATGCTTTTTTATTGAAACTAGTTCTTTTCAATTTCACCAATTAAAGCTCATTTGGAATTGTAATTTATAAGTAGACTCTTGGGCTTCCAGTACACAGGTGCTAATTAAAGATTTAAATTGGCTCCTGGTAGATAGTACCGGTGACCCCAGAGCTGGTGCTTTCCTCGCTCAACGAATATGTATCGCAAAACAGCGAAGAAATACTGCCAGCGTTAAAGGTACACTGTTACAGGGACCAAACTTTTTAAATTTGTTTCAATTTTCTATTTATCAATTTTTAATTATTATTATTATTACTCTGTAGGTTAAGAATATTGTAAACACCGTGTATTTGTGTGTTAGAAAGAAATATAATTCAATATTTAGAAACTTATTAGGATATTATTGAAGAGAGTCCATCGTGTCTATAAACAGGAAAACGTGAATAAAATTGAAATTGCGTTTCGGTATTTTTATGTTTAAAATATTTGTTAATACCGGTACATATTAATATATAAAACAAAGGTTGATTGATTGTCAATTAAATTGTCTCGCATAGTAATTGCATAAACGCAAAAAGCGCCTTAATACTTGTGAAACGACGGAGTTCGAGGTGATGCGGATGGTATTTTGTATTATGCCTTGACGTCCGATAATGAAACTCAGCTGCAGGTATTTGTCCGTACAACTCCTCTGAACACTCTCCATGGTAAATGCGGTAGAAGATGCAGAGAGACCCCACATCTCTTTAAATGGATATAGATAAAATTTATTGAAGGAACGGTAAAGATGCCATGAGCATAGGTTTCCTCTTTTCCTATTCTCATGCTAACATGTGGCGTTGGAAGGCTAATGACAGCCTGGCTGTCATTTGTTAAATATACATTTAGTAGTAGATATATTGAACTATGACTTAGAAGAAGATTTTAAATCTATTGCAACAATCGATAGGAATTGCGTGTAATCAATACATATTTTTTTTAATTAATCAGACTACTCCGTCACTTGTTACATATATATAATGTGATTGTATCACAAAAATAAATAACCTAACAAAAATATCATAAATATTGCAGATATTCCAGTACAATAAAATGGTTTAATTAATTAAGTAATTAAGAATAATTGTCTTAATTTTATCGAGATAATAATATGCTTCGAGTATTTAATAATGATTTCAAGGCTAATTATAAACACGAATCATGTGGGCTATTAAAGCAGGTAACAGTTTTTGTGTACTACACCAATACAATAGTGATCGATAGATTTCAATAGAAAATTTAATAATTGACTGCTAATTTTCATAATTTCTGATAGAAAAACTTTTCAATCTGAATGAATGCGTTATACCTCTGTCTATAGATGTGGATTATCCAGGTGTCAAATGATTCATATTTTCAGCGAATTGGGCACTTTGAAGTTGGTTTTGTTTTTTGTATGTTGGGAAATACAAAAAACGTTTTCAAGGCAGTTTTTGCTCCGCACCACCACTATGTGGAACCAGCTGCCCACTGAATTATTTCCGCACCAATTTGACTTAGGGTCCTTCAAGAAAAGAGCGTACTAATCCTTTAAAGGCTGACAACGCACTAGCGATCGCATTGAGAGTGTAAAAAAAGTGGTAGTTTAGTAATGGCCCCTATAATATTTTTTTATTTATTTATTTACACTTCGTTGCAAATAAAATAAACACAATACATACAAATTATAAGGGATGCAACGGGCGGCCTTATCGCTAATAAGCGATCTCTTCCAGGCAACCCTAGTTAAAGAGAAAAACTAAAAAAAAGAAACATGATGAGTGCGTGAAGTGCAAAACCAAATGTTATATAATTAATAACAAACTAAAAACTTAAAAGCTAATCTTACAGATTCATGAACAGCGAATAGTGATGCAATGCAAAAGAAAAGGAAACAAGAATTACACAAGTCACGATTGATCAGGATAGGATAAGGTTAAGAAATGTTTATACAGAAGAGTTTTAAAAGATGATAGAGAGATAGCCATCTTATGGAGTCGGGCAGCCTATTCCACAACTTAATAGCGGAGATCGTAAATGAATTGTGAATTGAAGGATGAAGTGTGGGATGGAATTTCCAATAAACATCTAGGTATTAGAAGAGCGTAACATATAGTTAGAAGGACCTAAGAATTTGAAGTGATTTTTGAGATAAGAAGGGGTTTTCGGATTGAAAAGAATTGAGTATAGAAGTTGAAGAAGATGAGCGTGACGTCTGAATCGAATAGGTAGCCACCCCAGCTGCCTGCGGAATTTAGACACATGGTCATATTTCCTAAGACCAAATATGAACCGTATGCAGAAATTCTGCAGGCGTTCGATCTTGTCAAGTAGCTCTTCGTTCAAATCAGAGGAGCATGAGTCCGCATAATGGAGAATAGGAAGCAGAAGAGACTGCGCTAACATAGCTTTAGTGCGTATAGGAAGGAAATTAGAAAGACGTCTCAGAGTAAAAGAAGCGGCGTAAAGTTAATATTGATAAATTTTGGTAAGTCTAAACCAGTAAACACAGTACTTTGACATTCTTTTGTATTTTTTAAGTAAATATTTTATTACATGATTAATATAAAATTGATTTTACCGCCTTAAATTAAATCATAAGTTTATTTTGAAAAGGTCGACCCGCAGGTTAAGCGTGGGTTAGCAAAAATTGACACTACCTATAGTACGTTTCCAATTATTCAACGAATTAATGTTAGTTTAATCCATGACATTAAATTCATTAAAAATTATATGCACGAGATGTTATCTACGTATTTTTTCAGAAATTTAATCTTTTTTTCTTTATTATAAATTAAACAAGACCGATATGAACATGTCCTTACTATGAAAAAAAAACACGGACAAAAAGTAGATAAAAATACGTTGGCATTTAATTAAAGTGTTTTTAATTTATTAATGTAGGTGCATTAACAATGGTTGACTTAAATGTTAAATAGCATTCGTAAGTTTTGATTGTGTTATATACATTACTTTGTTATACTATATATGTATATAAAATAATAATAAATTATTATTTTCTTTTACCTTGTAATATTGCTACCTAATTGCTATTTGTGTTTACATTGTATATTCGCGGATGCTTGGCGGATCCAAGCGACTTCTTCGATACAAAGAGAGAGTTGTGCTGCGATATTAAGGGCTACTCTACTTGCTGTGTGCTACGCCTTCTTAAGGACCTATCCGGTCGCCAAATGAAGTAGGACGAATGGAAAAAATATATGACGGAGTTGAGTAGTTTATGTATCTATTTTGAAAGATCGATACACGAATTAAATAGCTTCTCTCGATAGAAAAAAATCCTAACATAGCCAATTTTTGACACTTTGAATTCATTTTATGACGAAAATGTATATAGAACATGATTTTGAAATTTACACGATATCTATATTTTATCGCAAGCCAAGTAATCCATTTCAGAAAAAAAATGATAAAATTACGTTAAATTAATGTTTTACATAACTAATTGTTATTACGGGCCGGCGCGCCTCAGTGCTCCAGCTCTCTACTGCGCACCGCAGTCCACCCCGAGACACTGACACAGCAATTCGTGCTGGGATAGGGCCTTAAGTTCTCATGTCATGTCATTGTATAGCATATTCTATAACATATTTTCATAAGTATTTGATTGTCCTAATCTTAACATGTATATTGGGATCATAAATAAATTAAGTACCCGTGTATAACTAAAACGAAGCCTTATAATTAATGCCAATTATATCAGATTGTGATGGAAGTACGCACGTTAACATATCTATGTACATAATTTGTAGCGGTTAACCTTGAAAACGGCTTTTTGTTCCACAGGCATCATTCTATACTTGCTCTATTACAAGAGTTGGATTTATGATAAGACATGTATTTGGCAATGTTCTTATTTGTAATAAATTTTGTAGCAATCGTAAATAAGCCTCTATTTAGGCATGGACATCTGGGCTGGCATACGGGATCTGTTTTGGTAAATTTAATTCGTTTTAATATTTAGTATTCATCGACATGATAATGTATTTGATGAAAGACCTGTATTGCCATAATTTTGCAATGCTATTTAGTGTTATTTATATAATCTTTTTTATCTACCCGACAGAAAACTCTACTAATACGATAGGAAAAATTCACATTTTAATTAATGTACGAATCAAAAATATCAAATTGCAAAGTGGTTTATTTAATTTGTCATTAGAGTCGTAAAAATGCAAATTGCGACGTTTATGTGCCCCGGTCGTCCTTTAACACTGATTTAATTGATAATTTAATTTAGCTACATTAATTTACTTGTATTAAAGAAAACGCTCATCGCTGCCCCTATTATCTAAAATGAATAAATCAGTGGAGCTACAGATGTTTATGTTTGTGCCTCGGATTTTTGTATGTGTTTTATGATCATTTGTAAATCTAATAAGCGAGATGATCAGCCTTCTCCGCCTGACACATTCTGTCGACTTTTTGGGTCTAAGGTTTCCTCACGATTTTTACCTTCACGGTTCGAGCGAATGTTCAATGTGTACATAGAAAGAAAAATCCATTCGTTCACCGGGATCGAACCTACGAACCTCAGTGATGAGAGAAGCACGCTGAAGCCACTACGCCAAGACTGTATCGTTTCCACTGTATACTAAATAATTTATTCCTCATAATTTTTACGCGTCCAATTTTGCGTCTTAGACGTCGATAGCTAGTCGTTATTGTTATAAACGAGTATCAAACGTACTTCTTACAGTCGCGCTTAGCCAATAGGCTAGCCAGCTCAATATTAGTTGACAATTTGAATAAATTTAAATGAATTTAAGCTTAGCAGAACTAGAAAACTTCTGAGCTTCTGGAAGGAGCTAGGCTGGCTTAATTAGCTAAGACTTTACGCACAACGGACCAAATGAGCGTCTGAGTGCAGAAACTGAGCCCACACTACATACAATCAATTTGAATGTATGTTCGGTATAGACATAGGAAGAGCATTGTAGAATTTGATTCGCGAATAAATTTATTTTTTCTATAAGACCCATGACATTTACTTCCAATAATTTGTATTTAGATCTTCGATATAATTAGCAATTACGAAACATATACTCTAACGCAACTTAAATATAGAAAGGTGGTTTTAAAGTAAATATATTTTCATGCCCTGGTTCGCGATTATCGAAAACGATTTCTTTATTTAATTATTTTACTATTTTTAAATTATCAAAATAATAATAATAATAATTAAAAATTGTTAAATAGAAAATTAAAACAAATTTAAAACGTTTGGTCCCTGTGACAGTGTACCATTATTATCAAATGAATACTGGCAAAACTTTAGATAACATAAATCTGAAGTTTATTAAAATAAATTCTCTCTATACAAGCCGTATAATGACGCAGTATTTTTCCGTACTTCGTGATTGAGTAGCGTGAGCATCAACAGTTTCAAGGAATTATGTTTATCACGAATCGATAATTTTTTCCACATCAATGAGGAGACAATAGTGAATTATGCAGTTTTCTGCAATTAAAAGGTCAAGGACGTTCCTATTAACGGACTGAGGATAAATTGAAGTTCTGATGGTGTTTCTCAAATCTATATTTTAAATTGTAGGTTGAACAAACTTTAGTTTAAAGGCTAATAATTGGTCAGTTCATCATTTGTAATTCGTAACTTGTTGTGAAACATAATGATAAAAAGTGTAAAATACATAATACAGTGTCGCTACAACGTTTTCAGGTTATTTTTTCATCTAAATTCAATTAGGTGATCAGCCTCCTGAGCCTGACACACGCCGTCGATTTTTTGGGTCTAAAGCCGGTTTCCTCACGATGTTTTCCTTCACCATTCGAGCGAATGTTAAATGCGCATGTAGAAAGTCCATTGGTGCACAGCCGGGGATCGAACCTACAACCTTAAGGATGCGAGTCAACACTGCTCTCAATAATAATATTAATAAGCCTTTATTTGTTCACTTCTTATTTACATAATATAATATGCAAAAACAATATAAGTTTTTTCGTGACCTTATACTACTTTATTCACCAACTTCCTAACTACGAGTTAGCATTTTGTTCCTAATAAATGCATCTTTATTTTTAACACGGTATTTGAACCTGAGATCTCACAATCTGCTATAATTCTTACCCACCTTATGACGATAAATGTTATTAACAGTAAGAATGTACAAGCTTCTTTCTTAAAAAAAAATATATAAAAATTCTTTATATTAAAAACATTTATGAAATGTATCTCAATATATATAAATTATATTGTTTGTCCGCTACGGACTTCTAAACTACTTCACCGATTTCAATCAAATTTGCACACTGCGTGCAGTTTGATCTAACTTAAAAGATAGGATAGCTTTCATATACATATAATTCTACTGTACGTGTGTATGTCACTGAACTCCTCTTCAACATCTGGATCAATTTGAATGTTTTTTTTGTATGCGTTTGGGTGGAGCCCTGGATGGATTTCGATTCACAAATAAGCCCGGAAGATGGCGCTGCAGTCGGTACTTTCATACTTTGTTTAATATCCTAATCGCTTGAAATATCATGCAGGACAACGTCTGTGGGGTCCGCTAGTGTATCTATAAATCATTCATAATATAAATTTTTCGTTATTATGAACAAATACGCAGATCTTCAGATGAATAATATATCAAATTATAGCAGTAGCTTCCAGCTAGTCACGATTCGCTTACAACATTGATGATACGTTCCCATCTCTGTTGAAATTCACAAGGGACTACTAAACTTTAGACAAATATTATATTTAAGATTATGTTATTACAGTACATTAAGTTACAAACAGACTTTTTTTTAATTTTGTAGGCATGCGTGATAGAGAAATAATACCAGTGGCGATTGAAGAGCCTCTGTGAGTTCATCTTCTTATCTGTTCGCCCTTGATTTGACCTAAACGTAAATTTATTTATGTAAAAACGTTTGCCAACGGGCATTACAATAAAAGCTTATATCTAGAAACAAACAAAATTAAGCTAAATAAAAATGTCTTCTTCTGTTGCCTCTCCATTACTGGAGGTTGATCCTCAGTCTCGTGAAGCATGTCTTGACCTGATGCAACAACTCTCAACCCTAACGGTACGAAGCCATGATTTTCTTCTTTCTACCTACACGCCGTTTATCCAGGATTTTACCCATTATAATTAATTGAAGGAGATGGTAGCGGTCAAGGCGTAGCACGTGGCCCAGGTACGCAAATAAGAAACATTGCGAGAAGTGCTATGTGGGTATCATCGTGTGTTAGGCACATAAGGACAACATTTAAATGGAACTACATCATTGTAACTGAGCAGATCTGTTATTTAACCCTATAGACCACAAGCCCATGAACAAAAAATACCTGTGAAATGACCCAACCTGAATTACGCTTAGAAGGCTGTTACTATATCTGAAAATAGCTCTGAGCACTATGCCGTCATTTCTGAGCGGTACATGTGAGTACGTGAGTGAATGGACTTTCTCATGTACAATGGGGGAATTTCGACTAATTATTAATGTACGGCTTTGTTATAAGTGTATAGATGATTAAAAATAAATGTCGAAAAACCTAGTGCCGTACAAAAGTGATGGTGCCGGAAGTCGGTGCAAATTTTTAATTCGACGACAGTTGCAGAAGCAATATAGGTCATTTATTACTGTACGGCATTTGTGTGATTCCTTTTGGACACATATACAGATACTTTACCCGTAAACGCCGTACATATTTCCAGCGGAGCGGTCGAAAGCCAAGGGTCGGAACCCTACCCCTACACCCATATACCCTAAGGTCATTTTAAAATGTACGGCAACATGTTCAAAATATTATTTAACACGGACAATAATGTTTTATAATTATGCCGTCCAAATATTATAGTTAATATTTGTGTAATTAAATATTTATCGAAATTTCAGGATTTACCAAGTTCCTACTGCTGTAAGATCAGAGAATAATGTACGGCAACTTGTTTTTTTACATAATGTTACTAAATATTACCGTTGTACATGATAGCCGTTCATTATAAATGGTAACAAATAAAAATATTATGATAAAAAACATATGAAATTTCCGAAATTTTGATGACTTTTCAAATGCTCCTAGAGTAATATGGGGAGTAATATTTTCAAAGATTATTGTTATTTTATATGTAACAAATATAAATAAACAAAAAAAAACAGATGCCGTACATTTTACTCCAGATTATTCTTTACAGCTGATAAAAACTTCGACGACGTTTGAGGTGTCCCTTAAGGTCATTAATAACTGTACATATCTGAGTATACTACCATAAGGCTGTAAAGTATATTTACAGCCTTATCGTACCAGCAGAGAGAGGTAAAGGAAAAATATTTTTAACAAAAATATATATAATACAGGGCGTCCCAAAGTTATGAGACATGAAGGGAAAGTACCTTAAATATCGCAGATAGGGTATTTTACTAAAAGAAGACTTTATGTTATTTATAAAAGTTAGTAATTCTGCATTCAAAGATTTTTTAAAAACTACTCGCCTCGTCTGGAAATCGAACCGGCTTAAATTAAAAAAAAAACAGCCCTACTTTTATGATGCCAATCGAAAGAATGGCCAAAACCTAATAACTTTTCTAAAGTAACAGACTTGTAGGGGATTTTTTTAGTCCGAATACGATAGATGTTTTTAATTTGATTAAAAAGATATATTCTCGCTGTTCCTTTCTTTTAAAATACTATGTTACTTAAGAAGAGTTATTAGTTTTTGACCATTCTTTCGATTGGCATCATAAAAGTAGGGGTGTTTTTTTTTACATTTAAGTCAGTTCGATTCCCAGACGAGGCAAGTAATTTTTAAAAAATCTTTGAATGCAGAATTAATAACTTTTAAAAATAACATAAAGTCTTCTTTTAGTAAAATACCCTATCTACGATATTTAAGGTACTTTCCCTTCATTTCCCATAACTTTGGGACGCCCTGTATTGGTAGGCGGTGGTAGCGGACTATCGAAAGTGTACGGCATTTATCTTTTATTGAAGATTGTCTAAAGTATTAATAACCTGTGTTATTGCCGTACAGATAAAAGTCACCGGAAAATGGCTCTTTTCTGAGAAAAGTAATTTACCCCATACACCTATGTGTTCCACAAAAAATGTACGGCATGCTGGAAAATGTTATCTATTTGTGAAGTACTCTCAAGATCATTTAATTTTATGTTGTTTCATATCATCATCACCTATATGCTAATCAGACATATGTTGCGACCCTTGGCTTTCGACCGCTCCGCTGGGAATATGTACGGCGTTTACGGGTAAAGTATCTGTATATGTGTCCAAAAGGAATCACACAAATGCCGTACAGTAATAAATGACCTATATTGCTTCTGCAACTGTCGTCGAATTAAAAATTTGGACCGACTTCCGGCACCATCACTTTTGTACGGCACTAGGTTTTTCGAGATTTATTTTTAATCATCTATACACTTATAACAAAGCCGTACATTAATAATTAGTCGAAATTCCCCCATTGTACATGAGAAAGTCCATTCACTCACGTACTCACATGTACCGCTCAGAAATGACGGCATAGTGCTCAGAGCTATTTTCAGATATAGTAACAGCCTTCTAAGCGTAATTCACGTTGGGTCATTTCACAGGTATTTTTTGTTCATGGGCTTGTGGTCTACTACTAATAGATGGCAGTGTGTAACATACATTTATTTATTTATTTAGTGAAGTTTACCACAGCATACAAAATACTATATTTACAGTATATGCAACAAGCTATACATATATTCTAAAATATATAAACAATTTTGGTCAAGTTAAGACATTACACATAAGGATATGAAATTCAGCTGTTTTTCTACAATAAACAACAAAACTAAATTCACCATTTAAATGTAAGCTAAAATTCAGAAGTAGAAACATAATGCACCAAGTAACCTTTTCCAAATAGAATAATGATAGACACGAGTCAGAAACACTGGCTTACTAAAGATAATAAAATATTATACTATTAAACAGTAACTGAACATAAAGATATAATAATAATTGTACCTTGCCTGTTTGTTTATGTTTTTTCATTAAAGACAAGGATCCGTACTGATTAAAAAAACTGTGTAACGATAGAAAGGCCTTAGATATGTGTAACCGAACAAACCATCAAATAAAAGAAAACAAAATAAATAATAGTTAAAAAAAAAACAAAAAACACGCTTTTAAAGCACATCAAACTAAAAAGTGAAAAATAATTCCAAATTTAGGCTGAAAATGGTAATGAACAAAAAATACTGATATGATACTGAAGATGTGCTTTAAAAGCGTGTTTTTTAGTTTTTTTTAACTATTATTTATTTTTTAGTTAAGATTTTTCATTTTTTTTTCGGATTATTGCATTGTCATCGATCTTTGACAGGTGCGCAAAGTTTGAATTAAATCTGTCCGTTAAAAGTGGGTCTAAATCGAGTCCGAAGGAGTCGGTTACATACATACATACATACAAGTGAAGCTAATATAAAGCGTGCAAAAAACTTGAGCCCTAAGTACCTCTAAGTACTGTGATCTTAATATTTTAAGTTAAATAATTTCTTTGATTTACCGCATAAAACCTTTACCCAAAAGAGGCCAATACTGCAGAATACTTAAAATATGGAATTAAAGTGGATTTATTATTATTATTACCGCATAAAAGTTAACTAAACTGGTGTAAAGCCAGCGCGAACCACTATGCATGTTTCTGTAGGCCGTTCATCGATCTAGTCCATATAATTTACAAAAGCGGACAAAACAACCAATTATTATGTACTTTGTGCAAGAAATAATTTGGCAATTTGTTATTGAATTTTCAACACAATATTATTACCAATATTATAAGACAGCTCTTGACATCTTCTATGTTTTAACGCCAAACATAAATGTAAGGAAAACATATAACACATTTATCTGTGTTTTGGATAAAGACAAATATTCAGCAACCTTTTTACAGATGAATTAAAATTGGTAAATCGATATAAAATTGCAATCAAACCAGTTCATTAAAATTATAGACCGTTCGGGCGTGTTGCTTACACTATAATGTACTTGTAAGTAACCTAGGCTAGGCTTTGTTTTGTTTTAATGTTGCTGCTTCTTGAAATCGTGTACAACAAAATAGCGGAGAATTTCATGGCAATTCTTTATTCTTATTGCCAATTGAGAACTGGTAGTTTACGTTTACTGAAAGATTGTCGAGACATTTCGTTTATTTGACGTTCACAGTGTACAAAAGTTACCTTTATCAATAAATAGTATTTGATTGTAAATAGTGTAGACCTGGGTCTCGCTTAGTGATGGTTTTACAAATTTTCAATTAATAGGCTATGAAATTTTTGCCGGGCTTGCCAATTAATGGTCATGTCCTAGATTATTTTAAGAATCCAACAATTTAGTTGCACATAAAATATTTTTTGGGTTTGTTTTTTGAGCACAAAATTAAACACAACCCAACCAGTTTGTATCCTCCCACCTGTAGTACACCGGTACACGTGTAGGTTGATAGGGGGAAGAGGAAAGAGCGAAATACACTTTCTACCATTTCACTGTTTTCACTCATGCAAATTGTGAGCTGAGGTGGCAGAAGTCGATTACTGGTTTGGGGTGTTGGGCAAAATTTGTTGCAGACTTCGATCTGTAAAACATCAGAAAACCATCATGCAGAAATCGTATTGATTTTCATGCCTCCCTTTGCTTCAGCCTACTCAGCCTGCTGGTAAATCTGCCACTGCTGCCATCGCTCCTAGGAGCAGTAAGGTCACTCCGTGAAACCTGCGAAATGGCCTGGAAACTTCTGAGCTTCTGGCATTTAGGAGCTAGACTGGCTAAAGCCAGGACTTTACGCACAATGGACCAAATCGGCGGAAAGTGAGTCAACACTACCTGGATCTCGCTTAAAGTTTTTTTGTGTTTTATAAACACTAAATTAAATCTGTAATATTTAACAGTGACTTACAATTAACTAATTTTACATATGTTTCTCTGAATTAATTCATTTTCGCAACAATTGTATTGTCACAAAAATAATTTGAATATATGAGACGCGACTGCAAATAACTTTATTAAGAGTGTACGTCGAATACAAAGTAACTTGTTACATGATAAAATCTTTACATACTTTTGTCCATTTTGAGTGTTACGAAAAGGGATAAAAAACAATTAACCTTGCTTCATATTAAGATTAAAAGATTAACTTGGAAACCATACACAGTTTTATTCGGCCGTAGTTTTGTATATATAACCGTCTCGATAAATTGAATATATCCTAGACAAATGTATTTTTTTATTTTTTATTTTTTCCCACTCCTCTTTTCGAAGACACTCTTCGTAAAACCACATCCAGCATCGGAATACTGGGCGTTGACATATCGAACGACATTTGTTTCGGGATGATTATAAAGGAAAGGCTAAATTAGCCTCCGTAAAGCTTGGTGTGCTCAGCAAGGCAAGACGGTATCATCTCGACGTCCGTCGTTCCACAATTGAGTAAGAAGATGAAAGTGAAAAACAAAATCTATGGTATTTGAAAGAGGTGTCAACAGGACCCTATACTATATGCTGATAGCGGTATAAAAAGCGGAATAAGTCTGTGTATTCCAGATGGAAAGTATGACGATGATATAGAAAGACGCGTGAATGCTGGGAATATAATAAATGGAGCTTTGTATTCCTTTATGTGTAGCTAAGAAATCTCAAAAGAACCTCGACTGGCCGTACATAGGGGAGGGGTTATCGACGTAACCAAACGGTAGTGAGTGTTGGGTGTGGGAGAGAAAGAGAGTAGAATAGATGTCGTGTAAGAAGGCGTGGTGTAACATTGCGTGTTAGTAGAAGTTATAGTAAGCAGTGTGGGTTAAAAGATGACGTAATGACAAGGATATGAAACGGATTGCTTAGGCGGTTTGACCATGTAGAACAGAGGAATGAGAAGAATCTTATACGTAAGATATATAAGGCAAATGATGGTGAAGTCTGGTTGGGTAGGGCCTGTCGTACACACCTGAACCAAATCCAGGAGGTACTAGAGAAAGGCAAGCACCCAAAACCCACAAACATGCTTATCATAGAAGAGAAGCAAGAGAGGTATGTCAGGACCGGAAAAAAACATGAAGGTTTAAATTAATACTTTATTCTAGAATTTAGGATTCTTTACTCTATTTTTATCTAAATATTATCTAAATATATAATTCTTTATTGATGTTCATAAGTGTGCATTGTGTTACCAAAATGAATAAATGATTTTGAATTTTCATGCTGTAATAAATACATAAAAATCTAAAGCCTTCATTCGTGACACAAACTGTTCTTCTCTGCAAATTATTCATAATATGAACTAAATGCAAAATAAGTGGATCAAATAAAGGTTGACTTGTCAATACGTAATTGTAATAATCTCTAGACTTGTATAATTAAGACCAAAATTCACATATTTTATCTATTTAATTATAATAATGATCACGCAGGCTCACGCGTATTTACGCCCGGAGGCAAAAGGCCTACTAAACAATTTAAGTAACATTTTTATGACTCTTAAATATATTAATAAATTTATTATTGTTGGTATTTATTATTGGTTGTATAAATACGTCTCTTAACTGTGTTTTTTGCCTGAAATGTTAATTGAAGACACCATGAGTGATCCAGCAGAGAAGAGAGAAGGAAATAAAAAATTGTTAAAGTTGTAAGATCATGGCCTAGTGGCTTCAGCGTGCAACTCTCATACCTGAGGTCGTAGGTTCGATCCCCGGCTGTGCACCAATGGAATTTCTTTCTATGTGCGCATTTAACATTTGCTCGAACGGTGAAGGAAAACATCGTGAGGAAACCGACTTGTCTCTGACCCAAAAAGTCGACTGATCACCTACTTGCCTATTACATTTAAAAATGATCATGAAACAGATTCAGAAATCTGAGGCCAAGACCTAAAGAGATTGTAGCGCCACTGATTTATTTTTACTTTTGTAAGATCTTAGGATAAAACTTAACAATATTGGAAAATACCGTTGTCTCCTTTTCTCTCGATAGTGTCTGTATTATACAATGAAATATGAACACAATTTACATTTCTAATATCATAATAGCAGATAAGTTGAACATGAAACATTATATCAATGCGTAAGTATTTAAATCTGTTACATAATTCATTTTAAGGACGTAAAACGGGTAACAAAAATAAAATATCGGTTTTTTTCGTTTTTTTTAAAGAACAGGCTCACCTGCTGTTAAGTAGTACCGCTGCACATGGACATGAATACTAGGTCTCGCGATTGCGTGCCAGCATTTTAAGAATTGGTACGCTCTTTTCTTGATGGACTTGGAATCAATTTGGTTCGGAAATACTTCAGTGGAAGTTATGTTTGTAAACCAGAAAACCAATTTTTCATTTTTTTATGTTTATAATACCTCTAATCTATTGAATTGTTTTAACTATTTCAACGATAGACAAAGAAATACATTTACATATTCATACACATTTCCTTTGCATTCGTTTTAATAAATACAATAAATTATAGATTAGTTTTTAATGCAACATTGTAACGTATTGAGTAGGCTGCTATCATAAATAGTAAATGTCGATCATTTAGATATGCTGTACTAGTCCCACTGACACTTGTTCTTGTAATAAAAGCGATTATCACTTAGAATAGCAAATTTTAATTTACACGTTATAGTTTAATTTCAAAGCTACAAAATATATGATTGCATAGAGATATATTATTCATTTTTTCATGTTATCGCAGGCAAACGGGCAGGAGTATTATCTGATTTTAAGTGATACCGCCGCACATGGACACTCAAATTGCCAGAAGGCTCGCAAGTGCGTTGTCGTTCTTTAAAGAATTGGTACCACATAGTGATGGCAGAACTTGCCTTATTTCTTAAGTTCGCACAGTTGTGGAACGATGGACGTCGAGGTGAAACGGATGGTATATTGTATTTTGCCTTGACGTCCGATAATGAAACTCAGCTGCAGGTATTCGAAGAACTCCTGTAAACACTCTCCATGACAAATGGAGATGGATGGATGGATGAAATGGAGAAAAAAAGCTAAAAACTCTGTTATCTTCCGGAAGTTGGCAGATCATTAACTTACTTCAAAAAGGAAGGTTATCAGTTCGATGTAAGTATGTTAAATTGAATAATATGATGATGATCTAAATAGGCCTTTATGTACGTACTAAGTAAATGTGTTTGTTCATCTATTTCTCAGAAACTTTTAACACAATTATATCGTTTTAAAACAGGTATATTAGTTATAACCCTGATGATGATGTGATGTTAGGTAATACCGCCGCCGTTAGCAGGTTCGCAAGTGCGTTGCCGGCCTTTTATGAATTGGTATCTTTTTAGGATAAGAGATCTTGAAGAACCCTAAGTCGCATTGGTTTGGAAAAACCCCAACCTGCTTTTTTATGTTTTGCTCTAATTTTGTGGTCCACATAAAACAAAATTACAGATTTAATGGTGTAGATATAACCAGTCTGACGATTACGATTTAAGGTTACATTTAAATTCATAGCTACCTGAAGTTACAGGGTTATTGTGTACACTATGGTACAAAGTATGAAAAGCTGTGGGCGTATTACACACCGCTTGAGTGACGCGGTGTCCCCAAACAAATGAGTGAACATTAAATGGGCGGCAATGGATCGACAATTGGTGTTAAGGCGGCTTCTCACTGTTGTATTGTAATTTTTAAACATGAAAATCTACAATTAAATTAATTCCTGTCATTTGCTTCGAACTTATGTCAATCTCGAATTAATCTGTTCGAAGTCAAGCAGTCAGCCGAGTTTAACCAACCAACTGACAATATTAATTTACTATTAGACGTGAAGATTATTTATTAATGAAGCCTAAAATAGGCCTTTATGCCTTTAGCCTGACTAACTGTAGTTTAACATGTGATTTTAATTTATTTACTCGCTTGTACGATATGGATTTCGTTGATAAAACGTAAAAAAAAAAATTGGGGGTGCAACGGGTGGCCTAATCGCCGACAAGCGATCTCTTCCAGGCAAACCTAGTGAGGAAAAAAACTATAAAAAGAATTTCCAGGGTACCTGCAAGACGTGCATAACCAAATTAACAAAATAAAATAACAAGAAATATTTAAAAATTAATCTAAAATAAAAATAATAAAATACATATACTAAAAAAAATATTTTAAAAGTTTGTTTAGTTACATTTGTACAGTCCAACTAAGAAAAAAGATAATTACAAAAGCATTAATTAAATTTTCTTTACCTATTTTTACGAACGATAAACTTACCCATTATCCGATAATTTAGTTTAAAAAATTTCGACGTCGAAGCTATAAATTTGTACACATATGTCAAATCAAACTTACACCCTTTTGCGGTAAGGTTTATAATGCCAACTCAGTGAAAAATTCATTTGTCTTAACTAATGTATTATTATTAAAGCTTTATTAATTAATCCATAAAACAATTGGTTAGTTTACATTTCCTAAAATGAGTATTATTTGTGTTAGTTGAAGTTTATTTTTTATTGGTCCGGTCCATTTTGTTATTTCAAATGTCTATCTTTTATCCCGCGTTCTAGTAATAATGTAACTAATGTAAACTTGCCCTAAAATGGAGCATTATCATACAATGCGCCACCGCTTGTTAATTCGAAGGCTAGAGTCACATCATGACGTGATACTATTTATGCTATTAAAAACAAACTTGATAAATCGTTTATTGAATACTATCTTGATGGCATTTGTTTTTATATGATTGTGCAATTTGTTACTATGCAGCTGCTGGCAAAGGAATTTTTATTTGTCATATGCATAATGTAAGTGTTAGCGTAGATTATTTTTTTAATATAGGACCCCTATATAGTAACCTATCAGGCACGCGATCAGGCAGAACTGTGGCCGAGAAGCTACGCAGCAGGGTAGTGTCAAACCTCCCCATTCCTAAATTTGCTAATATTTATGGGCGTAATTTGCTAATATTTAAGCAACCTCATAATATTTATGGGCGATTTTATATCAGAATTTTTCTAGCTGCGATCTGTTCTGAAGGAACATATCGGACAGCCCATCTCGGGATACCCTCATGCCAGTCTCGAGCGTAGATGTTAGTACAACTTCTAATCCAGTAATAATGCGTTCATAATCGTACAATAGGTTTTTCTTTTCTGATTAAGCACATACAGTGAAGAAGACATCAATCGGAAATAAAAGGATGAAAATGATGTGTCTAAAGCGTGCCATAGACGGAGCGCATGTTGCAGTCAAGACCGACTGCAATATGCGGTCGAGGCACGGCGATCTGCAGTTTCCATACTAAATTCATATTCACAATACACGGACCTCTCAAGCAGTTCCTGAGCAAACCACATATTGCAGTCGGTCTTGACTGCAACATGCGCTCCGTCTATGGCACGCTTAAGGCATACTTGCTTACAAAATATCCTGTACCTCATTATGAGGTACGGTAATCTATAAACACATATGCTATGATTTTCACCCAGAAGGCGATTAATACGCTCCGTATTCAGTTTAACATTAACACGTTTGCTGCTATTGTGCTTGCCGAGGTTGTGCAGTGCGTCAGGTATGTTTGCCGAGACCCGAACTGACGGATTTTATGCCATCAATGAGTTGATAACAAAGAACACGCATACCTTTAACGGTATGCTGACAATAGGAGTCTTTTTGTTTTGTAACCAATTCTAAAAACTGAGACCCAATCTCTACTAAAACTACATTTTGATACAATCTAAAATAAAGAAATTATGATTGACTCTCTTCCCTCCCAAAGAACAGAATAACCTAAAATCAAACATTGTTAACGATTTTTTTTACGATTTTACATATTTCTGATTTATACAATCTAATAATAATAAGTTATTTGTTTAAGCAGACAATCATAGTTATTATTGTGTTGATTACAATATTGTCCTAAATATTATATTATTATGGGTAAAATTACTCCTGAATACATTATCGCAACAAAACCTACTACACACCGTTTTTTTTACCATGTAGGCATACGGAGTCCAATGCAATAATCCATGTAAGGGCAATCCAGTCTTCCCCCTATTACCGCCAGCATTCTTTTAGGACACGCGCCATACCTGGGATACAGCTCGATTGCGCATCGCGGCGGAAAATATATCGTAATTTAATATTCCTTTATTTAATCATATTTTATTTATTTATTCTTTATTTCTTTATTCGTAATTTAATCATTTCGTAATTTAATATTCCATTTGGATTGGAAGGATAAAAATGTTTAATAAACATTATTCCTAAAATTTGCTAAGGACGAAATTCATGATTGAAGAATGGTTCTTTCGGTGTATAAAAACCCAAAATAACTAATGAATTTGAGTACACCATGAGCAGTATTACAATATGGTCATACAAAATTAACTAAATATTTGTATTTCATATAAGTATTGATAAATTGCGGCAAATTATGTGTAGATGTTTCATACGATACAGGTTTTGTTATATCATACTGTTGACGAGTTTTCCATATATAGAGATTGCGATACAAAGCTTATTACTAAATAAGCTTAAAGCTGTCCTTGAGCTGAAATTTCCAAGGTCGTGTTCCTCAGCATTTAATTAAAGTTGGAGATAAATATAGACGTCCGCTGGTCGAAAGAGTGATGTGATAATATATCTGCTCTGAATGTGAACTTTAATTTAATTTTAATGTATGCAAGGGTAAAGAGCTTCGAAGAAAGGTCAACCCATTGATCATCTTAACATTTCACAAGAGCACGATAATTGAAAGAATTCACGTTTGTTTGAGTACTGCTTGTTGTTTAAATTTCATTTGAACATTGACCAACTGCTGACACGGCTCATGTGGTTGTTCTAAATGTTAATAGCTGATGTGCGCAATACACCAATAGCTCACTAGAATAGTAAAATGTATGTGTGAATAGGTGTAAGTAGTATTTAAGATATTGTCTTTGAACAATAACAGAGATTTGAATATTTCTGTCTTATTAAATGACACACAAAATATGTATGTCAAATGTGGGCACTGTACGAGTTTTCAGTGTTTTCACCCTTGTTTGTCAAAACTCTTCAAATAAAAGAATATTTCAACAGAATCCTATATCAGGTTTTTGAGAAAAAATTTGTAATTCCATCATCGTTTTTACAAAAATCTTAACGCGGTAGTCCTATGCGATAACGTTTAAGTAATTATTAAGTACATAATTATATAAAGATATCTTTAATGGCGTAAAAAGAACTTTACATTTAATAAGTAAGTTATAATAAAAATAGTTTATAAATTAACTTAAATCAATCTTAATGTCGTAAAATTTGCAATGGATATTTAAGTAACTATCCTTAATCGACACAGTTATACCACCCAGATGCTAACGCAATATTTAGTACTTAAAGTAATATGACTTACATAAGAGCTTAGATTATAATTAAGGTTACACATAGAAGGAAAGATGCGGCCTCAGCCTCTTAGCACCATATTTGACATCGCTTGAATACCTTTTCAACATAATTAGGTATTATGAGGCCAGTTATCTAACAATTCGTTCTCATAATACGAGTAGTATTAAATTAGCTTAAAATATTACGTCATAAATATCTACTAATTGTAACATTCTAAAGAGAAGACAGTTTTATTGAAAGTGAAGGTAGATTAAAATTTATCCTACCCTCATTTTCTTGCGATGCAATGACTATCGCCGTTAGTCCAAAGTGAAGGTTGTACTCTTGACGTTCAGCATCGACAAATCATTGCCAGTTGTCTTTATTATGATCGGTGATAACTGCCTATTCCACCAGAGAAAATCAAGATGACTGTTGTGAGGCAAAGTTATTTCCCTGCTTTAATCCAGTCCTTAAAAAATTAAGACAATTTTGAAGCTATTACTTTACCATCAATTATTATTAATGACTAGCAAACTCGGCGAACTCCGTTTCGCCACCAGATGGCTGCGTTATATGTAACATTTCGTTTGGTGATCCCGCTTTTCTGTTGACATTTTTCCTGAATTTTCTATCTATAAACCTCACGGAGCCCGAGACCTTTCCAACGAATGCAAAACCGTGGAAATCGGTACGTGCGTTCTGGAGTTATAGCGTCAGGAAGGAAAACCCGACTTATTTTTATATAGTAGATTTGCCAAAGTAGGTAAAAGTCTTTCCACTAAAGAGTTTCTCGACTTAGTTGTTGACAACTCCAAATGGCGCACTGCACGATTTGGATCGGCGTTTCTTGTTAAAACAGCGAAGGAGTGGAATTCCTAGTCATCCTTCCCCCCTATACAGTTTTATATGGGTCCATTTAAGCGTTGATTAAATAGGCATCTCCTGGACAGGCGAAGCCAATAGGCAGCATTAACATCAGGTGGGATTGTGGTGGTGTTTCTTGCCAGTTCTTCTTGCCCGCTCTACGCCCTTGACTTGCGAACTGGTAGTAAATGTAAATTACAATTATTTTTAACTTCTTTTCTGACGTTCATAAGTGTACTTGTTTACGTATATGAATAAAGTTATTTTGAGTTTGAAACGACTGTCCAGTTCTGTATAAAAACCTCGTGTAAAAAAGCTAATTACTCCAACAATTTATACTCAAAGCAAAAACGAGTTAGGTATCTTCAACAAATGATATGTTTACTATAAATTAATCTCCATATATTGAAAAAACTTTTTTATTTTTGATCTTAGATTTTGCTTACAAAATTATCTTTGTATCGTTAGCCTGCGACTATATACCTAAGTATATCCATTATATTATAATTAACCTTCATGCCACATAACGCCTAGATCAGGGCTATTCTATAAAACATTCAATCAAAATACCATCCGTCTAATGCATCTTTAACATGTTTTGTTTTATGATTTAAGTTTATTACTGACAGAAGGTGAACTTCTCAAATGAGCCATTAATATGCATTAATATAGATTTATATCTAACTGATGTTTACATACATTTTGCATAAATTTATTTTTATAATATTTAAAATCATTACCAGACTTGCAAGTTACATTTTATGTCTTAAAATGGTGGCCAAAATGAAAATATACCATAGAATAAAAGTGTTATGATGTGGTCTATATTATTAAAACTTACAAACTTTTGGACTGAAAGTACTCTTAACAGGCCGGCACATACAAAGGTATACACGCCTACCCGTTTTGTGCGTGGTGCGACATGAATTTCTAATCGTTCAATTGAATTTACTTTTACAAAACTTGAAAATTTTAGTATACAAAAGGGTTTTTAGTTCGATTTCTAGCAAAATAATAATTTCCTCTACTGACGATTATCATTATAACGATCTGTCTGATTATAACGATTGTGCATTTGACATATAACTATTAAAGTACACATCATTATCTGACAGGAACTTATGTACCAGTGAATTACCTTTAAGACACGTAGACAACAAATGAAGTGATAATACCGTTTATAAAAGCAATGATATAATACTACATAATAATATTCTTTAGACATCAACACTGACATTTAACAATTGGTATTTTACGGATATCATTATCGTAAAGTACTTGTCAACGGTTTTACGTGTTCTCGTTCGTTTTAATTCCTTAAAATAAATGATAAATATTGTTTTTGTACGATCTAAAGTCTTGAAAGGGACATCGCGTCATCAATTACTTCGAGAGGCCAACGTCATTTTCACGTCCAGATTAAACTTGAGTCTCTTTTATAGATAAACGAAAAGTATATACTTCTTTAGGTACGTATTTTATATACACATATTGGTTTGTTTTGTGAAGTATATTATATACTAGAGCGTTAGTTCATATGGCAAAATACTACACGAACATCATAATCAAATAATATTTATTCATGACTTTTGTACGCTTCTGAATGTCAAAAAATTAACCCCTTGACGACTGACGGAATCATCTAATCAAAACTTAATTTCTCCCTCATTTCCCTTGTCAAGTTTTTACGCTTTCACAAAAAATACTAAGAAGTTTCAAATGGAGAGACTTCACTTAAAACGGTACACTTTGTCAATTTTTTTATCATAAGGAGGATAGGTATATTTCTTAGGCACGAGATTCTTTAACAATCATTGTTAAACAGCCTGTAAACTTAGTTGAGACGCGTGAACCACAAGCGATGAAGCATGTAATTTTAAGCGATTTTCCTTATGTAAATTCCAATCTTTGTTTAGTTTAGTTTTTAGTTAGTCAGAAATTGAATAATATAATCTAAGTATAAATAGCATCCTTATATAATTAACAATCTGTGCATTTGTATTCAAGTCTATAAACACAGATATAAAAACAGTTTATATCTGTGTTTATAGAATGCTAAACAAGATTAAAAGCTTTTGTGATTTTGATTGGCGCATGGGTCTAAAATAGAAAAGCTTTCGTTCCAGCTTCTTAATAAGTGCTGTTGTCAAGTTGGAGCTGTAATTAATCATGCGAGAAGCTTACACTTAATAATTTACTGTTAATTGAATTCCTTTATCCGATTGTGAGCGTTTTCGTAAATGATTTTACATTTCCCACTACAACTTTTCTTGCTGTCGACGAATTATTTATTATTCTTCCTGGAGATTGTTTTGTACAGTATTTTAATAAAATTAAGTTTATTTTATAAATCTGGTATTTAAGCAAAAGTCCAACAGTCCTTCAGCTTCTTAATCTTTATCGAACTTAAGTCCGTTAGTTTGTGAAGTACTGCAGTAATCTCAGGGCCGGTGCTGCCAAATATCATCTGGGTGCCTTGGATGCTATTGAGAGCCATGCTAAGTTGTAGACGAATATTCCCTCGTTGCATCTCAACTCTAAAGATGCTGCGTCAAAACCAAATCTTCTGCCCAGTTCTGTTTAAAAAAAACGTGTGGCACTCGGGGACTGTCGCGGTAAAGCTATTGCATAGCATTTTTTATCAACGTATATACAATTATAATTATTTTTTAATATGCAGTATTTTTTTTTCTTTGATATTAATTCAATCTACCCCTCTCCAGACTCAGACTAACCCGCATATATAGTCCATGGTAGTTTTCCAATTACAGCACTAGAGCGCATTATGCGGCATAATGCTCTACGTTGAATGTTCCAACTACAGCAACGCTTTGCACAATTGAACCCTCTCAAAAGTAATGCTCTCGCGTGATACTCGCAATCAATACCAACACAGTGACAAAAAATTTAGTATTTTTTCTTTAAGTTGGCATTGATCGTCGCAGATATCAACAACTGTTAGTTACTCTCAAATATATGCGCACACACACCCATTCATACATACTTAATGTCTTATAAAACTTGTGTTTGATTAGACACTAAACCTACTTTTTCTCAAAAACTGTTTTAAAAATGTACCATATACCACTGACTAATTGTTATCTAATTACAACACAGGGACTCCCTAGTGTGGGGACTAGCGATATTAATTTTGTCACAGCGTATCTGTCATGAATAAAGTTTTTATTATTACACAAAAACGTTTTAAATTTGGAAACAAGAGACAAAGTTCGCCTTAATTTGAATAGAGATTTACGATATGCAACATTCGTAATTAATTCATGTTTTGACCCTTTTCTTACAAAGCGATAACGTCTAAGTAAACCAGGAACTCGAAAGCAACAATAGAGAATCCTAAATCATTTCGCAAGGTTATGTTATTGTGGTTATACTAAACGTTTGAATGCCATGTTCACTGGCCCATAGCTGACCTCGAGGAGATGAGTACATACGATTATGACATTAAACATATTTGTGTGTTCAAATACATAAATGGTATTTGGACTTTTTTCAACGGTAACTTACTTAAAGACTTACTCGTGATAAATATTTATTTGGTCGATTAATAAATATCAAAACCGGGCAATTGCGACGTATTAAAACTAAATTGCTGACTTCAGATGATAGGACTGTGATATTTTAGTTTTTTGTTGCCTTGTAGGGATATATCTGTAAAATTTATTTAACATAGGTACAACATACGTATATATATAGCCACTGTAACCTATAAAAAAATCATTTCAAATTATGGTGATATAGTTTATTACTTAACCATCAAAACCGGTTTTAGATAAACGTTTATTGTAAAGTTATCTACTTGTTTTAGATTTAATTTCAATTTCCGTAAACATTAAGTAGTAACTCGTTCGTATAAGCGGTTTTACTTACAATACATAGATACAGTTAAATATGTATGTAAAATGGATAAAGATACATGAAACCAAATTTTGGGTACGACATAAAATTTTAATTTTAATTTGTGAGATGCTGATGTATACTTGATGAATTAAGTGAAAATTAATTCCTATTTAAGAGAAGAAGTAGGAAAAAAGTGTCGTTTTAAAGTATGTTACTATCTGTACGTTCATATAATAATTGAAAACAGTAATATAATAGTTTCAGAGTCCAATATGTTCTAATAAATAATATAAAAAAGTTCATTGATTTATAGCGAACGCACAACCTCAGGGTTGAGAGACGGACGCTTCAACTGATAGATTTAATAATGATGTTATATAAGGAAGTAGGCATCCTTGAATGTCCTTCATAATAAAAATAATGGAATAAGAAAACGCCTTTCAGTATTAAATATATCTGGTTTTACGAACTTGATTTAAATCGGACAAGCACCCCATGATTTAATAAACAACAGATATTGAATCATGTTTACATAATAAGGAAGTTTAAATTAACTAAAAGATTTGTGTGACATCGCCTGAAAAGGAATTTTGAATCAAGGTAACTTCATTTGGCAATCATAGCTTTTTAGGTTTATTGATATTTAAGCGTGTGACTCTCATCCCTGAGGTCGTAGGTTCGATCCCCGGATGTGCACCAATGGACTTTCTTTCTATGTGCGCATTTAACATTCGCTGGAACGGTGAAGGAAAACATCGCGAGGAAACCGACATGTCTTAGACCCAAAAAGTCGACGGCTTGTGTCAGACTCAGGAGGTAACCAGTAGCCAGAAGTCAGAAGAAACCTACTTGCCTATTAAATTGAAAAATGATCATGAAACAGATTCCGAAATCTGAGGCCCAAACATAAAGAGGTTGTAGCGCTTTTTTATTTTAATTTAATCTCAATAAAATCCCAATACTATAGCTATAATATTATTTCGTGAACAAATGCAATCAGTATATGTATGCCTATATAAAATATACTCGAAAATCGGAAGAATTTTCTGAAATTATGATAAACTATTAGACTCGGCCAAACGTTGCTGTGGCTAAGTATTTTGTTATATTACATAGTAGTAAACTATTCAAGAGAAAAGGCAGGAGAACAGCCATGCTTTTTTTGTGGTTATGCCATTAAATTGTAGCTTATGTGAAACGTTGGTAATTTGATAAGGATCAATACCTAGGTACGAATAAAAGATAGAGACATTCTGTCGCGATTTTTTATAGATAGTGATGTATGTGTCCTTAAAAATTGTAAAACATCATTTTGTTCTATCATTAATAGTTTTCGAGGCGCACACGATTGAAGGAAGTTTTTTGTTTATTTATTGGGTTAGATTATTCAAGTTTTAGTAAGCATCCCTAATTTTTTTGAAAATGAAACATAGCTTATGTAACTCGGGAATAGTGTAGCTTGCCAACAGTGAAAGAATTTTTGAAATCGGTCCAGTATTTTCGGAGCCTATTCATTTCAAACAAACAAAAAATCAAACCTTTCTCTCTTTTTAACTCTTTATAATATTAGTATAGATAAGCTGTATAATAAATTGACATGCCTCAACGATACACATTTTTTTGAGAAATAATTGTTCGGGGCTCAGAGATGTATGTGTATAGTTTTGCTTGTGTTTTGCAAACATATAGTTATTCTAATATATATTATACATTTCACTGGAAGGAGCTAAGTTAACTGCTGTGTGGTATAAAATCTCTATAATGTTAGGAAACTTATAACAAGAGCAATAATTGTGACTATATTTTTGTCATAAATATTTATTAGGTTAATCAGATTTTGTGATTTCATTGTCGTACATTAAACAAGACAGCTGGTAGATAGCTTTAATAGGATTTATTCGTTTTCTAACAAAACGTGAGCACGTTCTTTCTATTATAAATCGTTATAATGTTACGACAAATTGTCCTTAAATGGTTCCAATAAATATAGAGAATTTGCATTAACAGTTAATAAACAAAAGTGTTTATTTTCATTATTTTATTTATTGTTTAAGTAAAAATCAAGATTTATTTGATTAAAAACTACTACTTTTATTTTATAATTTAAGGTTTTGGTTGCTTTAAAACTTTGACCTTTAATTGATTTGAAAAATCCCGAGGTTTCAATTCGGCTATTTTATTGATAATGTAAAACAGTGTTAACTAGGCTGTATACATTTTTCCGACCGACTTCCTCTGTGCTACAGAAAATATAATCATTATATAATAAAAGTAAAATATATTTCTGAAAAAAGATTCTTACTTATTATCTTTACTGAATATAATGAAATAATACTGTTTATATATATATTTCTATTGTCTCTTTCTGTATATATAATATATATAAATAACAAATCTAAGCTGTATATTCTAACTTTTGTAATTATTATTATATCTAGATAACATTTATAACATAAGAACATTTTGTATCATAAAACTTCAATGAATTGCTTACGTCTATAACAGTGTTGAAATCGAAATAACGAACTTACATTCAATCATTTCTAAACGTGTTATTCATTGAAATCTGACTTAAATGAGATGTTACGGTTGTCATCTTTTCAAAGTAGACGGGGCGTGAAGATTTCTTGGTGTTGAAAATTAAATGAGATGTAAGTGAATTAAACGCGATTCAAATGTTTTATGGCATACAATGCTGCTAAAAATCATAAAATAAAGGAAGTGAAAAAACAGTCAACTAAGTCTTTCCTCCAACTTCGATTTTGTTCCCTTTGCAGTAGAGACTCTTGGGCCGCGAGGTTCAAGTGCACACGCGCTTATTAAAGATTTGAGTTGGCGCCTGGTATATAGTAACGGTGATCCCAGAGCTGGTGCTTTCCTGGCTCAACGAATAAGTATCGGAATACAGCGAGGAAACGCTTCCAGCTTTAATGGTACACCGCTACAGGGATAAAACTTTTAAAATTTGTTTTGATTTTCATTTTAATAATTTTTATTTATTTTTATTATTGATTTGTAGGTTAAGAAAATTGTAAATACTGTATAAAATGTAAAAAAATAAATAAATTACACTATTAAAAGTTACTCTTACACTTATTACAATAAGGAGATTGTCATTATGAAGACTCATATCAAAATGCACTACCACTTTCCTAGTAATTTTTTTTGCAATTCGACAGTTATAACATTAAAAAGTTTTAAGGATTCATACTCGTACAAGCTATCACCTATTTAACAAACTACACAACTCAATAAAGACTAATTACAAAATTAAATTAAGAAGTTTTAAGAGAAACTAAAATGTACCAAACCGAAAAAAGGAAATCCCCTCAACTTTTCTCTATTCATATTTCGCTGTAATTGAGATTAACGTTAATAGGACGCACCTTTCTTGATAATCTGACCCTGTAACTTGCATTTATAGCTTATTGTTTCGTAAATCTTTATCGGTTATCACGCGAATGGCAGAGCGTGCGCGATGGACAAACAGTTGACGCTCACGCGTCGAGGAAGACACATTCGTTGCTAGTCCAGTGTACTTGTGATTTGTGTTTCGCCGGTGTTAAGGGTGCGTCGAGTTTTTCTTACTATGAAGCTTATAATTGAAATGCTTAATTCGCTGTTGGTGACGTTTGATGAGTGGATCTATGTCGATTTATTGTGGTAATTGAGGATTCGAATTGACAGTAGTCTTTGGCGTAATTTGAATTTCGAATGGAACGAATTTGAATGTTGGACGTTTACATTTCGAATGTCTAAAATATACGGTAATAAGATATTACCTAAACCAAATTATAGATCCGTATGGGACTTGTGCTCTGACGTTAAGACGAGTTTTATATTTCGAAAAAATATCGTTATAAGCAAATTTTTTGAATTTCGAACTTACGTAGCAGTATTTTTATTTATCTTTGTACTAACGTTAACAAATTTTTCATAAAATAATTTATTTGAAACTACTCACCTAAATTAAAGTTGGTCTGTGTGAAGCATGAATAATAGACACATCGAGGTAATCTTGGATTTTATTTCACGCAGTATACTTAGCTTGTAACCAAATGAGATTAACGAAAGAGCCGGCGTCTTTGATATTTACACATATATACTAGACTATTGTATCGTTTAAATAAAATATATTTTATCTAGACAAATACCAGTAGCTGTATAGCTTAATCATAAACTACAATGTACTTTAGATTGCTTGACCGTCTAACCTTATAATTTTTAGTTGGTTTATGCAACACACTGAGCTTGCAGGTATAATTTTTAATTAAAATATCAGAAGTTATTTTAAAGTCGAAAAAATATTAATTTAATAATCCACCTCTCGTGTAACCGGTGTACGTATCGCTCTACAATTTTATATCTCGAAGTATTTATAACATTAACTTACGGAGTAAAAAAACGACATCAAAAAATTATTTTGCAACCCAGTTAGATAAGATTAAATTTATTTATATATTTTGCATTTAATTTAAATTTAGAATATTTAAAACACTGTGTAACGGAGCAAAAAGTTATGTAATTAATAGTTTTTGTCATCGCTCATCCTCTGCATCAAGGAAGTAATTAAGGGTTTTTTCTGAAGCACATAAAACAATGTAATTGCCGAGGTCTTAGTATATATAACTATATGTATTGTTTGACAGAAATAGTAACTTTAGTGTAATCCTAGTAGTTGCAGAATACAGGTGAGTTATTTAAGATTCAAACAATAATTATCATAACTAATATTTTAAAAATGTCGATTGTACTCGTAATTTAACATATATGAAGAGTTTAGAAATTTAATCAATTTATAAAATTCACATATATATTTAATTATTAAAAGAAATATTAGTAAAATTTAACGCGTAGGTACTTGTCAAAATATGAGCTGATTAATTATCTATAGCATAGATAGCACATCTATTGCATAATTTAATAAACAATGCAAAATTTAATAAATCTTCTAAGTAAATTATTTTAAGCATTGCAGTATGCCTATATAGAAAATATCCGGACTTTCAAATTTATTAACAAATTTGCATTTCAAAATGGAAATTAATGTGTAGCTATTAACATTTAGTAACTTGCGTAAAGTGGAATAAAAAAATAATTAATCCAATTTAAAATCGGTATTCTTTGAATGTTTTATTAGTTGATAAATTATCAAATTATTCAATTATTCTTGAAATAATTTGAACTAAGCTTTAGTCCATCATAAGTTTTTGAACCTTATTATTGAATGTTTTAAAACTAAATTTTTAAATTATGCATTATATTATTATATTTTCTTCTTATGTTCTTATATTAATGACATTATTTCTTCTTCGATTAATACATTAACATAATGTCATTATGATAAATTAAGTTATTTATAATTATTGTCAAACAAGGCGGTAACTATTTACATCATACACAGAAAAAACTCAACTCAACTTTTGTCAGTTCACTCAACGGACAATTAAAAACGTTTATCAATCTATGTAGTTAGTTAAATATTTCCATTCATGTGTACAATATTGATACTTTCCAAAAAAAGTTCTTATATGATATCTTCTCCGGTAATCCAAAATAAAAAATGTATTTTTCTGATAAACGCAATCTATATACATTATTTTATACTATGATACTTTTTAATGGTGATAAATAATAAAAAATTAACGAATGTGGACAAAAAGAACAAGGAATTTAGAACGTCTTGTTGTATCTTAAATATCAACTACCTTTTTGCTAATTAAAAACTCGCCAAGTAAAAAAGCGAATATGATATATTTATCAAACTGGTATTGGCCAATGAACTGTAGATTACTTGTAGATATAAATAAATTTATTTAACACTATTTCCCGCCCTTTGTTGGTAAGTGTGTTGTTACAGAAATGCGTAGTTTAAATCATCTTTATTTATAATATACGGCAAGACGAGACTTTTTTATTTTATGTCAAAAACATGATCTAAAAAACTAGATCCCTAATACCCAGTTTCAATATCCAATATAATAGTTGTGATTGCTACGACTCGTTATTTGTCACGTTCAAAACGCACAAAGGGATTAGTTTAAATAAGTTTTTACCCGCAGCTTCTATTTTAATTCTTGCTAATTATTTTGCAATCTTTTATTTAATAAGCCTTACAGGAAGAATCAATAAAAAGAGAAGAAATAACTATCCATTCGGTATTGACATTTTACGATGATTTCCAAAAACTTTTTGTGTGACGTACAGTATTTCGAATCGCAATGTAATATATACAAGATATAATGTCACGGACGAAAATATTACTTATTCATACAATCGCATCGTCTAAATTACTCATCTGTCTTTTTTCATCACAGCGTAAACATATTTAGACTGTATTGAGTGGAAGTTGTATAATTTAGTAGTAGATTAAATAATTGGATTTATTTACCCGCTACACTTAATAAATCTAGTTAGAAAATTGATAAAATGAAACGCAAATGGTAGCTGGTTATTTTTTTAAATGTAATATAATACAACAAACAAATGATATATCAAGATTTTCCGGAACTTTCAAAATTATTTGAAAGAACCTTGGTGATTATATAATTTAGCTAAAATAATACACATAATTGTTAACAGAAGCCGATAGCGTTATTCAATACATCCTAATACTATAATATTACGAAGAACCTTCTATAAATGACACGGTCTAGATATTGAGAAACAAAGTGATCAAATTTTGACATTTGATTCAACGATTTAAATATTCAAATATGGAACAAAATAAATAATTACTGTATGCAATTCATTATCAAAAGAATTGTATCCCGGTATCCATCTACCTAAATAGGGTTTATTTTGTTCCTTTAAAGGTTGATGATAGGTTTTGGGGACAGAATATACTGAGGTACAAACTTGATAACAAATTCGTATTCTATCCTGGCAGTTAAAATCAATATGACTATTAAAACGCAGTTAATAAACAAATAAGCTAAACTTCCGTCTATTCAAATAAGGAACATCTATTATACAACACCTAAATACGTTCACTGCTGTCAAATCCTTTGTTCATATCTCACGTTTATCATCTACCATTTATGGGAAGAAAGCTTTTCACTGTAATGGGAAAGTATCCTAGTCAATGTTATTTAAATGAGGAACAAGATAGTGCGTTAGTTACGTCAGCAGGTAGATAAAGACATGACGTTGGACAACGTTGTCGGGATCCTGGAATTGGTACACTTTCACTGAATACACTTTGTAGGAGAATTGTGGACATACTCATACTTATAATGGTGTTAGCATTTTTACTTTTATGACAACTTATGACGATAAGATACGCGTACTAGTAAAGGGTTTTTCAACAAGAACTTTGTTTTCTAAAACAAAATAAAACAAAGAATTTAGAGGAAAATGAATAAAATTTTATTGTATTACAAAGAGAAAAGTTTGGCAATTATGAATGAAAAATGATATCTGGCAAATGTCCACCACGACCACGCTGACAGATGTTGATTCTTTCATCAAAAATTTTAATCACTTTTTGGCAAAATGGAGGGTCTATTTCGTTAATGACATCACGGATTTTGAGTTTTAAGGCTGCAATCGATTCGATTGGCTCCGTATAGACTCTGTCTTTAACATAGCCCCACAAAAAATAATCCAGTGGTGTTAAATCACACGATCTGGCTGGCCAATTAACAGCTGAATTTCGCGAAATTATGCGCTCGGGAAATTTGGTTTGCAATAAATTGATCGATTCATTGGCTGTGTGACATGTGGCACCGTCCTGTTGAAACCACATTTCAGTGATATCCATGTCATCAATAATAGGCCAAAATTTAGTGGTTAACATCTCGCGATACCGTGATCCATTGACTGTTACCGCATTTCCAGCCTCATCTTCGAAAAAAAACGGCCCAATCACGCCTCCAGACCACATAGTGCACCACACAGTAACACGTTGAGTATGCAAAGCCTTCTCAATAATTGCTTTAGGATTTTCAGAAGCCCAAATGCGACAATTTTGCTTGTTGACGTACCCTGACAAATGAAAATGGGCTTCGTCTGAAAAAATGATTTTTTCAGAAAAACCAGCAGGTTGTTCCTGAATGAACTGAGCGAATCTGCGGCGATTTGAATGCGTCGATCAGCTTTAATTCCTGCACCAGTTGAATCTTGTAAGGCTTCAAAGCCAAATCCTTTCGCAAAATTCGCCATGTTGTGCTTTTGGATAACCCCAATTGTTGAGAACGTCGTGAAATTGACAAATTTTGATCTTCTTCAACACTGTGGCTCACGGCGGCGATGTTTTCTGTTGAACGACCCGGTCGAACACGTGTTGGTGTTGGCACATTTTGTACCGAGCCTGTCGACTCAAATTTCGCGACCAAATTCTTAACAGCGGTCTCAGAAGGACGATTATGCTGGCCGAAAATATCACGAATTTTACGAAATGTAACTTTAACAGAACCACCATTTTTATAGTGGATTTGAATTATTTTAATGCGATTTTCGAGCGAAATTGAATTCATTGTAATAATTGCCAAAGCACCTGCTACGAATACCGCCAAAAACTAAATGTCAAAACTATCACGTTCTCGGTGTTGCCACAATTGAAAAACAAACTTCTTGTTGAAATACCCTTTACTTCCTAGACCCGGTCGTTGAACATGTAATTTGGATTGGTTGCACAAAAATAAATAAATAAAAATAGTTAATTCTTTTGTTTAATCACGTTTAAAGTTTTAAAATTGGAACTTATTTATCGTAATCAGGCTAGGTTGAAAAAACATCTATACAAATGTATTCTTAAGCACTTACTTACTTGAAACTAGGTTTTCTTCGAAATCTACTTTAAGTTACAATAAACTCTCGGATTAGTATGAAAAGTAGAATGAACACTTATTAAATTGTGTAAGGGATCTCTCAACACTTACTACTTACTGCAGTTATCGTTTTTGCTTGAGGCGCAAACTATCTGTTGTGGTCTCTGGCAGAATGACCAGCACTATGGAACAGTCTGCTCCTCAGCATAATAATGAGCCAGGGCCAATTACAGGCTCAGTACACACGCATTAAAACATACATTGTTTTTTCAAAGAAAAAAAATGTTTGTTTCACTATTTTTAATATTTTTTTATTATTGTTATTTTGTGTGTTTCTGTGTGTGTGTTTTGTTATTAATAAATGTTATGTCTATGTCTATTATAGAATTCAGGTACAAATTATTAACTCAAGTTCATACAATATAAAATAACACGTTGCACAAAGTTTTAAAAGCGTTAATTTTTATGCAATTTTCGCAATATTAATTGATTATTCGTGTCTTAGAAATAAAAATCAGGTGCCGTGTAATTTGATTAAGAGCTTTTATATTTATTACATTTTGAACCTATGGACTTTGATTGAGCCTATAGCTTTGATTTTGTTGGAGCAATTAAATAATGTGAGCGAAATCACTTTTCAAATTATATTTATTTTAATTGAAGTCTATTTGTAGAAATTGTCTATATTTCGTCGTTATATAAGTTTATATAAAATCATATTTTTAAAGATTGTGGGGATAATAGGTTGACTTTTTATATAGGACAAGAGCAGGAATCTTACCTGTTATTAACTAATACCACCGTACATGGACACAATGTCAGAAGGCTCACGAGTGCGTTGCCTTTTAAAAATTGGGACGAACATTTCTTGACAAACTTGACCCTAAAGTAAATTGATACCTTCTGCGATACATGACACGAAACGTTGTGAAAAAGTATTAACGTCGTTAGGTTGTACATTCCTCTCATTTCTGAATAGCTAGGATGTAAAACTATCCTTATTTTTATATAAAGGAACAGATCTTTTGTAACGAGCTACCGAGTCAAGTCAAGTCAAACCTAAAATGGCACTTTTGAACGTCAAATAAAATATAAAGATGATTCTGGTTGCCCCTTCCAAAGGGTTTCGCGTGGAGAAGAATGGGCAAGAAACTCCACACTTACTCTTTTAAAATAGGTTTTCCAATATTTTGTATACAATAGTTAAATAATTATATGTGAAGACAATGTACTCCAAGAATAAAACTACTATACTAAAAAGGCATATTACTTACAAATTAAGCAATGCTGCGGATAGGTCATTGTATTGTTAGTATACATGTTCCTCACATATTTACAAATATTGAAACCGTAGAATATTATACATTGAAGAGTAATAAAAAAACAGTAAAATAGTGTGTGGAATAAAAATAAAATAACTACAGTTTGTAGTATTATAAAAAAAAAACAAAAATATGTAACAAGTGACAACCAATTTAGTTGAACCGTTAGGCCACGCTAAAACATGTAAAGGATTTCTCATGATTATTGAATAGACTTCCACATAAATATGCAAAACAGATACACCTTAAATTTGTAACAAGTGAAATAGTATTGGCTAATCTAATTCCTCGGTTACACCTAACTTAATTTCAACACAAGTCTTCCCAAGCCCACCACGTATAATAATATTAAATCATAGTTTAGCAACTTGTAGGGGCAATAAATCTATAAAGATTCATCGACGTATATCAGATATTATGTTATAGTTATAAATTATTAACCATTCTGGATTTCACGGCGAATATAGAATGGTGATTCGGACACATAGAATCCCATTTGAACTGACAATAAACTGTATCTCTCCAAGCTTCATTGGATTAGAAAAATATTGAAATAGATATGAAAAGAGCTTTATTCCATAGATTTGCATATATGTGAAAAATCAATATTTATCCTTAATGATGGTAAAAACTTAATTTTTTCGTTTATTTTTAAACCGAAAATTTTGTGGACGTTGCAAGACAAAATATTGGATACTTTTTTTAGTATACCCTCATGTTTTGTAGAGTATTTTATCAGTGAAAATTCGTAATTGGAATATGTTTCTTATATTCAGGCGAGTGTTCAGAGGACTTGTTCGAATTATTGAATAAATGAAGGATGAAATAATGTGGATGAAACTCAGCTGCAGGTAGCAGAGTTTGAGAGATCTGAGCTTCATCATCGGAGGACAAGGCAGAATAGAAATTAACACCCATCACTCATCATCGTTCCACAGGGAGTTGTAAGGCTGAGTTTGCCGCTTACCACCACTATGTGGAACCGGCTGCCCATTGGCCTATTTCCGAATTTGACTTAGAGTCCTTTAAAAGAGCGTACCAATTCTTCAAAGGCCGGCAACGGACTTGCGAGCCTTCTGGCAATGTGAGTGTCTAATGTCCATGTCCATCGCTTAACATCAGGTGATATAAAAAAAGGCCCATGACCTAAACGCATGGAAATATCAAGTAGAAGAGCATGTACGGTTTGTCTTATATAATATGCTATGGAAAGATAGTGTATAGCTTTTAGAGATTTTTTTAATATTAGATACATGCAATGAGTAAAACAGGAAACTCGTGACTCACGTCCTGTCGAGATGCTGAGATATCATCTGCATTCTACATCAAGTAATTCTTTAATAGCTCGCTTATATGTTGTATATACGTAAATAGTCATAGATAATTTTTCTAAATATAAAATAAAAAAAGACTGCCTTTGTTGCTTAGGTAATCAGCATGACTGACCACCCAAAGCTGTGGGTGCGATTTCCGGCGAATAAATATTTTGTTTCGGCTTGGTAAAACGCATCCTCTTATCCTAATCTTATAGGCACTTTAACTTTTAGATAAACAAACTTTTAGCACATTTTAGTACATTGATTTATAATATTTGGCTGCTTATATATGTACCTATTATTAGTTAGTTATTATTATTTCTGGTAAATTGGTCGAATCACGGCTCCACCAACAGCTCCAAATTATATTCTATCGTTCTTTACGACTTGTAAATAGTACCCAAGTAGGGGTCCAAATCCATGCGCCTACTTAATATTACATACAAGTCGTAAAGAACGATAGAAAAAGGTTTGGTTAGAGACAAAAATATGTACCGACTTTCATTCATTTCACAAATCATGATGTTTTGCACGCCTCTCAGTGCTCTACTCTCGACATGTCAAAAAACCCAGTCTGTCCATTTTCCAAACTATTCCTTAATTTATGTGGTCTTAAAGAGCATGCGCCGCCACATTATTGCATGGTACACCATTGCCGAGTGATGAAAATATGTAGAAAAAAATTTGGAGCTGTTTTAAGGTGTAACCGTGATTCGACATATTTACATAATTTCTTATGGTATCTTACTACACATGACAACAAAAAATTAATCACGAACAAAAACATCAAGAATAATCTATAATTAATTTTTTCCAAGTTGGGTCGATGACCTTACTGGCTCGTAAGGACATTTTTTTAAACTATTATTTACTAACTTGAATTACTAAGTTACAGTGCATATTCCTCAATTAGCTGGAAAATTTCTAATACTGCTGTTATGAATGTAAACTTGTCTTTAGATAATTATAATTACCCTTACTGTAACTGAAACAAGGAAGTCGAATGTCGAATGAGCCGTGTTATTGAATAACGTATAACCCTGAGCAATTGCTATTAACGATGTTTATTCAAAAAAACGTAAATCATAGAAACAAACAAAACAAACTACATTGACACTAAATTAATAAACATTAAGCAGTATACCTTACCTTTTTAGTAGCTACATGCCAACATATGGAACATTTTGCTAGATTTTCCATAAAAACCTGTATCCATAGAAATACTCGAATCGGCCCAGCCGTCTTCAAGTTTTGCGCTTAGCAACATATTTTTAGATATTTCCCAAAATAGTTGATATTTCTTTGACTTTGGTTTTTATAACTACTAGACATGCATTTAAGTTTAAAAAAAATACGTAAAAACATACAAGCATTAAATTTAACTACAATCCCGCATATAGTTGGCATAACACTAATCATATATCTACCTACAATCAGAACCGAATACGGTGGCAAAATATAACCTATCTCGGAGCGATTCTTTACAACAGCTCGCCTCTTGAGATACGGGAATTAGTAGGCCGTTGCGAATACGGCAGCGAAGTTTTTGGTAGATGGACTCTGCAGTAACAGCGTAAGACAGTGGAGTGACATATTTATGTTTTTATAATTTATTCAGTGATAATTCTCTAATTTCGCTTGGGAGTTTGTTATTAAAAACGAATATAATTTCCATATAAGAAGTCTTTCACCTTCTGAAGCCTGGTTGGTCGTACGCTTAGATTAGTTTTCTTTCGAGTATTATATTGCTGAAAGGCACCATTCGTTCTAAAATCGTTTTTATTTTTTTGGACATACAACAAAGCTTAAAGAATATATTGACCAGATAGTGTCATAATATTTAATTCTTTAAACTTATTCCATACCAGTCGGTCGGTCGGTCCCTTGGGGAAAACAACAAATACAAATATGGAGTTAACCTCTGCAGCAGCACACCTTCTTTCTTTTAATTCTGTGAAAGTAGCTATATTCGTATAAATATATATATTTATTTTTACTAAGACTGACTATTTGTATAATAATGCACCGTAGTGCAGGCTGGAAACCGGTAAGCCAGAGAATTTGTATGTATGTCAATTTGGTCCAAATAAAAATAAAACTAGCCGAGTAAGGGAACTAGATACATATACAGAGGTAAAACGCAGATACGCAGACCCTACGGTTAGAATCGTTCTAGTAGTAGCCCTTTGTGTGTTTGTTTCCGTTCCTAATCTAGCAAAACTGTAATAAATAAGAATTATACACTATTTGGAAAATTATCTACAATGATTAGATTTGTAAATAGTTTACGATGTCCAAAGTATTACTTAATCATTGTGTTCAAATCAACGGCGCTCTAATTCTTGTATTGCGCAGAATGCCTCAAGTATCCATTATATGCTAATTGGAAGACGACACGCAAAATTGCTCAAACTTTGTAATGCAGAGGTCTATTAAATCAAATAAATTCCTCGTTACATTGTAACTTTTACAATATCCAAGTAAGGTAGACATAATATTTACTGAACATAAAAAAACAATGGTGCTACCTTTTAGACTGGGCCTAAGATTTCTGTATTTGTTTCCTCACGATGTTTTCCTTCACCGTTTAAGCGAATGTTAAATGCGCACATAGACAATTCAATCTTTATATGAGCCTGTATTTTATTAATGTAAAACAAATCAAAACTATACTACTATATAATTATAACTATACGAGTATAACTGCACTATTTTTTTTTCTGTTTCACATTCTTAGTCCCTAGATATTTTGCGTCAATACTACAACTTATTTCCGATAGTGTACTAACTCTAAAATAATAAATTACGATGCATACGAATGTATTATGCATCGTAATTTATTATTAGCTAAAATGTAATATTAAAATGCTTTTGTCAAAATGTCTTTGCTATATAATGCCTTCAACTTCAATAACCATGGATCGTTTCAATTATATAATTGCACGTTTAATTAAACCTATATCTAAATTGCAAAAATTGTTATTGTTCATTATTTTAAAAAAAATGTATTTTAATTCCTTTTTTGGGTAATATTGTATTATGCCATAATTATTGGAATTGTAAAATTATTAATTCCTAAATAAATATATATAATAAATAATGATTAGCTGAAAAATTCGCTTCAAGAACAGTCTATAGTACTTTTTATTACAAACAAATTGTTTCGATGCCCTTCGATCTTTCCATAACTTTCTTTTGTTTCTGAAATCTATTGCGCAAGCCTTTATCACGATAAACTTTTAGCCCCAAATATAAGTCATTGCGTAAAGCCAGAAGAGGAACGTGTGGCGAATCTTAAGCCCAGATTGCGTCGTAATGCAATAAAGTGATTTATTTAAACGCGATAGACATAACATATCGTAAAACTTTAAGAGGGCAATACTTGTTTATTTCAGGTGTCAAATCGATAAATTTTCATGTTTGCCTGCTTTACTTGCGACGATATGGGTAATGGGTATCATATAATTCATTTAATAAACAACAGATGTTGTTGTGCATGTACAAAACGCGATTACAAAAATATGTCCTAGAAACATATAGTGTTTAAAGTAAACGTAAAATTAAATTAAAACTTTCCCTCGAACCGGGAATCAAACCCGGTACCCTCACCTCGCTGCCACTTAAGACCGTTAGGCTATGACGCCCTTAAAGCCCATTCAGGCGCCAAAACAGCCTGAGCTGAGCTGTACAGTCCCTTAAAGATAACAGCGAGATTCCATTAAAATAATTCATAATACCATGTCCTTTTCCTTGGTTATTATAATTTTATTTAGGTTGTTTTCGTTCAGCCATAGAAATAAGGAATTCTAATCACATATACTATAATATTAAGTACACAGCGATGAGCAATCCGAACATATATGGAAACGCATGCTTGACTGACTCTATTATAATCTAATGATGAAAATAATATAATTAATCAGTATTTTATAAAAATATATTAAGAAAACAAAATCCGATCACAGCTATTAAACCTATTTGTAATTCCGCGTTCATTTCGTAAGATTTCAAGAGTGTCGTGATAGGTTCGGGATGAGTAAGTCATGCAATACATTTAAGCATTCTCTTAGGTATAATATTACAAAACACGGATAATTGAGCCTATACGATTGCAAATCTATTTGACCTTTGCCCCGTAGATGGAGATAGCGTGAAATATTTACTAAGTGGTGGAGAGCGGCCGCACTGCGATTCTTTGCAGCAATTAAACGCGGATTGTATTACTGTTCAGGTTAAATGTCAAAGTCAACATTTATAACCATTATCGATACATGATCGCTAACGAACGTCGTATGGTTATGACTATTCAAAAACGTCTATCCTTAGTCCAGTCAATAGAAATAGTATTAATAGATTGTATATGGAACAATTAAACATCGTGGATGCATATTTGCTATAGAAAATATATATGCTTGTGAAAAACTAAAGTTTTTAATAAAAAAAATTTAGATTTTTATAACATTTTGCTATGCTATCCCAAAGAGACCGTTCGCTTTTCCGGAATAGAAACCTAAGTTCTACATATATATTTTATGAGGGAAAAATTATGAGAGTAAATTTTTACGATGATCATGCACACCGTCACAAAAACCCGACACCCGAACACCTTAACAAAAGACAAACTTCCTAAAGCATTGTCAACATTTTAAAATGTCCATTACTTTAACTATGTAGAAATATTTTTTGTGATATTTAAATAACACTTATTTAACTAGATAATTCCTTATAATAAAGCTTTAAATGTATTGAATTACTTTTTTCTATTTTTAATGTCTACAAACGTAGGCGAAAGATAAAATTTTTAAAAAGGTTGTTATCCTGTTACGCCAAAGAAATATAACTTCTAACGCGTGTACATAAGTACATACATACATGTTTTTTTTTAATTTTCCTATGCTTCTCTTCATAAAAACCTACCTCCATAAAAATACTCGAAATGGTTCAGCCGCCTTCGAGTTTTGCGCTTAACAACATATTTTGCGATACATTTAGATATTTTCAAAAGTAGTTGGATTTCTGTTACTTTGGTTTTTAATTTATTACGAGAAGACTACCACTAAGTTAGATCGCGATTAAAATGCGTGGACCGTAGTGCGTATTCAGCATAGAAGTGCATTGCACAATTTTATAAAGAGCGTGAGCCTTTAATTAAAGCGAGGTAAGTGATGAGTCGGCAAGTTAGTTGCACGTGTTTCGTCGTGTTCGATACCGTTAAATAATAAACAATCGTGATTCTACGACACGTAATGTTACTTGACCTCTATGACCAAATTATTGGGTAACAATCTGTATTGAATAATACCTATCAGGATCAGCACTTACTCCGCGGTCTTTGCGACCCAAAAAGTGTCTTGGATAATGAGAAACTTTCCCGCTTCTGTGCCACCTCCCGCTAACTTCTGGCTTTCAGCTGCAGCAAGTCCTCCTCTATCGATCCAGCGGTAGATAGGCCGACCGACTGGTCTCCGACCACTAGCCTTTTTGCTGTCCCTTTTACTATACGTTTTACGTTGTTTTCCTCACTAAGTTACACTTGACTTAAAGTCCTTTGTCCCCCAAGTGGGGCAGAGGGCACCCAGCGTAGAAAACTAGCCTCATCGCTCCTGGGCAGCTCTCTTAATTTCCACGTCATTCCAGGTCTTTTATGGGCGGCTGCTCCTCATTGCATAGCTTCTATAGCTGATTAGAGATTCATCATTTACACACTGTTCTCTAATCACTAATCTACGAAGCTATCATAACACAACCATGACTTCATCACAACCACTATAGTAGCATAAGAGTAGTTAAATTAATAAGGATTAGTTACAGAGAGCCTTTACAGTAAATATGACTATATTATGTGCGCTGTAGCATGGTGCGGGTGACAGTTGCTTAATTTTTCTTTCAATTTGATTTTATTTGTAGACTAGAACATTCTGGCTGGGTTAAATTTAACTTACCACAGTTATAAATGATTTAATATATTACGAATGTGGTACAGCTGAAATACTAAGTCATAATTTGTACATTGCGGCAACTTTTAAGAGTGAAACGAAATGAGTGTAAAGTACTATAGTCAATTCTAATAGGTTTTTGATATAAGAGAGTCATACTTAGCACTAAGTCTTGACTCGGAATCATGACCTTAAACTATCATGCTATAGAGGTAAGATTCTGAGTGTATCTTATAAATTCCTGCCAATGGTTTATCATTGCAGATTGGTAAATATATATATAGCCTTCAAATCAATTAAATATGAATTTGATTTTTGTATATATCACTTAATTGTAAACAATTGATAATTACTTAAAACATCACACAAAGAAGTAAAAAAGAATACATTACATAGAGTTACGCAATTCACGGTTATTCATCGGTCATTGACCTCCAGTTTCTTTTTTAATAAAATATTTAACATTGTTTGCATAATTTTTCATACTATGCTGTAGTATTTTTAGTCTGGTTTTACACTTTTGCAATGAATATGCAAGTGCCATCAAAACTATATAAAAAACCAAGTCTCGTTACGCAGTTCTACCGTAAGTATTTCTGAGATCCATGTCGGTTAATATCTTCAGTCCTAACTTAAGTAATTTTTCCTTGATTTATACACTAAACTCTAATAGTATTTTAAATTTGAAGGCTCTATGTCTGCTAGAGTTTGTGCCTTGCCTTAGTAGACCAGTCATTATAGACATTCGAAATCGAAAATTTGATAATAATTCCAAAAGTTTTCAAACTTCGGTCAAGTGAATGGTACATTGGGACGACAATAAATCTCATTTTGCAACCTTGTCCGCAGTCCGGAACATTGTTAAAATTGCAATTAAATTAATTTTTGCTGTATGGTCGTGAAAAAAATTCCAAAAGTTCTGCAAACTTGGGGAAGTTTTCGATATAATATTTCATATCACGTATAAAATTTGCAACCAACCTAAGTGTACGGAACATTTTTTGTTATTTATTTTATTTTCGATATATCTGTCAAATTTGCAGAACTTTTGGAACGTTTTCCTTCAGTTTAATAAAGAACAACATTAATTTTTAATAACAAAACATGTTCCGTACACTTAAATTGGTTGCAAATTTGACACGTGATGTAAAATAATATATTTAACACCACTCCAACTTTGCAGAACTTTTGGAATTTTGGTCTCAAGAACTAAGCAAATTATCATTTATTGCATTTTTAACAATGTTCCGGACCGCAGAGCAGGTTGCAAAATTTTATAGTTTGTTTTAATACCACTCCCGACCTTACATCAAAATTTGAAAACTTTTGGAATTATAATGAATTAATTGTCTTGACTGACTGGACTATAGAGTTTTCATGATTGATCAATGCGTGAGCGAGTGACAAAATTTGACTTCAAGATTCAATCATAGAATCAAGATTTGATTCTTTAACTGGTTCAAATTGAATAAAATCTGAAATAAACCATGTTAATACAATACCTGCTTACTGGTATCAGGCTTCTAATTATGTATATCAAAAAAAAAGTGGTCAAAACCACCTGAACTGCTTAGAGAAATGGACTTGGCGGGCGCCCTGCCCTGCAATTACATTCACTGAATTAAATTAATCACTTCCCAATTCTTCCCGTTTATTGAGGTGCAATTAAAAACAATGACGTAAACATATAAAGCGTTTGAGTAATTGAATTGTGTTTTAATTATATTATATAAGAACGAACTAACTAAGAACTATATATGTACTAATAAACTAAATGCCGGCATCGCACTCGCGAGTCCTCTAGCATTGAGACTACTGTCCGATTCTCCCTTGTTTCATTTAAAAACAATATTAAAAAACTAGTCTAATAACACAGCTCCAACAAAGAGTTGTAAAATTTCCTTTTTTATTACAATTTACTTATAAGATGAACTTGTCCTTTGCAATCTTGTTACATTATGCAGCACATTCAGATTCAAGGCGATTATATACCACAATTGTTTTTACATAAGAACAAGGTAATATTTAATATTTATACAAGACAACCAGTATATCACAATGCTAATTAAACTTATAAGTACTGGAATGTTAAGTATTCCTGTCTAATATTGGTCATGGCAGAGAACATTAATTAATTCAAATGGTGAAAGTGTATTTTAAAAACAGTGAGCGAGAGTAAAACTATTTTGTTCTTTAAATAAAAATGGGTTTATTCGTTATAACAATTATGTCTAAGATTTAAGTAAAATATACCTGTATAATGTTCATACTAAATATGTAAAGTATCTTAATAAAACCATTATTTAAACATTAAATGATCTAAAATAAACATAATATAAAATCTAAATATACATACATATATAATTTCACATACAGTTTACATACTAACAATTACATGCTAGCAATTGTCTTCTCCCTATATTTGTTATCAGGATGTACCAATCGCCCTCGTAGTAAAGAATGCTCTTCGCGTTGGCAGTGAACCCGAAAAACTAATAATATTGTGTAAATAGCCATTTAGATGATAAATGTTTATTTTATTCACGGAATCACGGTCAGCGAGTCTTCCAAATGTATATTTTGCCCTTGCTGTGTGAATCTAAACGTCTTGTTCTAAGTGATGTCATAAAGTACAGTTTTTATATCAATTAAAACAAAAAACATCCTTGAGCTTTTTGTTATACCATTAGACGCGGCTGCGTTGGCGATTATAAATTACTTACATATGAATTAGACTGATGATAACTTAATAATGTGATTTATAAGTGTGTGAACTCTTGGTCGTACGCAAAGAACTCCTCAAATGGATTTTGTAAAATAAGATGGGTGGTGGTGTGTGGCGAAGTTACTTGCTAGTTAAAAAATATATTTTGATTTTAATAGTCCATATTATTATTGCTATTTACTAGAGCAGTGTTGGCCTAGTGGCTTCAGCTTGCGATTCTCATCTCTGAGGTCGTAGTTTCGATTCCCGGCTGTGCACCAATGGACTTTCTATCTATATGCGCAATTAACGATCGAACGGTGAAGGAAACATCGGAGGAAACCGTAGACACAAAAAGTTGTCGGCATGTGTCAGGCACAGTAGGTTGACCACCTACATGTCTATTAGATTGACAAATTATTACTAAACAGAGAAGAAATCTGAGACCCACACCTAAATAGATTGTAGTGCCACTGATTTCTTTTATGTACCATTTACAAGATACTTGTACAGTTAGAAATAAATAAATAAATTATAAAGGAATCATTAGAATTGGAAACTATTGGAATTTAAAGTTGTGCAATAAAATTTTTTGGGTGTTTTGGGTAGGGCTAAGCAGTACTTCACTGAGGTGCAACGTATGCAGCTCTACAAAGCTCAAGTACGACCTCATATGGAATACTGCTCGCATCTCTGGGCCGGTGCTCCCAAATACCAGCTTCTTCCTTTTGACCAAATTCAGCGAAGGGCTTGTCGAATTGTCAATCTCCAATGTCTTACTGATCGGTTTGATTCTCTATCGCTACGCAGAGACATTGCGTCTCTTTGCGTTTTTTACAAAATTTATTACGGAGAGTGTTCGGAAGAATTGTTTGGGTTGATCCCTCCTGCCTCTTTCCAACACCGTACGAGCCGAACGACCTCCAAATTTCACCAGCATCATCTTGATGGTTGGAGGTCTTCCACGGTCCGCTTCACAAGGCATTTTCTTTTGCGAACTAGCGAACTGTGGAATCGGCTCCCGGGGGGGGTCTTCCCTCAGAGATACGACCTCCAAATGTTTAAAAAGAGAGCCTACTCCTCCCTCAAAGGCCGGCAACGCACCCACTAAAAATGGGTGTCTATGGGCTGCGTAGACTGCCCTTTTTGGTCGTCCCGCAGCTCGTTTGCCCCCCTATTTTATAAAAAAAAAAAAAAAAAAAATATATTCCATTTCATGTGTGGTATCATTTGCAACCTTAATGAAAAGTAATATAATTATTTCATTGTAACTGGTTTGAGGCGTTGACATTATTAATGAGTATATTTGATCTTTAATGTTAAGTTGAATTTTAATTATTATAGCAATTATAGTAATTGGTGAACTTTTATCTTTATGACCAGGTTTTGATGTTTATTTAAAAAATTAACAGCACATATCCGCTAAACCTAAACATATTATTATATATATACCTGGGAAAAGAAAATAATATAACTTACAGTAATAATATACTTATATACTATATTGTAGTCGACGATAGGCTACTTAAACTTCTAGCGAAATATTGGTGATCAGATTTGTGTCAGTTTTGTTATCATACACTTAGTATACCTCAGGTATTTCCATTACATCATGTGCTGCAGTATGGAACTCTTTTGGATAAAGGATTCCTCCTGAACTTTCCATTTGGATCTGTTTTTTGCTCAATAGAGGATATTCATAAACTTAACTTCGATGATGTCGTCAGCCCATCGCTATTCTGGTGTTTCAAAAATGTTTTTGATTTTTCGCTTCCGGATTCGTCGGTCCATCTTTTGTCTGTGTGATCTTAGTTTGTCTCCTGATCTGGTCACTTCGTATTTTGTAAATCTTTTTGGTTCTTAGGATGTTTCGCTCCATTGCTCTCTGTTTTTCAGGGTTTAGTAGTATTGTAAGGTTAATTTAACAATCATAATAACATTAAAATCTCCTCTATCTGAAGCTTATTCAGAGAGATGAAGCCTGAACTATTTAATTTTTCTAAATCCAAATATAATATGCCCAAATCCAAGCTGTAATTCTCTAGCTGTAATTCTAGTATACTTTTACTTTACCGCAGTTAAAATATAGTGTTTACTGGCTACATATTGCTCGTGCTATTTTACTTAAAGACAAGGAAACGCTATTCAAAGCGTTGAGTTTTTTTATCGTTACTTATAATAATATTATTATAATCGTTACTTATAAATCTCTCCGTCTTTATATCTAAATCGCATTAAAATCCATCGCGCAATATTAATATTTGGACTCTGAGATTGTCAAACTATGCAGATACAAACTCACAAAATACATAAAAATAAAGCTAATCGGATTTTGAATCTACAGAGACCTTACTATGAACTCTCAGCTACCCTCTCAAATAAATACACACACACTCACATACTCGTACATTCACGCATACTTGATGTCTTATACGACTTGTGCTGGTTGTAAACCAAGACTACTTTTTCTTTTGTTTTAAACATGCACCATGTACCACGGAATAATGATCTATCTTCCCACAAAACAAGGGCCCCCAGCGTGGGGACTAGCGATAGATGAATTTTGTCAAAAATATAAAGACCTGTATTTATATAGGTAACACAATGTACACTAATGAACGTCAAAAAATAAATATACATTAAATGCTTCTAATTTTACATTTACTGCCAGTTCTCAAATCAAGGGCGTAGGTCGGAAGAGAAGAACTGGCAATAAACTCTCCGCCGCTCTTTTTAATCGCCAAGTTTTTTGTTTAACACAACGTTTGTAAGGAGCTGCAACCATGTTCCACACGACATCTCAAGTAATAAATAATAATAAAATAAATTAAAATTAAAACACAACCTGTGTCTGTCATAAAAGTATTAAGTAGTAAGTACTATTATTTATTTCTATACAAATCATAGAAGTACATCATACATTTCAACACGCAAAAACACGTATGTACAAATAAAATTAACAAAACTATGACATTTAAAATAACATTTTCCTAATTCCTTGCAAAATGCGCCATCTCAATGTACAATCGTGTTATTGCTACAAAAGTGCAGCAAAAACTGCTAACACAAATTTATTACGTGGCAATTTGTAATTGCACTTGTTCAATGACCAGTTCATTATCTACGATTTAAATGTATAATGTAAATATCAATGCTTTTAGCGTCTTGCGGTTTTTGTTAGCTGGCATTTTATATTTCCTGGAATTGATGATCTTGGTCAATTTTATTTGATCATTAAGAAGCATTAGATAGTAGATATGTGTAACACAAATCAATTAAAAGATCAAATCTATTAAAAACCAAAGACCTAAGTGGTATAATAATGTGTATATCAGAATTGCAGTAGGTATTATCTAAACCTAGTGGCATAAAAAACAGGGCTGCATTGGTGGATTTACCAAGTATCTGCATCCATTCTCAGAAACTTTTACTAATGAATAAACGAAATAATAATTAAAAACTTAGCATTGAAGTCGGTATGCCTTGGTTCTTTTTTGTAATCAATTTTTCTGCCTTTTGTCTCACACTATAAACATCAGCCGTGTTCTAACGCGTGCAATGTGGTTTATTAGTTATAAATTATTAGTAGTAGCAGAATACCGACCCTGGAATCCTTAGGAACCAGTTACTAAGGACGATAAAGGGGCTGTACTAAATGGAATTACTATTTCTTACAAATGATATAATTTACGACGTAAATGCAATGTAAATATAATTATTAGTAAGTATGTCTTTGCTTTACTCTGTAATTATAAAAATTACTGCTTCTTCGTGGCGTAATAACAACATACAAGTCATCATTCTAGACCCAGCTTAAGAGGTCTAAACTACTTCAAACTGTATTGTATATGTTAGATGAGTTTAACATATTTATTTCGCTATCCTACAGCTAACATATTATATGATACCTAATTAAAAAATATCTGAAATACATAATATGAACAAAAAGGTTCAAATTCTAAATTAATTACTCTCCGCCACAAAGTTTTGAGTCATACACATTTTTTGCACTGGAGAAAATGAATCCCAAGGATTAGAATAATTTAAATAATCGACAAACTTATAAAAAGCGTTATTGATTAATTTACGTTTAACGAGAAATTTGAATTTATTCAGTGATAATAATTCTCTAATTTCGCTTGGGAATTTGTTGTAAAAACGAATACAATTTCTATATAAGGAGTGGCTTATCTTCTGAAGTCTGGTTGATTGTACGCTTAGATTAGTTCTCTTTCGAAAATTCACCATTTGTTTTAAAATCATTAATATTTTTTGTGCAATAATATATAGAGCAGATAGTGTCATAATATTTGATACCTTAAACTTATTCCTTTTTGAAACGTTCAACTAAGCTTTTTCTAAGGCAGTTGACTGCAGACCACCCCAATGCCCAACGAAATATTCGTACTACTTCCTATTCAATACCAGTATTCAATACATTTGAAAGCGATATGTTCATGAGAAATAGTATCATCTAACATCAGGTGATATTTTTGTCCATTTGACCTCTGTAACGAAAATATATGTTATATAAATAATGCATAATGGATGTTGTTCTATTATCTAAGATTATAATACATGTACCAGTATGATAATGGCCATTACCATACTGGTTGCTATTTAAATCAACAATTATAATTAATTCTAAGAAATGCGTATTCAATTAATGTAGTGTAGGTGTAAAAAATGCGTTCATTATGTGACAAAGAATATATGATCAGGTGATACTTGAAGGTTCTATGTTTGAGACAAACGAATGAGGATTTCTTCTAGTCTAGTAAGTACTTAGACCAACTCTTTTCGTTCCACAAGTGAGATAATTAAGGCAGTTTTTGCCGCGCACCACTACAACCAGTTCCACACAGAAGTATTTTCAAACCATTTCGACTTAGGTCCTTCAAGAGCGTACCAATTCTTAAAAGGCAACGCACTTGAGGGCGTTCCGGCAAAGTCTCGCGGTGGTATCTCGTAACATCAGTGAGCCTCCTGCCTGTTTTCCTCCTATTACATAAAAAAACACAACTAGAAACAGACTTGACATTGTTATTTTAGAAGTGGTGCCAAGATTATATTTAACACAATAATACAAAACTAACACGAACTTTAAACAATTGAGAGGAGTACACTAAGCCAGTACAAAAAATCCAAAATGTTTTTGACCTATATGATACTTAGCGCTAATTCTCGGCTCTGAATTTACCACAACTTAACCTAGAGCAGTGTTGGCCTAGTGGCTTCAGCATGCGACTCTCATCCCTGAGGTCGTAGGTTCGATCCCCGGCTGTGCACCAATGGACTTTCATTCTATGTGCGCATTTAATATTCGCTCGAACGGTGAAGGAAACCGACATGTCTTAGACCCAAAAAGTCGACGGCGTATGTCAGGCACAGGAGGCTGATCACCTACTTGCCTAGTAGATTGAAAAATGATCATGAAACAGATTCAAAAAGTTGAGGCCCAAACCTAAAAGAGGTTGTAGCGCCACTGATTATTATTAACCTAAAATACTCGACTTTAATTTGCCTTATTTATTTGATCCACAACCTTTACATATATATTAAAAAATGCTCGCTAATAAATATGCTAACTACATATATTATTATACAATAAACTGCATATAAGCCCCCGGTTATTCAAATAGTACACGTTCATTCCCTTGGAAAACATGCGAATTAGTTGGCATCAAAAGAATTTCACAACTTAAATACATTACCGATATATGATATTTATTACAGACGCAACGAGAATGTAAGAATTCGATTCCTTCACACGTTTAGGGGCATATAACTACGAATGGCAGAGCAACATCTGCATATAAAGAGCCGGCTTTGCAATAATTGATGTGCCGTGATTATATCGATTACGATTCGTATCTAATATGGCGTGGCCTGCCAATTAGATCTCCTACGTCCTATTTCACATCATTAAAGTCATATTTCTGTGTCTATGAAGGCTATGGAATGTGGTATTTATTTGGAGACCGAATCGATCGGAATGCAGAGAACTCCTTAAGGGTGGCATGGAACTTTTTGAATATTTTCTGCTTTCACGTGGCAGTGTAGGCCTAGTGGCTTCAGCGTGCGTCTCTCATCCCTGAGGTCCTAGGTTCAAGACCCGGCTGTGCACCAATGGACTTTGTTTCTATGTGCGCAATTAACATTCGCTCGAACGGTGAAGGAAAACATCGTGAGGAAACCGGCTTGTCTTTTACCCACGGCGACGGCGTGTGTCAGGCACAGAAGGCTAATCACCTATTAGATTGACAATTGATCATGAAACAGATACAGAAATCTGAGGCCCAGACCTAAAAAGGTTGTAGTTGACTGATGTTTTTTTGTTGGCTCAGTTGTGAACTGCAAACACAGTTCTTCATTGGCTTCAGTGGAATTGATGATAGCTGTAAAAATAAGATATATTCTTTATTTGTATTAAGAAATCAAAATCAAGCAAAACGCGTTAATGGTTTGTTTTACCGCATATTTTAGTAATGCAAGCAGTGTTTATGTACAGTTATAGTATTTAATGTTAAAAACATCTTATCTGCCATCATTACAAAATATCACATATTAAAACCGCATTCTATTTTATATAATTTAGATCAGCTAAGTTAAAAGCTGTTTTATGTATGATGAATTACCTTATGATAATTATGAACATATTTCGACTACTTTTGAGTAATTAATTGCAGTTCCGCTCACCGTAATTAAAAGTCTTAATAGGTATTTCAATACTATGAAAAGGAGAAAACTTGATAGCTTATTACAAATATAAGTTCCTTTCTTTCAAAATACTATGGTACTTAAGAAGAATTATTATTTTTTGTCCATTCTCTTGATTGGCATCAAAAAAATAAGGGATGTTTTAGTTCACATTTGAGTCAGTTCGATTCTCAGACGAGACAAGTAATTTTTATAAATTCATTAAATGCAGTAATACTTTTCAAAATAAAATAAAGTCTTCTTTCAGCAAAATACCTTATCTAGAATATTTCACGTACTTTCCCTTGAAGTCCCATAGTCTTAGGAGTATTTCAAATTATAACAATTCCCGTTTGACCACGAATTTCATTCTATATTAAGTGTAAATTTAAAAGAGCACAGTTGTAGCGTCAATGACAAAGGTTTGATGGGGCATTGTATTATTATCTTGATCAAAACTATTAAATTATTCCGTTGATGTTGTTTCCAATATAACAGTTAACTGTGTCAACGATTTGTCACTCCAAATCGGGCAGCATTTGAAATATAGCTTTGTGATGCTAATATTTAATTCCGATACATTCACCGTTCGAGCGCACATAGACATAAACTCTTTTGGTGCACCGCTGGGGATCGAACTTACGACTTCAGGGATCAGAGTCACACGCTGAAGCCACTAGGCCAACACTGCTCTTAATATGTTTTATATAATATGAGGCTCTCCGAAGGAAGTGCCGATTAACAGCTGTTCCGAACTATTTTACACTAAAATCATTGAAATCTATCCACGGTCGGTCTTAGCCAATCTTGTCTTCGATAAATCACTGAAGCTATTAGTGTCGTCTGTAAATTTTAAAATGATCACATTTACTCATCAGCGCTAAAATAAATACTAAGCTACTTATAAAATAATCAATCAAGAAACGAAAAGTCAAATAAACACACTGATTACGAAATGGCAATCTCAAATCAACTTATTTGATAAATGTTATCTCTGATTTATAAAAACAAAATCACTATTTCGTATCGGTCGATCATAAAAGCAATTTGACAGAATATAAGATACAATAAAAACAAGAAATAAATAAGAACCAATACGACTTAGGGACTTAGGCCGGCAACGCACTTCTGGCAATCAATGTGAGAGTCCATGTCCTGCCAGTTTGCCTATAATAATATATAATATAATGTAATAGGTTACGTAAGTTAAAAGAAGAACCGTATCATAGATCGTCGAACAATAGGAGCTACTACGCGTTAATTAACTTAATAACGTCGCTATATTTATGACTTCTGAATTCATATACAAATGAGTTACGATAAAATGATAATTAATTCGATCAGAGGCATAGTTTCATCACAAGTTTAATGTATGCAAACAGACGTCCTTCAAAGCCATCTTGAAAGCCTTTATTTGATGCGAAAGTCGGAGTTATTGCATAAATTCTTGTCATCTTTAAAATAGTACCTGTCGATTGCAACACATTATGTAGCTATAAAAATTAACTATCGCGATAAAATATATAGCATTTTAGATTACAAGTATAATATTGTTAATATCTATAACATCAGTATAATAAAAAAAATCTACTAGAAACATTACACTGTTTACTAATTTTAATAACGGTTTAGAAAATAAAGTTTCGTTTTGAAATTTTTATATGTATAAATGTATGTTACATTGTTTATAATGTACCTAATATGTATTTCATTATTAATAACATTTTTTGTTTAAAATTTGTTAAATACGTTTAAAAACCAAAGAAAATCCGTGTAATCTTCTATTTCCGTTACATGATGTCAAATATTCTAACAACAAATGTGTAATTAACCAATGTTCTAAATTCTACATTTAAATGTCAAACAGTGTAGTGATAATTTCCGGTTTATGTAGCTTTATTTCCTGATTCATTCAGTTAGACCATTATGTTACATTACAACATAAGAGTTTATAATGAGCTGGAATAATTAAGCGAAACAATAACATATTTAGCACGATCATATTATTATTTATTTTAGGTACCTAATTTCAATTGACGAAATAATAGTAATACTGGGGCTGGCTTTTTTACGTCATCTATCAAGAAAACCCAAATTCAATTTAGTTCTTATGATATCTATAACGCTTATATTAGACATGGGATTCCATTTGCCGTTGAGGTTACGCAGCTATCTACAGCTTTAAGTCTCTTTAAATATATTTTTTATTTTATTTGTAGACTAAAATAATGCACAAGGTTCGTAAAATACAAACTTTATAATATAAGTATTAATAACAGCTTATTGTGGTGATTTCACCGAATATAATATAATCGATATAATTCGAAATTCTATGTCTAAATAATTATAAAATAAAGAAACATGCAATAATGCAACTGTCAACCTTTCAACAACTTCGTGACTGGTGGCTGACTAGTTGTAGACAATTATGACAGCGGATAACACTTTTAGTGACAAGCCGTATGATTAAAAATAATGCAATACATAATGAAGAATGTCTATAAATATTTTTTTGTGTTTAACCAATAATAATATATCGTTATCGTTTTGTTTCAGGACAGGTCAAGAATTTAATGAAACGGTAATCTAAGGGAGAAAATAAAACATGCCGTCTTTAAAATTGCAGGTAATGTGTATATAAGTAATAAATGTTGTAATGAGTCTTATAAGATGCGAATATTTTTTTATTATATAAATTTCCCATTATCCCCGACTCTTCTGGTACGGAACCTTATTTTAAACATATATTTTTTTACAAACATATATATATATATACATACATTAAGAAATTTCCTAATATATATATCCATATATATAAATACATATATTACTACATATTTCTATTTTATATTCATGGGCTAGTGGGAGCCCGTCTCACCTCTGCTACGCTCTTGTTGCAGTGAGTGACACATCTCACTACCTTACTGCAGAAATCTTCCAGTTGTGATCTGAAGTTCCTTAATATATCGGCACGGTTTTTACTTTTATATCGATCTGTAGATGCGAGTATTTAGGATCAGGTACTTTGGTTCGAATAATGAACGTAATTACTACAAACGTGAATATTATATAGAAAACGCTAACCACTAAAAATAACATCCTTTTAATGAATCCTCCCTAATTTCACTTCAAATATATTTACCTAAAAGCGTGACGAACCGTTTTATAAAAATTATATTTTTAAGTACGTAAATAAAGATATCTGACATATGAATCTCTGAAACTCAAAATAACTTTTTTCATATAGGTAAACGAGTACACTTATGAACGTCAGAAAAGAAGTTAAATTAATTGTAAATTTACATTTACTACCAGTTCGCAAGTCAAGGGCGTAAAGCGGGCAAGAAACTATCCACCACTCTTTTAAATCGCTAAGTTTTGAGACATACAAATTGTTTGAACTGGAGCAAATCAATCCCAAGGATTAGTTCATTTAAATATTCGTCAAATTTGATGAATTTAATACCTGTGATGCTAGTGTTCTTCATATACACTATTTAAGAACATATTAAACAAATTAAGAAAACTATTTATTATTAATAAACAAAGGTAATACTTATTGCAATAAAAGTTATCTCTATTTAGTACATGTGAATTTGAATGCAACGAATCAGCACATCAAATTAATTATGAACAGATAAACCTATTTCCACAGAATAAAATTTGGCAACGCATTATTAGATAACCTAATAGATTCATCAAGATTTAGATAAAATGTTGAATTTAATAACGTCGTTGCAAATCCACAATTCTCCTCGGATGTGCTAACTACTCAAAAACAATGGTGATTGTTGTTCTATCTATATATCTATAAGAATGTATACAGTTGTCTGTACATAGATTTTTTGAATTTAGTATAACAATTAACAGCTGGCGGTAACATTTCCCTTACATGGGTCATTGCAATGGACTACACGTGCCCTTTTTAGTTATTGATTTAATATACTTTAAAGCTAACCTACTAATTTCATATTTAGGAGTTATGTTTTTCTGCTTGAAGAAATAAATAATTAATATATTTTTTATCTGTGATCAAAGAGTTTCTTTTAATAAATAAAATACATTGCAAATTATTATTGTTTTGTACCTGACATAAATAATTTAAATATGCATTTTGTATTAATACAAGTCATAGTGGGTCTTTGGCACTGCTCTTTTACATTGATAATTTCTCTTTAATCAATGTTTTAGACAAACACATATCGTCAATTTGGCCGCGCCGATTTCCTTAGCGTATAGAAATTCCCCTGTACAAATGCACCACCTCTGGATCGATATGCTTTTACTTCCAGAATAACAACATTAAATAGTGTAAAACCAAAATACCGCGAAGTTTGCGTAACCAGAGAATAAATCATAAATTACAGCAATATTTTATTAAATCTACCGTAAAATAACCTCTTTGAATACGCTTAAATAATAATTGGCAAGATAACTGAGATTTGACCTTTTGTTTTGAATAGATATTTTTCAAGTCGATTGTTTAAAAGCATCATTTAGTTTATGTCTAGGAAATTTATTTCAACGCGTTGCGAATTAATATTAGAGCATGTTATCTTGGTAATTTGTATAGTTTATCTTTTGTGAGTGATCTGGAACTATGACCAAATTGTATTATTCAGGGTCGTAATATACCTGTATTTGTTAGTTACTAAATTGATAAACAATTAATATGCATTGACATTTGGTCTCTTAACGTTTTCTATAAAGTATACTGTTCTGAAAATATATGACTGTTCTGAAAAAACCTTATTTGTCCTAATTTTGTAGCCTAAGAACAATTATGCCTATTTAAAATATATTATGTAGACTAGCTGACCCGACGAAATTCTGAGATATTAGATATTATTATTATTATATTATTCGTTGTATTTTTAAGTTGCTTTATTTATTTCCCTTAATTTATACAAATGCAATTTCTGAAAGCACGCATAAATATTTGACAAATAATATAGGTATATGACATTTTTTTTTTCATAAATACAATCTTTAATTTGAGGCGAGAGTTTACCGTATCGACGTAGTTATACAGTCACAAGACATATTTCCTAATCTTTAAACGGAAACGCCCACGCGTGTTCTCATGAAATATGCTGACGGACTGTCTAGCTCCCAGTCTCGATTATTAGATATTAAGTTAGTCTTAAGCTAATCACCAATGTAACCGGTTGATTAAATATTAATTAAAAATAAAATTTTATTCTTTTTAAAAACGCTCCAGCGCGACCTCGCGTTTTGACTGGCGCAGCCGGTAGGATTTTCACATCCCGCGAGTATATAACTAAATTGAAAATACTCAAATCGATTTTCATAGTTCTTGAAATACCGTGGACTGTCTAATAGCAGAGTGAAAATCCGCGAATCAAATAAATAAGTCAAATAGAAGAGCATTAAAATAATATCCGGTGCAGTGTGTGATTAGTGACTCAGGAAGAATGGAATTGGGCTGGCGGTGAGTAAACCTTTTCACTTCCCGCTAAAAATTCCATTTTATTCCACATATTATATATTATTACATTATCTGATTTTGTTTCGTACCAAATCTACGAATAAAATTGTACTCAGAGTGTAATTAGATTAGGAACTGTAGTTTTAAAATTATAGAATAGAAATAGAATAGAATAGAAATATGTTTATTTCCCTAGTTCTTAATATGTTACATTATGTCCACAGGTCGATGGTGTATTCGGCCTGTGGGTGTGTCAGCTACTTACAGACTACATATGTTTGTCTCAGAGAGATCTATATAAGTGTCGTGCAGTGTGTGCTGTGAGCTTGTTAAATTGTGCGGAATAAATTTATAATGTTGTTATATATTGTCTTATCCTACTTACAGCTAATTATAATCTATGGGGACGCGGAACGGTCGTTCGCTTGCTGAGCAGCCGACTCCTGTCTTTTTTTGATACATAATCTATTTCACCTAATCTAGTATTAGTTAGTAGGGGGTTGTGCTGTCCGTATCCGAGGTAGGCTCCACCAGGGGTCTCTAGATCCTCGATGTGCATCTCACGGAGTCGACGCAGCATATCCTCGTTTAGGTCTTGTGCACGGAGATGCCATGGATCCCAATCTAGCATATCCCAGAGTATCGAGGTTTCTAGGCGTCTTGGGAATTGTCCGCTGGTTTTGAGAGCCATTCGATATTGGCGTTCAATTTTTAGTAAATTGCTCTTACTGTAGCGTGAGAGCAATTGTACTACGCCATAATCCAAAATAGGAAGTAGGCAGGCCTGTACTACTGCAAGTTTAACAGTCATATCCGTTTTGGCGTGCCATCCTATGATAGGGGCCAGTGCACCACGAGCCCGTCGCGCCTTCTGCACGACATGATCCGTCTGTTTGCCCATGCTCATTGTCTTGTCGAAGTGTACGCCCAGATATTTGATGCTTCTTTTATATTCAATTATGTCCTCTTTAATTCGGATGGTTCTGCGGTACTTTCTCTTGTGAGTGAACATAGCACACTCCGTTTTGTCCACGTTACATTTTAACCCCCAGCGACGGTAGTAGTCGATGACAGTGTCGGCGGCCCAGCCCGCGCGTTGTGTCGCGGAGTTTGGGTCGGGAGACCTGTTAAGGATGCAGAGATCATCGGCGTATTGGGAGAGCTTGAGTCCGCTGATACGGTCCCGTGGGTCCCAGACGTCGTGTACGTACAGATTGAAAAGGACCGGACCCAGAATAGAGCCCTGGGGAACCCCGTATGGTACCGGTTTTTTGTCACTGTAAGTGGTTCTGAAGCGTCCGTAGGTTTTGCGACCGTTAAGGTAATTCTCTATTATTTTGATGATGTTGTTCGGGACGTCAGCTATTTGGAGTTTCTTTGCTAGACCTTCGTGGTTTATTGAGTCAAAGGCCTTCGAAAGATCTGTCAGGACCATGCTTACACTTTCTCTCGCTTCCAGCGCGTCCGTAATGAACTTTCCAGTGCGAAGGATCTGTGTGCCTGTTCCTCTGTTCTTGGTAAAGCCATGTTGGAACGGCGGATGTAGTCTGTCGGCCGTCTGTCGTAAGCGCGACAAGAGTAGGCGTTCGTGTAGTTTACCCATGATGTTTAGAAGAGTGATGGGTCGGTACGATTTGGCGTCACGGTGATTCTTGCCTACTTTGTGAAGGAAGATACACTCTCCGATTTTCCATCTCTTGGGATAATAACCTGTCAGTAACAGGTAGTCAGCTATCACTTTGTACCTGGTGAGGAAAGAATTGCCACCGAGTTTGAGGGCGTCTGCTTTGATTTTGTCTGGGCCAGGCGCCTTCTTATTCTTAAAGCGTCTCAGCGCGAATTTGATTTCCTCTATGGAGGTAGGATCGAGAGGCTGGAACGGTGTGGTCTTCTCTGTGCTTCTATCTTCGTTGTTTATTTCAGCTTCGGTGACGATCGCCGCGTCAACCAGGGCGTCGATGGTTTCTTTCTCACTGTTGCAACCCTCAATGTGAGGGAGTCTCTGTACTGGAGCCTTTAGGTTGCGTTGAATTCGCCACATCTGGGTTCTGTTGTTTTGTGGATCATTTATTATCCGGGTCCATTTTTCGCTGCTATATTCCACGAGCGCCTGTTGGACCTGGCGTTTCAAACTATTGTAGATTCTTTTTTGTTCCGTTATTCTGTTATGCTTGAAACGCAGTCGCCATGCTTTACGTTTAGCTTGGTTTCTTTTGGCAATTAATTCGTTAATCTCTTCTGGAAGTTGACCTCTTCTGTTGTTTTCATGTAGTGGCGCATACTCATCCAAAGTTTCTGTGATGGCTTCTTCTAGTTTGAGTATATATAATTCGCATTGTGCGTCGGTTATGATTTCTTTTGGTAGGTGCGTTGTTTTATTCCAAAGGGTTTGTTGGAATTGTTGTCTGATTTCTTCATTGTTTGCAATAGCGCGAGTATTTCTTACCAGTGTTTTCTCTCTGTCCACTACTATGCTTAGGTCTAGTAGCCAGGGCATATGATCGGAGCCAACCGGTGTTATTTGTCGGCATGTTATGGTGTCAAAAGCTTGCGCATCGTGTGAAAAGATGGCTGCATCGAGGATGCCATAGCCCGCACTGTTTGGTCGCGAGGGTAGGCAAGTGTGGTGTATGGTGCAGACGTCGGATTTACAGAGGTCGCGGACTAGTATTCCCGCCCCTTCGTCTCTCGTCTGGTTGAGTGCGGTCATTTTAAGGTTGAGATCCCCTATGGTGATATTTGGAGCTTCGGTTATAATGTCTTCTAGCTCATCATTAAGCGTTGCAGCATCGAAGTGCTCTGATCTGTGCGGTATGTATATCCCCTTAATTTTCAGGGAATTTCCGGTCAAGTGATCATAAGTGAGGTTGATAGCGACGCCTTCGATGAGGCGGTCTCTTTCTTCAGTACCTGGGGTTACGTCGGTCTGACTCCAGCGTAGTCCTCGCATCACGTACATGGCTGTAGTTAGGTGCGACGCGATCGAGTGCGTAATCTTATCGTAGTTTATAAGATTCATGTGGATTTTGATAAAATCCACCCGACATTCGTTGACTACGATTATGTGAGGTTTGTAACGGCCAGCTAAGGATTTTAGCTCGAGGAATTTACCTTTTAGCCCTTGCGCATTAAGGTGCAATATGCGCAACTTATGATATTGATTCCTTGGATTATTTGTTGAGAATTTTTATTAAGATTTCATGTTGGAGCTGAAGCTGGTGTAATATTTGTTTCATGGTTATTTGTAGCTCTTGCTCTAGCGGTTTCATGCTGGTTTCTTTGTTTTTTGTGTGTTCATTTAGTTGCGTTGTTGGCTGGTTCTGTGATTGTGATTGGGGCGTTTGTTTGGGGAGCGGTGGAAATTGTGAATTTGAGGTTATGTTCATATACGAAACGTTTTCCTGTCGGTATTTCAGTGCTGCGTATCTGCATTCTGCTGCATCTCTCTTTTTCCTTTCTTTTTCTTCGTGTTGTGCCAGTTGACGGTTCACTGCCTTCTGGAACTTTTCGCATTTGGCTTGGTTGGCACCATGGCCTGGTTTTTTGCATGCTGTGCATATTTCTATGTCTATGCCTTCTTCGTTTTGAATTATGAAGGTGGGGTGTTTCTTCTCACCGTGACACGCCGATGTCGCATGCGTGAAGAGGAAACATTTCTTGCATTGTACTACTCTCCTGGGGTCGTCTTTGTATTCTTGAGGTTTCATGCTGAAGGCTCCAAAGTACGCATGCTTTGTTGTCTTCATAAGCGTGGCGACTTCATCGTATGTGTGGGCACCATCAAAGATAAACAATTGTAGGTTACCCTTAATTGTTCTCATTTTGATCGGTCTCACACCAATGCACCTCTCCATTTCCTCAAGGCATGAGTCATTCGTCTCATCGTATATGTTCGTGATGAGCACAACCTTTGTCTGATGGGTCTGCTGGGCTTTGGGGACGCGTGCCACGAAGCGGAGCCCGCCGTCAAGTTTACTTAACTTTTCTATAATTATTTTCCTTGTGTCCGCAGTGTAAACGCGGATTGTGATGGTCCTCTTGTTACCAGCCATAGCGTATCTTGCTCCATGCTCTGTGGTTATTTTTCTAATTTTGTTAAGGTATTCCGTATTGTTAATTTTCTTGACATCTGTTATGATTATGTCGGGGATGTGAGTGGATGATGTGATCACTCTCGGTTGTCGCTGGGTCGCTGTCGAGTTGGGAGTAACGGCACCTCTTTTTCTCTTCTTGCGTTTGGGTGAGGTGAATGACGCATGGTCATTTTCTCTTTCGTTTTCGTCTTTGTTCTCCTCTTCGGTGGAGAGCGAGGAAAAACGGTTGCTTGTTGTTATGCTGGGCTTCGAGTTGGTGGTCGGGCTGGCGGCGCGCACCCGCGCTGTCGCGTGGCCAAACTGAGTCGAGGGGTCAGCAAAAGGCGGTATCGATACGGTCATGTCTTCGCGCGCAACGAGGGTGACATTGCGAGGTCCCGTGACAACGTTCGCTTCCTTAGTTTTCGTTTTCGTGGCACCAGTGGTTAATCTTCCGGGCGCCGTCTCAGAAATCGCGCCACCAAATGCGTAACGCGGTTTCCGGCGAGTAGGGTGGTCCGACCCACACAACGATGGCTCAGCCCTTGTACTTCGGGTCCTGGGTACCTCTCTATGGTTCGATACTATTTTGTTCACTGTACCGCATTCACAGGTCACGTTCTCTTCACTTTCAAGTCCTATAATTGGCATGTACTTAACATTTAACTGTCCGTTGCACTTGCGGCAGTCTGTTTTATTTATTTTGCAGAAATTTATATTACACGAATATATATTTATTTCATTTACGCTGTTCACTAGGTGTCCGTTTGAAATATTTACCGAAGTTTTTATAAAACATTTCACGGCACTTCTCTTGTTACAAAATCTACAAGTTAATGTTTTAATCTTACTTTGGAGTCCTTGCCACTCATGGAATTTTTTAATTAGGTTAATTTTTGCGCAGTGCCAACAAGTAACTGCGTATTGTCCTTCTTTGTCCGGGGAAAGTTCACTTACACTAGCTAATTTATAGTAACTATTGTTTTTATTATTGACAGTTGCACTGTTCGTGTCCATTTCACTATTTTCTGGAGGGCCCAAAGGGCCTCCCGAAATATCCACATTCATATAAACGCGAACTAATGTGGGTAATTTATAAAAATATTGAGTTACTCGAGACGCGGAGCGCGAGTGAGCTCCGCGCGCACGTCCGCTCGTCACCATTGCACAAGAATAGGCAATATAATATAGATTAAATATATAGATAGATAAAAAAAAATTATATTGCACAAGAATAGGCAATATAATATAGATTAAATATAGAGATAGATAAAAAATTATATTATTAATTAGTACGGATTTATTGCAAATTCAAAATTATATAAGTAATTTAAAGAAGTGTAAGTGATTATATTGTATTCTTATATATAAAAACTAAAGACTAAAAATGTCAATGGAAACATATAGATTTGTACCAAGTGAGGTTTTGTCCTTGATTCCCAAATATGATGGGACAGAAAACTTACTAAATTTATTTATTGCAAAAAGTGAATATGTGATAAAAGAATTTAGAGTCGAAGGTAATACAGCCCAAAATTTATACTTATTTCATGCAATAACTAGTCGCTTAGTGGGTAAAGCGGCAACGCTATTAAGTGAAAATCAAAATATTACATCATGGGATCATTTTAAAGATATATTGACTCAACATTTCGGCGACCCGCGTTCAGAAGAATGTATAGCAATAGAATTAGAATCATTAAAAATTAAATCTGGAGAATCATATATAGAGTTCTGTCAAAGAATACAAAGTGTTAAAAGTTCCCTAACCTCAAAGGTTAATAGGTTAACCGATGAGAGTATTAAAGCAGCCAAATTAATAATTTATAATAATACGGCTCTTAATGTATTCCTTTATAATTTATCTGAAGATCTTTTACGTATCGTTCGCCTAAAGGGCTGTACTAATTTAGAGAATGCATTAAGTGTTGTTACTGAAGAGGTTAATTTTCATTATCAATATTCTATTAAAAATAAATTGTGGAAGAATAGTGCATCCTCTCAACAAAATAATTTTAAACCTGGAATTCCTTCTCAAAATAATTTTAAACCTTTCATTTCTCCTCAAAATAATTTAGCATCAAATGTGCCTCCACAGAATAACTTTAAATACGGAATTCCCCCACAGAATAACTTTAAATACGGAATTCCCCTACAAAATAATTTAAAATACGGAATTCCCCCACAAAATCACGTTAAGTTTGGAATGCCCACACAAAATAACTTTAAATTCGGGATACCACCACAGAACAACTTTAAATTCGGGATACCACCACAGAATAACTTTAAATTTGGAATGCCCCCGCAAAATAATTTTCGGTTTGGAATTTCGCCTCAAAATAATAGTCGATTCGGTATACCTCAACAAAACTATAAATTTGGTTACCAGCCACAGCAGGGTCCTAGGTTCGATATACCACATCAAAAAGAGAATCCACAACCAGTTAACACAGACGTTTATATGCGAACTGCGCCGATAAGACAAAATATGATTAATGACTCTGAATATTATTACGAACCAAACTATTACAACGACTATAGCGATTATGATAACTATGAATCAAACGAAACAACCGTGTGTGAAAATTTTAATTTGTTAGAAAATCAAGAAAATTCTAAAGATAACAAGGAAATAGATTCGCAGCAAGTAAATTTTCAGGGAGAAGCCTCGAATCATATACCGAAATAATATATCTTAACTATTGTGATAGCATTTTAAAATTACCACACATATTAATTCCGGAACTAAACGCAAAATTTCTTATAGACACTGGTAGTAGTCGTTCGTTTATCAGTCCCTCTAAAGTAAATGAATTTCTTAAAGAATATAAAAGCTATGAACCATTTACAGTGGTTAGCACTCATGCTCGAAGTACACATAACGAAGTAGTATACATCCCTTTACCGTATATTTTTAATAGTCTTTTAATGCATAAATTTTACGTATATGATGTAGATGCTAGATATCATGGTTTAATTGGCTCAGATTTATTAAAGGAATTAGAAGCTAGCATTGATATGAAAAATCAAATACTGTATACAACTGGTTCTGCCATACCTATATTATATAGTCCTCCATACGAAGCTATAATTGAACCCAGAACAGAATCAAAATTTAAAACCCCTACTAACCTACAAAATAGAGATGACATAGTAGAACAGGACAATTTCAGTAATGGCGTTCGTATGCCAAATGCTATGGTTACATGTGAAAACATCTTTGCAACCACCGTAATACAAAATACATCCGAGAAACCATTTAAAATTACTTTGAAAGAACCTATAAAAGTCTCAGTTTTAAAAAATAATGAAATTTCTAAAAGTAATTTTATAAATGAAACTTTAACAAATGATAATGTTTTAAAAGAAAATTTGTCCAAGCTTCGTTTAGATCATATGAATAGTGAGGAACGTAACATAATCTCTAAACAATGTTACGAGGTTCGTGATAATATATTTTATTCTGATAAAATTCCTTTATCATTCACCAATCAGATTAAACACAAAATTAGAACAGTTAACGAAGACCCCATTTAAATTAGACCATATAGACATCCTGCTTCTCAAAACCAAGAGATAGAAAAACAGATAAATAAACTCTTAGAAGATAACATCATAAAAAAATCATTTTTCCCTTATAGTGCAACGGTTCATTTGGTACCAAAAATAAAACATTTCCGGTCTTATTTATATGATATAAAGAAATCAAATACTAAACTAACACGTTGGAAATTTCAAAAATGGAAAGAAAAATTCAAACGCAGACTCATCATCTAGAAAAAGAGTTAACACGCGACGTAGTAAGGATAAGGCTCGTTATCAAAAAGCCCGAGTATTGGGTCCGATTCATAGAAACGTTGTTCCAGTGATAACTCAGAAACGAAAAACTAAGGTACATACTAAAGATTTAAAACGCCCTTCACAGGTTGTTACTCCTGCTGGTACATCTGACCCCAAGCCAGGCCCTTCAACTGCAAAAGATTAATCGAAACCCAGGCCTCCTACCCATTAAAGAAGGTCAAGCTGTAGTAGCTTACGACAGATGGACCGTGATAAAGATTTTAGATTTTAAAGCTATCAACGACGAACTAGAGATAAATAAAAATAACTTCTTAACACTTAAAACCGAAGTCCAAAATTGTTTCGACACTAGCCTATTCAATTTGCACTTCCAAGAAGTACAGTTACAAACTAGTTTCATAATGAATATAACAGTGGAAAAATATAAACAACTAGTTCCGACTTCAAAATCTAAACGTGGTTTATTGAATCCTATTGGAACATTCATTAAAGCAATAACTGGCAATCTTGATAATGAAGATGCTATCAGATATGAAGATTTAATTAATAAATTAAAAACTAGACAGGACGCTATTACTAATAAAATAACCATAGTTTCCGAAATGATGAGTACTGTAACAAAAATTATTAATGTAACACGGTTACAATGTTTAAAAACCTAGCTCGACCACTACACCAAAAGCCACCACTACGAACGCAGAACGGGCAGTGGATAAGAACGGAACGAGAAAAAGCTGAAGTTTTTGCTAATCATCTTAGTTATGTATTCAAACCGAATGACCCCAGTCCTAATGTAGATGAATCGGATATCGAACTAATCATTGACCAAGACCTGCAACTTGATCTACCATTAAAACTAGTGACACCACGGGAAATTAATCGCAACATCAAATCAATGGACAATAATAAAGCACCGGGCTATGACTTAATAGACAAAAAGGTCCTCGAAGAATCACCACGCAAAGTGATAGTGTACCTTACAATGCTATTTAATGCAATCCTAAGAGCTGGGTATTACCCAGACTTATGGAAGGTATCACAAGTGACTATGATCCACAAACCTGGAAAACCTATTCACGAAATCACATCATATAGACCCATTAGTCTGCTACCTATTATGTCCAAATTATTTGAGAAAACTCTACTACACAGAATGCTGGACATAATAAAAGAAAAGCATATCATACCAGATCATCAGTTTGGCTTTAGGCAAAAACATGCCACAATAGAACAAGTCCACAGAGTATGTAGAAAAATAAGAAACTCCCTCGAGAGGAGAGAATACTGCTCATCTGTATTTCTTGACGTACAACAAGCCTTTGACAAAGTGTGGCATAAGGGTCTTTTGTTTAAAATTAAATCCTTATTGCCACACACATTCTATAGGATCCTACAATCATACTTGTCTAACAGAATATTTCAAGTTAAAGAAGGTGCCAGCACATCCGGTTTTTACGAAATTTGCGCAGGTGTGCCACAGGGCTCAGTCCTCGGACCCGTCCTGTACACACTATATACACACGACCTACCACAGAGCCCAGAGATTACTATCGCCACCTTCGCTGATGACACGGCTCTACTTACCTCCAACAGAAGTCCCATTCTGGCCTCTAAAATCTTACAAAATGGCTTAAATAAAGTAGAAGACTGGCTGGCCAAATGGAGAATTGCAGTTAGTGTGTCCAAATCGGTGCACGTCACCTTCACGCTCCGAAAGGAAGACTGCCCCCCCGTCACTCTAAATGGCACCCAATTACCACATCAAAATACAGTCAAATATTTAGGAATGCATTTAGACCGCAGACTCACCTGGAAAAAACATATTCAAACAAAGCGAGACGAAATTAATCACAAATACAAGGGTCTCTACTGGCTAATGGGACGAAATTCAAAACTATCCACTGACAATAAGTTGCTTTTGTACAAAACCATTCTCAAACCCATATGGACATACGGAATACAGCTTTGGGGATCTGCTAGTGCCTCAAATATAATAATAATACAAAGAGCTCAAAATTACATACTCAAGCAAATATCAAACACCCCATGGTTTCTCAAAACTACAGAAGTCCATGAATTTCTTAATATGCCCATGGTAAAAGAGGAAATAATCACACATGGGTATAACTACAAACTAAGACTTCAAAAGCACCCCAATCAGCTAGCAGGACAGCTAACTATGCCAGAAACTACTCGACGACTAAAAAAGCGGCGAGACATTTTTGACCAGGACAATCCAACAGACTGAGTTTAAATAAGAATAGGCAGGCTCCGCTGGGAGTAGCGCCTAACACGTCAACAAGCTCCCAACGTATCTACTTATAGTCGCAAAGACTGATTGTATGATTAATAAAAAAAAAAAAAAAAAAAAAATGTAACACGGAATAATTTCATTCAAATTAATGAACGTTTTGAGGACATAGATCTCAGGTTAAACAATTCTAAAATGTTACAAATGAGCAATGAAATTATTCATTTTTATAATATTTTTACCCACAACTTTCAAACTATTTACTCAAGACTAAATGAAATTGAAACAGCTCTCGCTTTTGCTAGGATTAAAATATTACATCAATCTATTATTGATACTAAGGAATTACTGTCAATTTTAAAAGAAATAGAATCTATGTATAATTTAGTATTTCCAGTGAATATTGAAAATATTGTAAAAATTGAACTGAATATTGAGATGGAAGCATATATCAAACAAAATCAGATAAAGTTTATTATGCACATACCCTTAATTAAAAATGAACTTTATAATTATTATAAATTAATACCTTTACCAGTGCATAGTAATAGTAATAATATATCTAACATTATCCTTCCTAAGTATCCCTATGTCCTAGTGAAAGGGTTGAAAGTCGAGCCGCTCTCACAACCATGCCAAGAAATAGATGAAAACCGATTTTTATGTCCTGAATTTGAAACTGCACCGATATTGAAGGACGAATGTATTACTACACTAATGAATTTTTCCCCCAACACATCTTCATGTCGTCCTGTGCCCGTTCTAATCGAAGATGTCAAGATTTATTTAGTACAACAAAATCATTGGATAATATTTTCTAGAATAGAAACCATTATATCTAAAATGTGTGACAACGATTGTTAACCCTAGATGATGATTGTTCGATAAGAATCAAGGATTTCAACTTGAAAAGAAACGAACACCAGGGACACGATATCGCGTTTACCCGATTCCCAATTGTAAACCTACCGTTAATCTCCAGCGAAATTAAGTCACAGAACAAGCATCTGAATTTAGATGGAATTGACCTTGCAGACGTTCAACTCTTAAACCTTTTGGTGAAAAATAGTGTTCCTACAAGTGTTAGTGAAAGTGAATTAAATCAATGGTTCTTTGGTATAATTAATATAGTAATAAGTTTTTTACTCATGACATGTGTCATTTTATTAGCATTTAAAAATAGAATTAAGAAAATTATGTTTCAACCTAAACAGAATATTCGAGATCATCCAAACCCTGAGGATAATCTCGATTCTAAGGAGAGAGGAGTTATACAGTCACAAGACATATTTCCTAATCTTTAAACGGAAACGCCCACGCGTGTTCTCATGAAATATGCTGACGGACTGTCTAGCTCCCAGTCTCGATTATTAGATATTAAGTTAGTCTTAAGCTAATCACCAATGTAACCGGTTGATTAAATATTAATTAAAAATAAAATTTTATTCTTTTTAAAAACGCTCCAGCGCGACCTCGCGTTTTGACTACGTAATAAACATTAAATGTTTGACAACGATTGTGTTTTGTGTTTTTTAAATTCATCAATCAATGAAAATCTGTTCAGCCGAGTAATAAGTGTTCGACCCGTTTTATATATTACGATTTATATAGTATACATTAACGCATATGTTACAGTTGTTGACTTGCCTGGCATTGTACGCGTGTAGCGTGCAGGCGATCATGGTTAAGTTCGGCACGAAGGGTGGTCCCATAGAACCTCCCACGCCGGAGCCACCAACCGCTTCGCCTCGGGTCTTCCATGCGCCTGCGCCAGTCTGGGAGGAACGGACTAACGACGCACCGGACCCTAACGCTCATTGGTATTATATTACACACATATGTATAGTAACTTCCATTATAATAAATAATGTACAGAGAAAAGTAAGAAATTTGGTTTAGGAAAGCCATATTAAAAAAGTCTTATAAATGTTGAGGCAGTGATGGCATAGTAACTTCAGCGGGCAATTCTCATCCCTGAGATCATAGGTTCGATTCCCGGCTGCATTGGACTTCTATGTGCCCATTTAACACTCGCTCGTACGGTAAAGAAAAACATCGTGAGGCATATCTTAGACCCTAAAAGTTGACGGTGTGTCAGGCAAAGAAGGTTGATAACCTGCTTGCCTATTAGAAATGGTCACGGAACAGATACTGAAATCTGAGGCCTAGACCTAAAAGGTTGTAGCGCCCTTGGTATATGATCTTGAAGTATTTTTTATATGCTGGTATTCGATTTTCGAGATTTCAGCTACGTCTCGACTTAACATGGATTTATTTATTTATATAAATATTTGATTTGCAGGCGACCCTTCATCCCCAAACAGACCTACACTCAGGTTCTCTTTAACGCACCAACGACCCAGCAACCGATCAACAACGCCCAACGTTTTGTTAACTTGTATGCACCCAGCCAACCTAAAACAAATGAATACAACCCTTCTCAAGTACTAAGCTCTCAAGCGCTTCCCGGATTCGGTCTTCGGTACTTTGTGCCCACCTATGATTGGCAGAAGAAAGACTACAGGCAAGAAGACGCAAGACATAATCAGGTAGAAACTAACCACGTGGAAAGCGCGAGAGATTCATCAAGCGATCTATTGTGGAAATATGAAAAGGATGCCGTGAGACGAACTCTTAGAAATACTTTGGAGGTATGTTATCATAATATTTTTTACAATAATAATTCGTTTCAAAGATAGTTACTTTCTCAAAGAATAACATTTAGTTAGTGAGAAAATTTATTGTAGGTTTGTTGTGTACATCGTATTATCAAATTATTTGAAAATAAGTTAAAATGTATTTTTTTAAATATTTCGTTACAAATCCGATCCGATTATTTCCTAACAAATAATAAATAATGTATAAAAAATATTGAGAGATGTTTATGGTATATGAAGAATGATATTTATTTCCAACACAGAAATATTTTCAATATTCTTAACCTACATAGTAATAATAATTAAAAATTAATCAATAGAAAATTAAAACAAATTTAAAACGTTTGGTCCCTATGTCAGTGTACCTTTGACACTGGCAGAATTTCCTCGCTATTGCGATACTTATAACTTATTGTTTCATGTTTCTTTCTGTTCTTCTAAAATTTTCTTTTACATAACAATATAATATGTGGCTTCCAACGCGACCGTCATTATAAACCGATTACCAAAAGATAAACCGTTTCTCACAAAAACGATTCATATAGGAAATTAACTATTTCCTTAGAATTTTCAGCCTTAAAGGTGATAAATTATTGTTTCTTTTAGTCCACAGTTCCAGTGTTCCAGTGGCAATGGCCGGCGTATGTACAACCTCGACATTAATAGTACCTTAAACTTTTAAGCTTAAAAGCATCGCATTATCCTCGCATTCCGTCATTTTAAAACAGGATAAAACATATGCTTTCACATATAGTTGTATATATATCTTTTAATTTTAGACGATTGAGAAATGTATGTTAAATACATAATATACATTGTTACGTTGTATAACATTCGAGTACAAAACAAAAAATATCACTTTAATAAGATTCACTTGCCATGCAACAAGGTGTTAACATAGCTGTTAGAACAATAGATAACATCACCAAAACGAGTATAATACTTTTTTAAACTCATTGAAGACCCTGGCAAGAAATAAGTTTTCTAGAAATTAAATTAATCGTGTTGTATGGTGTAATAAATAAACAAATGTTACAAAATTAACTATGAACTGCTACACAAAAATGTATAAAATCAGTAATCAATTAAATTTCGCAATTTTCGAGCCGAAAAATACATTCCTTTTAGATATTCGTGTTGCAATACGAATATTATGTGAAAGTTGTTTAGGGAATGAAAAATATAATTTTAAGTACTGTGATGATGTAGATTATTTAGCGTAAAATAAAAGTGCCAGATAATAAAATATAATTAACTAAATTTTAAATATATCCAAGCATTTTCGTCATTAATAGAAAAACTAATTCGTAAGCAAAAATCCGTTGAAATAGAAATTGTATGTTTTATGCACAATTTATTTGTTTATTGCTTCTTTTATGTATAATGGGCACATGTGAAATACACAAATAAGACAGGAAGAGTTTTAGGACCTGGTATACAGATTAAAATTTATAAAGTTATGATCATGTATTTTGTTACATGACGCACATGCGTTGCCTACATTATTCTTATTTTTTTATCTGTTCGGTGAGTACATGTCTATTACGAAAACGTTAATATTACTTACGATAAATCAATTAGTATTGTTGTTGTTAATTTCATACCTATTTTAGGTGTAGCCGGGAAATTCAAGCAATTTATTATTTTGGCATTGAATAAACTGACTATAAATGACAACAAAAAATATTTTCAAAGTTATATATACAAAAACATAATTAAAATTATTTCGAAATTTTAGGCATTTTAATTATGTAATATCTTACATGCTGTGATAGTAATGATGTTCCGTAATAGCCATAGACAATTTCTTAAATTGACGAAAAAAATGTCATTACCGAAATGATGTATTGTTGAGTTTGATCACCAACCGTATCAAATTCTAGTATAATGTTCTCGTTTAAAATACATTTGTAAAAGTTATTCAATGTTTAAGTTAATTCCCTTAGTTATTGTTATATTTACGATAGATTTATGGAATGTTTATAATTTAAGATATTGTAAATATGTATAATAAATTTTTATGTCTTATAAAACATTTTTTTATTTTCATAATTACCTAATACCAATGTGCCGTGCTGTGCACAATTTCTGTAAAGCATTTGACAGGACGGAGGAAATTTCATTATTTTTAAAGTTTTTTTTAATTTCATCAAGTTATAAATAGAGCGCTGGTTAGAAACCGGTGGAAACAGATTGTCTGCTCCAGATGTTTCTGACCACGACGCTAAGACATGAGCTATCGACTGAAGAGAGAGTTCATTTAAGACTCAAAACTTACCCTAAAGCCCGTTCTGGAATTTGTATCTTCATTGATATTCTAGAAAACTCTAAAATTGGGGACTCTAAAATTAATTTTCTTCAATATAAATATATTTGTATCCTAATATATCATAGTACTATGAACCAATTTACAGAATCGTGCAATTATTTTATACCTATAAATTATTAATTAACGATTCCTAATAACCAATTACACTATTTGGCGCGAGCCGAAGCAGAAAGGTCAAGTGAGCACAAGTATAGAACATAAATTACTACATACAGAAGTGATAAATTATTTCAAATAACTGGTCATTATATATAATTATTAAATCTATTAACGATTTGCAGGTAAGAAGTATTTAGAATTATTCCCGGATTCGGTTTCCCACGCTCGCTATTTTATTAGATAACCAAGTTTATAGTTTAACTGATGATAAAAAGATTATCAGTTTGACCAGTATGTACTGTTGGAATTGGAATATATTTAATATGATGATATATTAAGGCGTCCAATTGGATGTGCTAAATTTCGTGTCTGTCTGATTTTTTTTTGAAGTGAAATTTCTTTTTTAGGCGCATGAGGGTAAATTTTTTAATAAACGTCACGAAGATGTGCAGCGTTTTTTGTCGAAGAAAAGGGAGAGCGATTGAGACCGGTTAAGTGAGAGTGAGGGTGAATTACCTTATAGAAATTCTATTTTTAAATTTAAAATTTCGTAAAGAGAATTCATGAAATATTGGTATTTTATATTTTATGCAAAATAATTTATTGAAATCTCAAATTACGAATTGTAAATTAAAATGCCACGTGTTTTTATTATCAAATAAATTAATTTTATAATTTGACAATTAAATTCCTAACATATCTTCTTTTTTCCCTACCTCTTAGTCTCGGAAATCTAAAGTTTTAGATTTGTATAAATATGAAAAAGAGTTAAAAATAAGTTAGCCAAAGAAGTTTCACTTTTGACATGTGTACTTTGTACGCACGTTCTTTTTTATTTATCAGGCAGATCTTTGGCCTAGAAGGTGCAGCAGGGGAGTGTCAAAGTGTCAAATCTCCCCTGTTCTAAAAGGGACATTATTTAATTAAAAGGCTTGGCGTATCCCGACGGGCCCTTTATAGGCGAGTTGGAGCCCACTGGCCTCTTGTGCCATTTATCTTTCTGAGATATTAGACAATTTTATGGCAGAATTAAGTGTGTCTGAGGATTGAGTCTTAAGTGCTCAAAACTAAAAGTCATATCTAGATTCTCCTTGGATTTACGGGCACATTTCGGTTTTAGAGACATAGGTAAAATTTAACTGAACGAAATAATTGCATACAGATAAAAATTTCTCTTTCTACATAGACACAATACCGACAATTATATGGTTCCTTGATCCATATAATAGGAAGACACGTCTTCATGTCACATGGACTTTAGTTAAAACAATATTTATTTTATATTGCGTCGCATACCATACAGATTTTAATATTATATGCAAAAATGTAATTAAACTGAATCATAAATACAATTTGAATTACTTTGTTTAACTAGCTGCATATTTCACACCATATATAATTAATTAAGGAAATAATAATTATATCGTTACTACTTTTTGAGGTACATGTATATTTTTATAGGTTACGTAGAGATTACTACACGATTTGCCCATGCCATGACCAGTCCAACCTTGGGTTTTGTTAAGCTTAGAGAGATATAACAGGACAGTGTCAAACTAAAGTGACCTGATCTGAGTTCTTTTGTTTATGGACCACGACGTAAAGACACGGTTGTCACAATATGAAGGCTCTTCTCATTTATTGTAATTAACAACTTCCGACACAAATCACGGTCGAGCGAATGGTAATTGCGCATATAGAAGTTTGGTGCACAGCCGGGGATCGAACCTACGACCTGGATGAGAATCGCACGCTTAAGCCACAGCTTATATCAGATGTATTTAACTGAACAAAACATGTAACAGTATCCTGACTGTTCGTTTATTGTAAACTTTTACAATATCTACAAAAACTTTACAAACAAAAGTCTGGTGTATGCCATCTCTCGTATGCTGCAAAGCGAACTTAAACGCTTGAGGTCTCAAAGATAATTAATGCACCTCAAGGTATATAAATCTTCCAACCGGAAAAAATTACTGTTATGTCGAATAGAATCCACACAGCATGACATGGTTTGGGACTGTGCATATGCGCTGGCACGCTGTAACTTAGCGACTGCGTTTTCGACTTCATAAAAAGTTTTGTGCGTGAGTGGCGTGCGATCTCAAAGTCAAACTCTAGACATTTCGAGAATTACGTAGATTTTTCGATTACTTACAACGTACCATTTATTTAAATGCTGATTATAGATAATGAAAAAAATCTCCGCATTTATAGTTGTGCACACGTCCTTGTTGGTTGTAAATATTGATTTAAAAGTATCATTTTCATTATTAAATAAATACAGAATAGTTTGAAAGTCACGCAACTTATGATAAAAATCGTTTTTGTATTGTTTTGTTGAAATCGCGTGTATTGAAGAGATCCCACGAATTATCACGCTTCTTAATTGGTAATCTATATGATGACCTGCTAGTAATTAGATAATTTAAGTTACCAATTATAAATAAATATATTACAGGCCAAACTAGGTTTGAAAATATATTACTATCTTATGTGTTTATTTGTGCAAATATTTAATTGAAGTAATTATAAGGTCTATAAAAATATTATCGAATTGATTTCAACGTTTCTAAGGGTTCTACTATATTTGAGAACTACTGAGTAGGAAATCACTGTTTACTTTCATATATTCACTTTCGATAAGTGTATACATCGAAGATGTCAATATAACCATAATATGTAATGGTAGGGGAGCCCAAGAGGGGATTTCGGGATTTACTAAAGCGCGGCAGATTAATATATAGGGGGATACCTTGTACCAGGTTATGTACCTCCACAAAACATGAGGCCCATATATAAGGCCGTCCGTGAAGGAGACAGGATCAGATTAGTAAAAAAAAATGACCATCAGAAATTCCCGAGCGCGTCAGATTAAGGTAGGGTGAGTTAAGTACATCCTAAAAAGGGTATATTCCACTAATCTGACAATTTGAGAGTGACGTAAAAAAAGGGGAGGGCAACAAAGTTGTAAAAAAAAAACGTCATCTCGACATTCTCCAGCGTAGCTAATTTTTTTTTTGTTTTGAAGGAAATAACTCAAGAATAATGAAAAATATATAATCTGACGATTTCCGCAAGCCGAAATAACAAAAATTCGTCTATAAAGTTAAATGCGTGCAGCTGCGTGATGCCTACATTTCCTTAAACCGATCAGAATCTACGAAACGGCGTTCTAAATATTTCCCTCAAAATTACATTTCCTGTGAATTTGAACCGATTCGGACCGATAGATTTTGAGAAATTTTGAAAAATCTTTAAAAAATAAGAAATATATTTTTTTTAAAATGGTTTCTTTATCGATCAACTTTAAAAACGAATCCACCTTTGAGCTTGAAAAACCACGTCGATCGCCACCAAGCTGGTCAAAAGCGGTTGATTCGTTCGAGAGATATCGTGAACGAAAGAAACCCGAAAAAGTGTTTCTTCGGGATTACTCCGAAAGTTGTGGTTCGATCAATTAAAATTGCAAAATTACTTAAGAGGATGATAAAACTGCGTCGAATGCCGCCAACCGCGTGAATATTGCTTGATCCGTTCAAAAGTTATTGCGGTTTGAAAATTCCAAAAATAGTGTTTTATGAAACTTCTATCAGACTTTCGGAGCTGGGAGAGCTCAAATGCATAGAAATATTATTTCTTTGAATTCAGCGAGCTCAAAATATCAATTTTAAGCGTCCAGGAATGGAATTAGCGGAAAGTTGCAGGGATGGCCCTTTAGGTGAACCGTTTTTCTAAATTTTTTTTGTCAGATCAGGCGAATCCCTCTAGATAATCGTCAGATGCTGCAGATGAAGTACGTTTAGAGCATAAAGATGAACAATATATATCTTAATCTGACGCGCTTGAGTATTTCAAAATTGCGATTTTTTTTTTTGCAAATTATGAAAGTGGCCGTGGGTTTGCGTCCCATCGAAATCGTCAGATTAGTGAATGAGAGCTTTTTTTTGGTGCACTTAACACTCCCTTAGAAAATCTGACGCGCTCGATAACTTTTGTTTTTTTTCATTTTCAACCCTTAAAGACATCCACCCGCATCATGCAAACGATCAGATTAACATACGTACATTATTAAAAATACGTAGGGCATTGATGCTATCAATATCTGACGCGCTCGAGGATGTCCATGCATCAGTTTTTTTTTACATATTTAACAATCTATAGCCGCTTCCCCCACCGATGAAAAGGTATATATCATATAACATTTTTTTCTTCTTATCATCTAAGCTTTGCATCCCAATAGGTCTCTACGACGCTCGAGTAAATCCCCATTTAGCATCGTGGGCTCCCCTACCAAAATATTTGTATAATTTTAGAACTTTGCAAATATACAGTTATAATATATTTACCTTAAAAATATATGCAACACCTTCAATACATAGAGTTCCCTCGTGAGTTGTGCTGCGATATTGCGGGCTACTCTATTGTGAGGAAGTTCCATGGATCTGGTTAGCCCTGAGCCTTTTAAGTTCTCATCTTATTTTCACACATGTATATCCTTTTTGTAACATATTTTCGTAAGTATTATACTCCTTGTAACATGTGTTCACAACTTACACTGTGTTCACTTGTTTGTGACAGCAAAATCTTAAATTTAAAAACATCTTTGCTAATACTAATATTAGTATTAAAATCAGTGGCGCTACAACCTCTTTTAGGTTTGGGCCTCAACTTTTTGAATCTGTTTCATGATCATTTTTCAATCTAATAGGCAAGTAGGTGATCAGCCTCTTGTGCCTGATACACGCCGTCGACTTTTTGGGTCTAAGACATGTCGGTTTCCACACGGAGTTTTCCTTCACCGCTCGAGCGAATGTTAGATGCGCACATAGAAAGATATTCTATTGGTGCATGCCATTCCAGCCGGGGATCGAACCTACGACCTCAGGGCACTCTGAAGTCACTAGGTCAACTAGGACAACACTGCTCCATTATGTATAAATGTTCTTTTAATAATATGATTTATTTTTATACTTTTTGCAGGATGGTGCAAATGCAAAATGCATGATTTTGATTTATTTTATTACCTTCCATAAAACGCGTTTTAATCACTTAGTATTAGTATTAGTAATTATAAAATTAGATTAAATTTAGATAATATAAATTTCAAGTGCTTATTATTCCATTTTTTATCTACCAGCTAAAATTAAAATCTTTTTATGAGCCACCGGAGTCTCTCAATTATGTTTCATAGGATAAAATTCTAGCATTGTAGTTTATTTTCCATAAAATCAATAACAATCTTGCGTGTGTAAAAGAAACGTACAATGCGAATGTGTTATTATATTTTCGAAGAAAAAACTTTATTTTATTCATGACATCGTCACGTAGCTGTATTCAATAGAAAAGAGTACAAGGTCTATTGTGGCGAGGCATCGCATTAATTGCATAATAAAGTGACCAGCATTGACAAGTTAACGCTATGAGGCATCTCTAGGGCGACTTTAACGTGAAAATACCTATAAATAGTCAATAAAAATACCTGAATAAACCTTTGGAATAAGTTCCTCTTACAATGACTATAATTAATAACTAACTTAAAAATCACAAAGAAAGTTTTCAATTTTACTTGTAGTGTTGGATGGAACTTGGATGAATTGATGCACGTAATTTGTCATGTATCCAATCCAATATTAATTATAATATACATACTAACTTATAACTTGAATTATTAACAAATTATGTAACTATCTAGAAAAAAACATCTGATACTCGTCTCTCGGTCTGTCTATACCTATCGCAAATATATAGTTCTGGTGATGAACTGGTAGTATGAGTGGTAGGAACAGTGCTGGGACTGCTGCCTGGACTCATAGGCTCCACTCAGAGTATATCAGAATCAACAAAACTACGTGTAAAAGTTTTGGTAACCATAAACCAGCCAGTCAAATTGTTACAGTGTCTTATTAAATTTTTTCTTTACAAACGAGTGGGCTTCTATTGTATTACTTTAATCGCAACATACGTTTTAACCACGGTCAAGCAAAAGTATTGAGGTTGATAAAATTGATTATTGTTTAAAAGAAGGAAAATTACATTAGAATGTGATGTGGTAAAATTGCGTCAATTTCAAAGTAAAAGTAATCGATTTCACGACTCATGACTAGACTTTATCCCATATTTGACTGATCCGTCTAATTATGCAGTCTGATGTCATCAATATAGGCTTTTATGGTAAATTAGCCTTTTAGATCCATGTAACTAGGATGTGATTGCTAATCGTTTTACTAAGTAACTTTTACTGCGTAATGTTGTGCAAAAAGTCGAAAAATAAATGTATATATCTAAAAACGAGATATAATTTTCCATTAGACTGATTTTAGGAATAATCGGGACTTTCAACTACTGATTACATCATAAATGAAGTTTTTTAAAACTTAAATGTTTTAACCGTTACCTCCCAAACGAAGCTTGCTAATATTGTGGCTGTGGCGAAGATAGAAGCCGAATCGAACCCTACTAACTATCGACCAATTTCAGTAACCTCTCTCCTTTGCAAAATTGTGTAGCATTTGTTGAATAATCGCTTTCTTGGATGTTTGGAAGAAAATGACCTGTTAAGCGATCGTTAGTATGAATTTCGTCGTAATCGATCTACAGATGACCATTATTCGCGCATCTCACCTAATGGCTCCACCATTGGAATGGCCTTGGAATGCCACTTGCTGTAGCCCTTGAAATTTCTAACGCCTTCGATAAAAACCTTCGCCTTCTTACCCTCTTAGCTAAGCTCTCATTATCATATCTGCAAATGCAATAATGCAAATGACAGCAGATTTATTCAAGGAGCGCTCACTGAAGGTGGTCATCAATGGCTGCTCTTCTGATCTAGTGGATAGTACCACAAGGATCTATTCTTTCTGCGACGCTCTTCCTGATACATACCAACGACATGATGAAATCAGGTATTTTCGGCTATGCCCATGTTGGAACTATGGGCTTTTTATTCAGTGTAAGGCGCAGATGGCAGGCAAAAACCTTGGTATTTTGTCAAAAGTAAGTTTTCGCTGAAGTAAATTTTTGTTGGACTTATATTATTATATATTTGCTTATAAACATAAAAAATTGCTTGCATTTTAAATAATTTTATGAAGGTATCAACTAAAGACACTTTGGGAATACCTTACAGACAGACAGACAGACATAACATTTGTTACTAACGAAACACACACACATAAACACACAAAATAATAGTTATGTGTGTACATGTGTGTGTGTTGTGGTAGTAACTGGCCCTGGCTCAGCATTATGCTGTAACATTCTGCATTCTGCCAGAGACCACAACAGTTAGTGTAAGTAAAGAAGTCTTGGAAGATTTGTGTGTAAAAGTATCTAGTAAATAAAAATATGAATAATTGTTACTAAACTACTATAAGAAATAGATGAATAAATATTTTTGGGCGGATTAAAAACTCGATTTCGTGGTATTCTTTTGAGTAAGTAGATGTGTTTTATAAAGGCGACGAAAATCCGATGCTAGTTTTTAGTAAAAGAATATTATTGGTTAGTAATACTTAAGCTTATAAGTTTAAAGCCATGAAATTTCATATTAAAATTGAAATGCTGATTAAAATGGTTAATTACAATTATGAATTTATGTCGGATCTTACTCACCTTTAATGCCACAATGGTATTATTATGTTGCAATTAAGTATCATTATAAATTACACATGGTAGGATACAAGAAGTTTAAGGTGTAAGATTGTGATTGAACTTTTATAAAATGGAAAGAGCAATGGAATTTTTATATTTTACAATGAAACATGAAACATGGTATAGCTGTTGAAATATTATGAATACATTCACGAATTTCCAGTAAATATTAGGTCCTTACATATGAAATTGGCGTTTTATTGTACCGGCCACTTTGACCTTAAATATCTCCTCTTTGGTTAGAAATTTTGGAAAGAAATGTCACTCTATTTATAAAATGGAAATATGAAATATCGCATTATTTACGAGTACAAGTTTCACCGTGGCACCACAAACCAGTGCTGTCAGTCAGTTCAGTACAGTGCTGCAGAAACAGACTTCTACCAAATTAGAGGAGATTCAATTGGAATGCCTATGAGCGCTTTAACATCCAAAGCGTTCATTCGCTGTTTCCATTATATTTTACATAATCTGACGGAGTAGGAAGATCTGATCACTAGCACTTCGATATCTCCTAAATGCACAGTAGAATCCTCGGAACAGTGAGGTCGCCCCGTGAAGCCTGCGAAGTACCCAGGAGACTTCTGTGCTTCGTGCTAAGTGCGGAAACTGAGTCCATATCATCTCTAGTGGTCCATCACCACTGGAGAAATAATTAATTTTAAATAAAAAATGCCATGGATAATGGGCCAATTGAAAATAAGTTTCTATTTCTATAAAAGCAGCGCAATAGTTGTCAGTGCATGTAAAAATAACGTTGATTATATGAGAAACATGTTTTTTTTTCCAAATTTAATTTCAGTTACAGACAAAGCATCTGATTCGTTACATACGTCACTCCCGGTGAAGGAATGCTTTTTAATTTAGTCCGAAATAACATATTTCTTATGTTTAATGAATTAATAAGTGATAAATATAGAATGTATGAGCCAATTTCTTGTAAGTATTGCATCATTTGACCATATTTTATTACGATACAAATTGTCGAGATAAAAAAGGGGTTTTGTCCAAAAGTAAATAAAAAATGAAAATAAAAAATTGAAGGTAACGTCAGAAGATACTAATAATTTTTAATTTTATTGACGCATTTCCTTTTATATCATTGTAAATGTAATTTATTGATTATTGTACTTACAAAACATCAAATACCTGGAAAAATAGTAATTTAATTTGTACTTACTTCGATATAGGTAAAAGGTTAAAGATTGGTGGAATCAGTTTCGGCACTTCACACAGACTCTCACTAGATCCGTTGTGCGTAAAGTCCTGGCTAACTAACATTCTTTCAGGCATTCTGTACGTTGGTTATCCACAGCCAGGCATTCCAGGTCTACGTGGATGGCTGATATAGGAAAACAACAAAAATTGCTTCCTTTTTGATTTTGATTTTAGACGATTTGACTAATCGTAAACAAAGGGAACGCGCCATCGTTTTGGATCTCCTATATTTGTTTTTACATCAGGTCGGGTAACATAATTCAAACAGGAATAAAATAATTCTAATTTGATTTGACTTTTATAAATTATAAATATGGACTATAAAAGAAACATTATTCATAAAAACATTTAGAACAGGTCTTTTTAGCATCTAATTGTAAGATTAGCATTATATATCATATTATATATAAATAATGTAGGGTGGCGTCATCTCTATGAACATATTGTGTAAAACTGTATGAACTACCTTATAAACTGTGAGCTTACATTCGCCTACAAGTTTTGCGTTCAGCGTGTTATTGAATCAGAAATAGTTTGGTTGATGGAGAATAGATGGCGTTAATAACAATTTAAAAAACTGTATGAATTATATTTATATATTAATTATTTTTATTTTTTTTATATAATTCAATGCAACATTTTTTATATTAATTATAACGCATAATGTAACATATTTGTAATGTAGTTTGGTGGATGGAGGATAGATGGCGTCAATAACAATTTAAAAGAAAAGTGAAAAATTGAAATTTATTTTCATATTTCAGTACCACATTTTTTGAGATTGAGATTAATACGCATAACTGTATTTCAACACCCATCCTTACACTTATAACTTCATAAGCTGATCACGGATATTTATACATTTTTATCATAAGTAAGATATTTTAAAGTGCATCAACATGTTTTACTTTGTATGAACACATATCATATATATCTATGGGAAATTGGGCACAGTAAGTAATATTTCATAGTCATTCGTTAAAATAATTTTCTAAAACGAATATTTGTCATCATAATACCCAAAGGATTACTATTTAACTATCTTTTACATAAAATTATTCTATTATATACCCCAATATTTAAGCGAACGTACATAACTCGTCGTTTCAAATAGATACTTAGCTGTCGTGGTTAACTAATCTCTTCTGTTGTTTAATTAAATGTGTATCACTGGCGTGAACCAAATCCAGTATTATATTACTATTGTATGTTATCGCTTTTATTCAAATAGCCAATTAGCGATTTCACTTTGATTTATTGGATATTTCCTTGGGTGGATCATGAACTGCCTTAATATTCCAGTTACATACGTTCGATATTTTTTAAATACCCTCACACCATCACACAACACATTAGATTTACTTAGTAAAATGTATTGAATAATTATTATTGATTTTTTCTTTTTGTAAATGTTTCAACCTTTTTGTAAATATTTTGTATTCCATCTTTGGTTATATCTGTAGTATAATTGATTTTTTTTTTGGTAAATATATGTTAGCTGTAGGATGAAATAAATAAATAAATGTGTTGTTTTTGCGAAAAGCAAGGATTTCTTTCGTTAATTACATAAGTCTTCAGAAAAGATGCTTGTTGCGTACTATATTAGCACTGTGCATTGAAAGTAGGGCGGTGGAACTAAGTTGGTATATTCACACGGTCGGCACTAAAATTTGACCTTGTGTTGTATGGTAATTACTGAATCACTGTATGGGATACTCGATGAATGATATAAAAATATAGATCTTTACTAAATAAATAAATTGTTTCAATTAAGTAAATATTATTTTATACAACTGTACGACGTATATATTGAACAGGAACCTTCAAGATGTAGACCCATGGACTCAGATTTCGGCATATTTTGAATCGATTAGTTTTTTTAGAGGCAAATAGGTCTACATACGTAGCTGATTTTTAATTGTGACAAATCGCCTCTTATTTTCCAACACTACTACATTAATACGTATTTACTTTTCTCCTTACAATTATAAAATTTTCAGAAAACGTCTGAAATTCAACGTGAATTACATTCTAAAAACCTTTTAAAATTGTTGATTATACTGATTATGTTAGTAACAAATTTTGCAAATATACACTATATTTTAAATGGACTACTTTTTGGAACTAGCGTCCTGATAGCTCCGTATAGCTGGATATTTATCTATTTATATTTTTCGGGATTACAAATAATTATCGCAATATAGTGAGGAAACGCTCTCTGCAAAAGAGGTAAAACGCCACATAGATCAAACTTTTTTTTTGGTTAAGAATAATGTATATATATCTAAATAAAAAAAGTTAATTCTTTATTTGAAATATTATCCTTCTAATAAAGAATGTTGATGGGCTTTCTAATGGTGAAAAATTTCTTCCTTTTAGCTAAACGCGTCTTTGCCAAAAAACACCGATGTCCAGATAGAGCATTCTGATAAACGAGTTAGATCTGGATATCCATAATTGCACACTTTGAAATCAGTTTTCCTTTAGTTTTTATAACTTATGAATCGATTTTTTCTCTCTTCGTGCTTGTAACGTTAAATCTTGTATTAAATATTTATATTACAAATCACTATGTATTGGCAACCTTTTGTTAATAAAATAAGAATTTAAAAAACACGCTCAATAGTCAATAGTCCAGTGGAGACTCCACGTACGTTTCATAAAAATACATATATTTGCTCTATTTGTTATAATATATAGTGTTTTTTTTCAATTATAAATAAAACACTATACACCCATGTATGCATGCATAATGCATCTGAAAAACTTTTTTAATAATATATGACAACGCAAGGTTTGTGAGATATTGCGTATAAATTAATGATTTAAAACGTGATGTCTCGAATTTTTTGTTAGCTTCTGCAACTGTTAGGCTAGCAGTTGAACCAGGCTGTTTTTTGCTTCTCATAGTAAGACCAATTTGTTTAAAAAGTTGTGTAAAAAGTTTCGTTAATACTTTCGACAAGATTACACCTGCACAATTGCCTTTAATCATTTTTTTATCTTCCAATATAATCTATAGCAAAAACAAATAAAGTTGTTGACTAACTATTGGTATTAAGACAAGCATTTGACATTTCTAATTAAATCGCAAAATAATAATTTTGAATACGTGACTTACATTTCACCCGAGAACAAATAATGATTTAAAGCTAAAATTTTAATTATATCCATCTGGATACCAGTAATAATGTTTCACCTTTTTATTATCACGTACGTGTGACGCATTAAACAGAACATGCAATAGCAACAATAATATACGCCTATTAGCTGAAAAGAAAACAGTGACGCTACCTTTTATGTCTGGGCCTCAGATTTGTGTATCTGTTTCGTGATCAGCCTTCTGTGTCTGTCACACCCGACTTTTTTGGGCCTAAGGCATGCCTCACGATTATTTCCTTCACCGTACGCATAGACATAAAGTCCATTGGTACACAGCCGGGATTCGAACCTACGACCTCATGGATGAGATTCGCACGTTGAACCCACTAGGCCAACACTGCTGGTTCTCTGAAATAAAACCTTATAAATAATAATATAGATTTTAAACTGTAAAGAAACATAATTAGTTTGCATTAACACGATCTTAAAATTATTTATTGCAAACAAATTTTACTTCAGTTTCCGTTAAAAACTACCAATTTACGAATGAGTAAGCTACTATGTGTGGTGTAATCAGTAGCTTATATAAACTGTGCTACGGATCTTTTATTATCAGTATTATTTCTACTGCCGGTGCTACTGAAGACGAAAACAGTGTTACAATGCTTAGTGTTCAAGTAAGTGTAGTGTGAATTTTAGTTTAATAGTATTTTAGTCATTATAGGGTGGTTTATTGTAAAGTTTGAACAGTAAACTTGAGATGTATTATGTAATATTTAGTAAATAAATATAGGTCTTTAGAAGAGATAATGAAGATGCATCTCTGACACTGATAATTTTATCTTTTGACAAGTAGGTAATTTATTTTTGTTATTAATTAAAATCCACAGTACGCCTAGCTAAATGGTGTTTAAACTGATAGAGTACTCTTGTAAAGTTTAGTTTAGATAATTAGTTGACTACATAAGAACAAAATATATAATTAATACACATGTAAAATAATAAATAATAACATCAAAAAACCACCGCATGTCAACCGCGTTGAATATAAAAGAGTTCAACGATCTTGCAGCAAATGATTATATTTATTTTACTTGGCGAAAAATGTTATATTATTATGGTGTTTGAGTATTTAAAATCTTTATATTTACGAATTTCAAGTATATTTATTTATAATTAAACTAGCATTTAAAGCAGTCGTTATCATCATCTAGAGAGCCTGTACGAAGTGGCTTGGATGTTATACGAACTATTATTTTTTATTTATTAATTGGTCAAATAACAGTTACTATAAGTAAAAATTTTGCTTAAAAAAACTAACACAAGAATAATAATAAATTAAAATACAATATTTTCAGTATTTCGAGTTGACTTCAAAGATAAAATTGAAATTACAAAAGACAAGTAATAATTAATCTCTATATATATATAAAACTCTCCTGTCACAATGTTCGTTCCCATACTCCTCCAAAACGGCTCGACCGATTCTTATGAATTTTTTAAGGATATTCAATAAGTCTGAGAATCAGACAACATCTATTTTTCATCCCGCAAAGTATGGATGGTCCTACAACTACATTTTTATTTAATTTTTTAGACATAACTTTTTGTTTTTATTTTTTTATGATTGAGCATACAATAATACATACAACCCTTAATTGTCAACCCTCTACAATGAAACCTATTTTTTATTATAGTAGATAGTTATTTTATTGAAATGAAAATGTTTCCTAGAAATAATATACATGGCAAAACGAAGTTTGCCGGGTCAGCTAGTAACACAATATAAATTATTTGCAGAGATGTCGAATAAATGTCAATACAAATTTTATTTGCTATATGTATTTACAAAAAATATTTACCTTTAATCCTTTAAAAGATGCTTACTGTTGAACTATAATGACGAAAGGCTTTTTTAGCGTTCTCAACGACTTTATTGGCGCTTTAATCATTTATTGGCCTGTATAAGTAAGTAGGTTTCTGTGCTTGACACACGCCATCCAAAGACATCCCCAGTAGCAGACTGGTCAGCATAACCATATTTGATTTACGATCTAAACAAGTACTGAAGATAGAATAAAATACATTGTAGCATTGGTGGAGTACGCCGAAGGTTACAAGTCGCCTTAATAATAAAGCTCTAACAATCAATCAACACAGATTTCTTCCCTGAATTAAACTAAAAACAATAGATCTACTATACGTTGATATGAGCTAGCACTAATCTTATATGACACATATCTCGAATTTTTACACACGCAACAATAGTAAAGTGCAAGTGCCTTGATTAGCGGAAGTCGAACACATTTATCATTTATTACCTATACACTTCCTGCGTTTGTTTTTTGTGATCCATTGTTATATTTCAAATCTTAAACGTAACATAAACTGCATTTTGAGACGCATTGTTTTGTCGTGTACTTTAAAGCAATTATTACTGACCTTGCTCTTTATATTTAAGTTGCTCCGTTACACGGTTTTGTCTGTATTACGTGATTTAAATACTGGATTAAAAGCTTAAAGAACTTTATTTTGAAATGATAATTTCGTTTATGAGAAACTTAATATTTATTTTCTTATTTTTCATTCTTACTGTATGAGCCAAGGTTGTATAGTTTGCTCACTCAGGTTTTCTTAGTTAAATAAGTGTGGCGATTTCCTTAATCGTCGGAGTTTCGCCCCGAGAGTATAGCCAGACGTAGGCACTCTCTTCAACTGTTACATTGAATTCATTCATTACATAGCAATTAACATTTCATTATTTCGCTTATATTTTATTATTGTACGCGAGTGGTTAATATAAAGTAAAACTAAAATCCTCTTTTACTTAAAACACCCCGATGATCAGGAACCGTATGTTTATGTTTATTATGGAACATTAGATACATGTATCGTACATTTGGTCCCGTAACCTAATACTAATGCAAAATAAAACAAGAACATAAAACTTAGACCTTTTATAAATACATAATGCAATTCTTTTGAATTCAGCCCGTGTGGAACTAAATATATCCGTCGCACATGCAATAATATTCAGGGTGTGCAAGACACGCGTAAATGGTGCTTTCCTGATATTCAATACGAGTATGTAAACGAACGAAATGCACATCAGCGGTCCTAGTACTTAGTCTTCTGGGTCTCATTCTAGTGTTTCTTAATGCCCTTTTAAATTAATTAAACATTAAATTATTTGGAATTTTCATCGGTAATTTATTAAATAATTTCACATCCTATACATAAAGGTTGAATTTTGAATAGTTTAATTAATACTGATTAATAAATTTAGTTCATTTTTCTATAATTTTAAAAATGAGCATTAAAAAATTGGTTAAATTTGTTGTCTACACAAATTTAGGTATTTCATTAAAAAACTGGTCATCACAAAACGACTATGTACGCTACATTACCATTTTATATTAAATTATTTTATAGAGTTTGAAGTTGCATGTATAATGTATTATTGTTATATTATGTAGTAAACTCTTAATATTGTTATATTTTATTTCAGGTTGTTGGCCTTTTTGTTTTGTGTGCAGTTGTTCACTCTGGCTATATTGGCCGAGCAGGTAGGCGGGGATATGGATTAGCGGACATTCAAAGCTATCCAGAGTATAACCAAGAAGCTGTTCCAGTCACTTCAGCTGGATCATATAACGTAAGACATAATATATTTTATAATCATTAAGTGCAAACATGCCAATTTTAAAATCAAGATGTCGAGATAAGGTATCCCGATTTTATAAAGAGCGTACCAATGATTAAAAAGCGTGGAGAGCCCTCTGGTATGGAGAGTGTCCATGGACGGGGCGGTATCACTTAACTTCAGGTGAGCCTCCTGCCCGTTTGCCCCATGTTCTATAAAAAAATTCCGAAATTTGGCATAATATATTCATACACACTCTCGTTCAAATCAAATTTTGATTTTGATTGTGAAGGGGGGCAATCGAAATTAACTAGATATAACACAACGTGGAGACTTGAGCCTTCAGCTAACCAAATGGGTACTATGATAAGTAATAGAAAGATCTTTATTAAAATTATTTAGAATTTCAATTCCAGTTTTCCATTGTTTTGAGCATTTACTTATTGTTTCATTTCTTAGTATTTTCTTCCTAAAACGTATCATTTAAATTTAATAGTTAACAATTTCACTTATACATAATATATTAATTAAGTATGTTACATGGGGGTGGGGGGCATGGCACAAAAATCATTGGGTAACACTGTTCTATAACCTATTCCATATTAATAAGAGCTGGTATTATAAATAAATTCAGGATAGCAAAATATCACACACCGTGGCGTAGTTTGCATCACCGTTAATATGCGTAGCTCCGTAGACTGTAGTAATTCACGTGTTGACAAACTTTATGCAAGGTCGGAAAATACCAATTACAGTGCGATGAAATCAAAATACTTTTATTACTAACATATCAAGTCAAGCATGCTTAAGAAATATATAACAATTGAAAGGTAATTATACATTGAAAGTTTAATTATAACGCATTATCTAGATAAATAAAGTTTGTTTAAATATCACAAAAAAATTAAAGATGGACATTTTTTATTGTAAAATGTCGACTGTGCTAACTTCAGGGTGTCGGTTTTTTGTGATGGTATGCGGGTGTCGGTAGCACCTTGAGGCAGATTGACTCTTGCATGCTTCATGTATCGTTTTAATAGAGATAATGGCACCATTGTGTGTTTGTTAGATTACATGCTCTGTATCTATGATATGACATTTGATTTCTTACGATTCATATTGATGATTCATTTAATTATCTGATTGTTCATGTAATTAAAAGTGATTCACATAGTTTTACATATAAATAACATTAATTTAAATATTTTTTTTAATTTTTCTATTGCGAAATAACATAATAGAGAGAGAATAGAAGAATAAATGATTATATACTAAACTTTATGTAAGTAATTATTGCATAGATAGAAGAAAAAATCACTTATTTTCGGGTAATTGCAATGCACGCATGCAATTTATATTTATACAAAATCTTATGAATTATACATTAATGAAATCGGTGTCTTCATGTTTACATTTCAGTCTCCCCCAAAATACCAGTATGATTACTCAGTAAGTGACCCCCACACCGGAGACCACAAAGCTCAATGGGAGACACGAGATGGTGATGTTGTAAGAGGTAAGGGATATCTAAATTTAATTCTTGATTAGATTTTGTTTTATGTTACGGGAGGCAAGCGGGTAGGAGGTTCACCTGATGTTAAGTGATACCGCCGCCCATGGACACTCATATTGCCAGAACTTTCGCAAGTGCGTTGCCGGCCTTTTATGACAAGCTTATGTGTTAGGTTTTTAAGAAAGTATTTGTGTTAAGTGAAGTTTGGATTATGGTAGACTGATAGTTGACGGCTAGCCCGTAGCCGAATATTAGAATCCAAAACCAGTTGCATTTCGAATATGAGCAAGAATAGAATTAAAAAACATAGTTTGTAAAGTAATGTCGATTGTTATAACATTAATTGATATAAGTAGATTAAGATTAGTAGTAAAAATATATAGGTAATATAGTAAGAAGATAAGTGTCCAGTGTGTAATGAAGATTTTTTTAAATAATATTCATGCCCTAATAGTCTAGGCTATGGAGAAGTTTAAGCAAAAAAAAGGCATCGCAGCTTCTCGACTGTTAAATATTTAAAGCGCCATCTATTGAAATCCCGATATATTAAATCACTTTGTAAAACAACTCACTATCTTTACAGGCGCATATTCGCTAGCAGAACCAGATGGCAGCACTCGCATAGTAGAGTACACGGCAGACAAAATCCATGGATTTAGAGCAGTCGTTCGAAAAATTGGTTTCGCGCCATCTCCACAAGGATACAAGGAATTGAATTCAGTTGATTACTTTGGTTTCCACTAGATGGCGTTATTTAAAAACAACGGTTAATGTAACTTTATATTTGGGATTAAGTATTTATTTATGATAGTTCAATAAAGGTTTCCATTACAAAAAAAGTGTTTTTAAAATTTAAAACAAGAGCAAGTTGCTTGCAATGCTGCTAGAACCTTCGATCAAACCAAACGACGATACGGGTGTTGCAGCGTTGAGTTTGTAAATAGAGTTTACCACAAGATTCTCTAAGATTTTAGCACACATTTACGATTGGTCTGTCATTTTCGACATGTCTTTAGATCTTTGTGTATCGGTATTATGGGCTTTTTTCGTCTTGTTTGAGCTTATTTAGACAAAGAGCAAATGTAAAGGATGTATGTATTGTTGCATGGGTGAACAGGACGTAGGTGGATTGAAGGCTTCTATTATTGCGACACCATTGGTAAACTTATGATTCCATACTGAAATTTGGAAGAATAGTTCAAACTGTTATAATGCCTTGTCAAGTATGGTACTTTAATAGTAATTGTAGGTATTTTTTTGAACAACTTTACATAACTGTTTTTACCAAGAAGAACTCATCGTAGTCTCGATAATTACCAACTTGAATAAATTTTCTGTAAACATTAAATTTTATGTTAAAAAGTCCTTAATTTTTGAATGACATTTTAGTATGAGTCGGTGAATAAAATAAAATAATTTATTGTTGCGACGAGTCGAAACGTCTCAAGACGACTAGTCAAGTTTGAAACGAGGTGGGTCAAAATCCTTGTATCCACTCTGTATCGACTTGAAAGTTGACAGTTTAAGTTGTCAGTCACCAATGTCAGATTTTCATCAAAGATTTATTAGAAAACTCTTTTAGTTTCCAAACTATAAATGACGGTAGTTAAAAATTTTTACTAACAAGGATTGTTAAATTTTTATGTGAAATTCTCCGCTGTGTTTTAAGGCTTTTAGCATATTGTGTGATTTCATTCTAATATATTCAACTTCTACTATGCTTCTGTGCGCCTTTTACACTTGCTCATGCGGTGAAGGAAAACATCCTGAGACAACCAGTTTCAGATCCAAAAAATCGGGGTGTGACAGCCACAGAACGTTTGATTTTGATTAACTATTTGCCTATTAGAAAACAACCAAATGATCACGAAACATATACAGAAATCTGAGGCCAAGGCCTATAAAGTAGCGCCGATGTTTTCTTAGCTATTTACACATT